>CM077156.1:36900881-37378474 GCA_039583875.1 Platanthera guangdongensis | reverse complement strand
TTAGAGAATTTGGGGTGAGGAGCTCAGGGAAAAATAACATGCTTTCAGGGGTACCCCTTGGGTCCTATTTAGTAGTTTTTGAAACCAGGGACTCGCCAATAACCAATATAAATGAAAAGAATAATACCAGAAAACCCTCACGGGGAATGGGTCTGCCATCAGCCAAGGTACTCAGACTGAATTTTGGAGGAGCTCCTTTAGGGGTACCCCTTGGACCAGCCGGGCCTATAATAAAACAGTAAATAGGTACCTCTGACCCCAGGCGAGCTGGGGACCCTGGCCACACCCTCGGCTTGATTGCTCGCCAGCTTTGCTGCCCGGGCTCCACTGCGTGGGCGCGAGCCTCAGCCCGCTCGGCGAATGCCGAGCTCTGGGTCGCCGATCGTCGATCTCTGGTCGACGGATGCCGAACTCTGGCCCGCTCCTGCTGCCGCCGAGCTTGCCTACTGCTGCGGGGCTCGCCTGCTGCTGCCGAGCTCACCGAGCTCGCCTGTTTGGCCTTTGTTGAACTTGCTCGCCGGACACGGGGTTGTACAGGGATGTTGCCGAGATCGCCCTTGATGAAGGTGATCTTGGTCATCCAGGTGTGATGCTTGTTCGCGATCTCGCGAACCTTGATCAGCGAGCCGCCGAAGTAGGCGACCCCATCCGGCGTCGCCTTGTAGGAGAACAGCTTCCTGAACACTGTCAGGTTGAACTCGATCTTCTCCGGCCGGAGATAGCTCGCGAACGCCACCATCATTGCGACGGCGTTGGAGTTCAGCTGGGCGGGTACCGCGCCATAGTATTTCAAGATTTGTCGGATCTCCGGCCAGAGGGGGAGGCGCAATCCCACCTAGAAATACGAGATGGGGAAGGCGAGCTCGTCCTCGTAGAACGTGTTGATAGCCTCCCCCTCCACCGGCCTACGCGCCTCGAAACCCGGCGGCACATACGCGGCCTTGAATTCCGCGAGCTCCTCCTCGCCGGTGTGCCCATCGAAGAAGCAATAGTCCGTGAAGTGATGCGCGCACATGGAGCGGCCGTCGGCATCTGGATTGGTCTTGCCCATATTCGCAGGAAAAGATCACAACGCGAGCAGGGAAAGAAGAAAGAACAGAAAGGAAAGCAAAGCAATAAAGACACAGTACGGGGGGTAGGTGAGGGGGGGGCTATTTATAGGAAAAGAATTTTGGGGCAGGCTGTCCAATCAACGCAGCTCGCGGCCCCAGCTCGCTACCCCAGCTCCCCACCCCGGCTCGCCGACTTCCGGCGCATCCCCACCAAGACTAAGTCGAACATTGCAGCATTTTATTTAAATAACATGATCAAGAATATTCTAAGTTACTTATTACAGAAATAAAGTTCGGGATTTAAAAAGCAAGGCACGCAAGCAGGGAGGGCATCGGGATACGAGTGTCGGTCGGCTCGGCAGAGGAGCCGCTCACTTACCTACCTCGGCCTCGCGACCCCCGCCCCCGAGGCTGCCGCGCGCGGAGCAGCTTGTGGATCCTTCCGGAATTCCTCTGCGCAACCGAGAGACCGTCATCTATCTTGTCCAGGAGCCAGGAGGGGGACATCAGCTCGCCAGTTTGGCGCGGCGCACCTCGTCAGCAAGACGCGCGTAGTCGCACTGCAGCGTCTCGTTGACCCCATGAACCTCGCGCAGCCCGCACACCAGCTTTTTGAGGAGCTTGACCTCCCGCCTCGTCAACTCGCCTTGATCCACCTCAGGACCCAGGTAAGAGTCCAGCGAGCTCGGGGAAGGGAGGGGAGAATAGTGGGCTGCCCGCGAGGATTCCTCGGCAGCCGATTGACTGGGAAGAGCTGTGAAGACAGGTGTTAGCAAAGAGACGCAGAGAAAACTCATGAAGCAAGGAGTCAAGCAAGACTGACCTGAAGAGCTCGGCAGTTCAAAGGAGATGCGGGGAGGAATGAACCTGAGATCCTTCCCGCGACCTGGACCGCGAGCCCCCGGCGAGAGGAGCTCGAATCCCGGGGTGGGGATGGTTCCCAGGCCCGCCTCCACGACGACATCAGTTTGGCGAGGAGGGGAGGCGCGCATTGGCGATTTCGGCCTCTGCGAGCTCACAGGCAGGATCCCAAAGAGGAGAGGCGGTGTTGGGTACATTGGAATAAATGTACCTGATTTGAAGAAGTCTCACCCTACTCAATGATATACATCAAAATGTATTTGATGTGTTTTGAGTTTAGTTGTGCAGGTTAAGTATTTGCAGGGAAAGCTGAAAAGTTTCTAAGTCTATATGTCGACACCCAGAAGAAAAGTGTCGACACTTAAGAATTCTTGTGTCGACACCCAGAGAAGCAGTGTCGATACTTGGAGTAATTGTGTCGACACCAGGAATGCAGAGTCGACACCAGAAGGAAAGTGTCGACACATACAGGCTGTGTCGACACACAATGAAGAAATATCCAGAGAAGCTTTGTCGACACTTAGAAGCAGTGTCGACACCCAGAGGAACTTTGTCGACATCAAAAGTGTCGACACTTGGAGGCTGTGTCGACACTCAGCAAACTTCAACAAAGTTCAAGTACAAGTGTCGACTAGGAGGCTGTGTCGACACTCAGCAAGTTTCAACAAATTATAAGTACAAGTGTCGACACAAAGGAGATGTGTCGACACTCAGCCAAAGTCTCAACACAAGAAAAATGTGTCGACACAAGGAGAAGTGTCGACACTCAGCAAAAGTATCAACACAGAAGGCATGTGTCGACACCAAGGAGAAGTGTCGACACTTAGCAAGTATCAACACAAGAAGATGTGTCGACACAAAGGAGTTGTGTCGACACTTACAAGAAATCAACTAAGAAGGACTTGTGGCGACACACAGGATCAGTGTCGACACATGTTGAAGAAGCAGTGCCGAGAAGTAATTTCTACAACACAAGGAGTTGTGTCGACACCATGAAGGCTAGTGTCGACACTTAGTCTACTTGTGTAGACACTTAGTCTATCAGTGTCGACACTTAAAGACTGACTGTCTCGACACTTTCAGACAGTTACAGAAAATTCAAGAAGTGACTGAATGACTTGACAGCTGTCATTCCAGCCGATCTACTACAACTGTCAGAGATGTCAGAAAGTCGTTAGAAACCGGACCAGCCGGTCACCATGAAGAAAGCCTATATAAAGGCTTATACCTTCAACCGATGGAGGTTGTTGAAATCAATCAAAGAGAGAT
This sequence comes from Platanthera guangdongensis, assembly GCA_039583875.1. Taxonomy (NCBI): domain Eukaryota; kingdom Viridiplantae; phylum Streptophyta; class Magnoliopsida; order Asparagales; family Orchidaceae; genus Platanthera; species Platanthera guangdongensis. The sequence continues at coordinate 37,375,292 of CM077156.1, read as the reverse complement.
AGATCAAGAAGATCAAGCAATTCAAGTGAAGATCTAAGAAGTTGGAGAGAGAGAGCTCCTTCCAAGAAGACAGCTGTTGAACCAGGCTGTGAAGAAAGTTTCAGATTAAGATCTGATTCTTAAGTCAGCAGTGATTGAAGATCATCTGCATAGAGACTCAACCCTACTGTGTTCTAAATTCAAGAAGCTTTGAAGGAAGCCAAGGGAGGTTGATCTCAGCAAAGTTCTTCCAAGAACTCATCAAGAAACCTGTCAACTCTTCTCTCTCATTCTGAGTTGTGGGTATATACATTGTAATTTTAATTTCTTGTAGGATCCTAAGGGATCTGAGTTGTAAGCCTGAAATTATAAAGGCTGAGTGGTAGGGCCTGTGTGCCTGAGTGTAGGAGATTCTTTTCTCTGAGTGTAGGCCTGTTGTAGGCTGAGTGTAGGCCTTGTTGATGGCTGAGTGTAGGTCTTGGTGAAGACTGAGTGGTAGGGCTGTGTGTCTGAGTTGTAAGAGTGGGATCACTCTGAGCTGTAGGAACCTATTTGGGGTTCTGAGTGTAAGATCTGAGGATCTGAGGAATAGTGGAGAATTTTGGCCGAATCTAGTACACTACGAGATAGGCGAAGGGGGAAAGTGGATGTACCCAGACCTTGGGGAACCACTATAAAATCTGTGTTCTCTGTGTGTGCTTTATCCTGTGATTGCTGTGTTGTATTGCTGTTTAAAGTTCTGTGAATTCTGTGATTAACTCTGCTTAAAAGTTTAAAAAGATTAAGGTCACCTATTCACCCCCCCTCTAGGTGATTAGGTACAATTTCTTTCAAGTAGTATCAGAGGGAGGTTACTCAAAAAGGACATAACTATCTGAGTAAAATATCCTGTAGGCAGAATTAGCAGAATCAAGAAAATCAAGAAAATGGTTTCAACAGAGAATCACAAAGAACTAGGATCCATGAAGTTATCAATCTGCAGAAAGGAGATCTTTGGCATTTGGAAAGAAAGGGTTAGACTGTTTATGGAAGCCTCTGACCCCAGAATTTATATTACTGTTAAAGAAGGGTCATATGTGCCAAAGAAAGTATCTGTGTTAGATGCAAATCAGAGAACTCCAAAAGACTATTCTGAAATGACCAAGGATGAGATTATTCTGGCCACTATGGACAAGAGGGCCCAGAATATTATAGTAAGTGCAATAGATGATGCAACATTTCAGAATTTGATTCACTGTAAAACTTCTAAAGAAAAGTGGGACACACTGATAGTGTACATGGAGGGCTCTGAAGAAGTTAGACATGACAGAAAGTCTTTGTTAAACTAAGAGTATGAGAGCTTCAGACAAGGAAGGTCTGATAGCATAACTGAGTGCTACAAGAAATTCTATAGGATAGTTAATGAGTTAATGTCCTATGGAAGAGAATTCAGCAATTATGAGCTGAATGATAAGTTCTTGAGATCCCTAACTAAAGACTGGGATACCAAGATTTGTGTCATAAGGGAAATGGCCAAATTAGCAGACATTCCTCCTCCAACATTGTTTGGAAAACTATTATCATATAAGATGCAGTTAATGGTAAGAAAGGAGCAAGAGAAGACTACCAGAGTTGAGCACAAAGAAAGAGCTGTGGCTTTCAAGACAGAAGCCACCAAGAAATATAAAAGTAAGTCTCCATCTCCACCTCCAAAAGTTGCTGAGACTGAGACAGATGAGTCAGAAAGCAAGAATTCTGAAAACAGTGAGAGTGATGAAGATTTTGCAGCTTTCACTAGACATTTTCAGAAGTTTCTTAAGAAGAAACAGTGGAGGTCTAATCCATCCACTTCACAGAAGTCATCAAAGAATGAAAGAAGAAAGTCCAAGCAAAGTAAAACTACATCCTCAAAGATAGTTTGCTATTATTGTAACAGACTGGGACATGTTGTTGCTGACTATCCTGAGAAGAGGAAAGAGTCAACTGATAAGAAGAAGACTCAAATCAAGGGCAAAAAGGAAAGGTCCTTTGTTGCTAAGAAGGACAAAAGTCTGTCAGATATGTCTTCTTCAGAAACTGATTCAAAAGCTGAAGCTTATATTGGACTGTTTGCTGAAGAAGAGGAAGAGGAGTTAATCCAGTTAATAAACTCTATATATGAGCATGAGGACAATCAGTGTCAGGGACTGATGGCCTTATCAGAAGGAGAAAAAATCCAGGATCAGCCTGGACCAAGTCAGGTACAAAATTGTTCTGTTAGTTCAATTTCTAGTACTGAGTCAGATTCAGATACATCAGCATCAAGTGATGTTAATGGATCTGAATCTGAAGGAGATATTCATCAGTTGATTGATGAATATAATGTAGTGTTGCAAGCTTTGAAGAAAAGCAAATCCTTGGCCAAGAGTCAGGCTAAGGAGATTGTCAGTCTTAAAATTGCTGCAACAGATTTTGATAAATTAGTTGATCAGAAATTAAATGAAATAGCCAGGCTGAAGAACATTACTGTTATTCAGATGGGAACTATTGCATTCAAGAATGATCAAATTAGAAATCTGGAGATTAGTCTTCAGAAGGAGAGAGATATAGTAGCAAGGTTTTCTAAACCAAAATCTATTTTACCTTTGATAGATGAATTTGTACATCAAAAGGGTAAAACTGGATTGGGGTTTACTAAACCTGGCAGGACAATAAAGTCCAAGTGTAAGGGCAAAGCCCCAGTACTCAACAAGCCTGGTGTAGATAAAACAGCCAGGGTTGTACCTAAGCAAAGGTACAACAGATTTGAGTGCTGTTGTTGTGGCAAGGTAGGCCACTTTGCCATAGACTGTTGGCACAATTCTAGTGCCAAGGTGAGTAGCAATCTGCCTGCTAGAAATGCTACAGGTAGTTTTGTTAAGAGGCAAACTAACCAGTACCAAGGACCCAAGAATTCTTTGGGTTCTAAGGTTAACTAATCTGTTTTGCAGGTAAGTCCAAGTGACCATGCCCCAATATGGTATTTGGACAGTGGATGTTCTAGGCACATGACTGGAACTAGGGGATTGCTAAAGGACTATACACCAATCAAGGATGGTCCTAAGGTCACCTTTGGTGGTTCTGAAAAAGGAATCATCAAAGGCTTTGGTAACATTTCTAGCAACCTTATTACTATTACTCAAGTGGCTTATGTTAAAGGTTTGAAACACAACCTAATTAGTATAAGTCAACTGAGTGATATAGGATATGACATCTCATTTGTCAAAGATGATTGTCATATCAGGAGGTCAAATGATCAAAAGATCATTTTGACAGGTTATAGGAAGAGAAATGTCTATTGTCTAGACATTATGTGTGAGAACAATGTTTCTCTTATGTGTCTTGTAGCTGATGAGAAAGTCTCTCATTATGTCAAATGGCACAAGAGGCTAGCCCATCTCAACTATAAGATAATTGGTCAACTCTTTAGCAAAGAGTTAGTGAGGAATGGTCCTCAGGTTAAGTGTATTAAGGTTGGGATATGCTCAGCTTGTCAAGGGCAAGCAGACTAGATCTACCTTTAATAGTATTGAGAACAAAGATGCTGTGAGGTGTCTATACCTCTTACATATGGATCTTTTTGGTCCTATGCCAGTTCACAGCCAAGGTAGGAAGGTCTACACATTTGTGGTTGTAGATGACTACTCAAGGTTTTCCCGGGTGTTCTTCCTTAGACAGAAATCGGAAACTCCAAGTATCTTATACAGCTTTGTTAAACAAATTCAGAATGAATTGGACAGTACAGTGGTCAAAATCAGAATTGACCATGGTACTGAATTTCAGTTTGACAGTATGACAAAACTGTGTGAAGAATTTGGAATTTTTCAGGAATTTTCTTCACCAAGAACACCTCAGCAAAATGGCATTGCTGAAAGAAAAAATAGAACCTTGATTGAGGCTAGTAGAACCCTATTAAGTGACACATCTCTCCCAGAATATTTCTGGGCTGAGGTAGTAAACACTGCATGTCATGTAATTAATAGGGCTACTATCACCAAGAGCCACAATAAGACCCCCTATGAGATTGTGAAGGGCAGAAAACCAAATCTATCATATTTCAGGATCTTTGGTTGTAAATGTTATATACTTAACAATGGTAAGTCTTACTTAACCAAGTTTGCTGTCAAATCCCAAGAGGGGATCTTTGTTGGGTACAACAACAATAGTAAGGCTTATAGGGTCTACAACTTGACTACTCAAGTTGTAGAAGAGTCTGTTCATGTAGTGTTTGATGAAGCTAGACTCATTAACAATGAATTGTCTAAAAGTATTTATAGATCCACAGGTGTGACTGAGAAGATGGATAAGCTCACTATTGAAGAAGGTTCTACTGCAAGTCAGTAAGTGGATGATAGTGGCTGTTGTCCAGGGGGAGAACTAGATGCACCTGGTTCAGAATATGACCAAGGAGTGCAGCAAGTTGAAGAAGCTGAAGGAGTATAACCTGAAGACAGGATGCCTCCAGCAAATAGGCATTTAAAAGATCATCCAGCCAATCAAATTATTGGCGATCTCAGACAAGGGGTACAAACAAGGAGCAGGAATCTGAGTTCAGTACTCTACTCCAGCTTTCTATCCCAAGTAGAGCCAAAGAAATTTGAAGAAGCCATCCTAGACCCTCATTAGATTGAGGCAATGCAAGAGGAGCTGAACTAGTTCAAAAGATGCAAAGTCTGGGAGCTTGTTCCTAAACCAAAAGACCACAACATAATTGGAACTAAGTGGATCTTTAGGAACAAGATGGATGAACATGGAGTGATTATAAAGAACAAAGCAAGACTGGTTGCAAAAGGTTATAGGCAGGAAGAAGGTATTGACTTTGATCAAACCTTTGCTCCAGTAGCCAGACTGGAGGCAATAAGGATGTTCTTGGCCTATGCAACCTATCAAGGGTTTAAAGTATACCAAATGGATGTTAAGTCAGCCTTTCTGAATGAAAATTTGAAGGAAGAACTCTATGTGGAACATCCATCAGGTTTTGTTGATTCTACTAAACCTAATTATGTTTATAGACTTAGGAAGGCTTTGTATGGGTTAAAACAATCCCCTAGGGCTTGGTATGAAACCCTGTCTAGTTTCCTCATTGAGAATAAATTCACAAGGGGGAAAATAGACAAGACTTTATTCCTTAGGGAATCCAGAGGCAAGATCATCTTAGTCCAAATATATGTAGATGACATTATATTTGGGTCTACTGAAAGTAGTCTTTGCAAAAAGTTTGCAAAACTTATGCAAGGACAATTTGAAATGAGCAGTATATGGGAACTTAAGTTCTTCTTGGGTCTCCAAGTTAGACAGACTGATGATGGTTTATCCATATGCCAGTCTAAGTTCACCCAAGAGTTGATAAGGAAGTATGGTATGGAATCATCCAGTACCATGAAAACTCCTATGGGGTCAAGTATGTCTCTTAGCAAAGATGATGTAGGGAAACCTGTGGATGAGACTTTGTATAGAGGGATAGTTGGCTCCCTATTGTATTTGACTGCAAGTAGACCAGATATCATGTATGCTACATGTGTCTATACTAGGTACCAAGCTTGCCCTAAAGAATCTCATTTGACAGCAGTCAAAAGAATTTTGAGATATCTAAAGGGCACACCTTATCTAGGCCTTTGGTACCCTAGAAATGAAGACTTTGAACTGACAGGTTATTCAGATGCGGATTTTGCAGGCTGCAAGGAAGATAGGAAAAGTACAACAGGCATCTGTCAATTCCTAGGTGGAAGGATGATATCATGGAGTAGCAAGAAGCAAACCAGTGTGGCTATCTCCACAGCAGAATCAGAGTATGTGGCTGCAGGAAGTTGTTGTGCTCAACTTCTATGGATACAACATCAGCTTGAAGATTATGGTATTCAAGTAAGTATAACACCTCTATTTTGTGATTCTACAAGTGTTATTTCTATTGCAAATAATCCTGTCTCCCATAGTAGGACTAAGCACATAGAAATAAAATACCATTTTCTAAGAGAACATGTGGAAAAAAGGAGATATTTCACTAGAGTATATTAATACAGATAATCAGCTAGCTGACATGTATACTAAGCCCTTAGATGAAACCAAATTCAATAAATTTAAAATTGAATTAGGGATGATAAACTTAGAATAGTTTACAAAAAAAATGGCTAAGTAAAATAGTGTCGACACACAGAGTTGTCTGTGTCGAGACATAGAAGTGGTGTCGACACTTCAGAGAAAAGGTGTCGACACATCTAGAAAGTCTGTGTCGACACTTCATAGAATTAGTGTCGACACATGCGGGGTAGGTGTCGACACATCCAAGGTGGTGTCGACACTTAGGATTTATACAGAATTAGACAAGTAAAGTCTCGACTAAGTGTCGAGCTAAGTGGTGTCGACACATAAACAAGTGTCGACACATATATTTTGTCGACTATACTTGTGTCGACACATAGTTGTCGAGATATTATAAGTAAGTGTCGACACTTTTCAACAGTGTCGACACAATTTAAGTATTTTGACGCGCCCTTTCATCTTCGATTCTAGAAAGGTATAAATAGGTTTTCACCATTGTCTGTCGACACGCTCACCAAAGTTTCGAGACCAAACTTGTGTGTCGACACCTCTCTTCTCTAAATTCAAATTTCTTCAAACCCTAATGGCGCCAAAGCTAGAAGAGAATGTGAAAGAAGGATATGAACTCGTGCGACACGTATTTGATGACGCGGAACCCGAGATCAAAGGCGTGATAACCCTAATAGCTGAGACTGGGTTAGAATTTCTTGTTTCAGAACCGATCAAGATCTGGAAGAAGGAGGTCCTGGAGTTTCTGAATGCAGCAACACTAGATGAATCAGGACTCAAGATTAAGTCCAGAGTTCATGGGGAAAAGGTGAAGGTCTCTCCTAAGAGTCTGAGAAAGGTACTATACCTACCAAGAACTAAGGAAGAAGAAGATGTGTCTGCTTCTAAGACTAGAGAAGCATTAAGATGGTGTGGACTGGACTCCAACATGAAAATTGGATCTGTGTTCAATAGAAAAGGAACGAACATGCAGGGCAAATTTTTATCTGAAATTGTTGGCAAGGTTATCCTGAGCAAACCTGGAGGACATGATAGAATATCTGCTTATATGTTCAGTCTAATGACAAGAATTATCTTCAAACTGAATACTGATTGGTCTGCAGTTATGTTTGAAAAGATAAAAGAAAGTATGAAGAAGCCAAATCTGGGGAGAATACTAAGTCTATACCTAGCAGGAAGTATTCCTGATGTAATGAACCAAGCTGCAGGTTCCAAGTTAAATCACATGAGAAGAATGGATGTAAGGATATTCTCTAGGTGGGATAGAGTGTTGACCAAAGAGATGCCAACTCCAGAAAAGGACACATCTCAGAGGAAGAAGAAGAAGAAAGCCATAGTGGCTCTTGAATCATCAAGTAGCTTAGAAGAACATGTAGAATTTAGTTCTGATGAAGAGGGAAGGAATGCTGGAAAGTCTCCAGCAAGACAAGAAGAAGCTCAGAGGCAGGGGGAGTTACCACAAGCTAGCCCAGTTCACCTGGATCCACTCCAGGGGGAGCCTCTATTGGTGGATGAGCCAACTCCACTAGAGAGTGAATAAGCTACACAAACAATACTTGAGGTAATAACTGAAATCAACCAATTAGATTTCCTTATTGAGAATGAAGTTATGACTGACACATTATCTGATGTTAATCAGCAACCTCAGATTCTTAGTCAACCTCAGGATGTTGTCATGGAAGACACATCTGTTGTTGATCAAGTGATTGATGATATAAGAGATTCTCCACCCCATCCTCAACAGGAATTTACTTTAGAAGAATTGTTCCCTGACCTTCTACAAACTGATTTTGAGAAAGAGAAAGCTGCTGCTGAGGGGGAGGAGATCCATATTGAGGGGGAGCATGTGGAGATTGAAGTAGAAACTGCAAGACAAGAACCTGAGATGCAACAGCATGCTGAGGAGTTACCTAGGAAGGATTTACCTCCTAGCCCAAAGGAAAGAGTTAAAATAGCTAGCACATCTGCATCAGAAGATGAAGAGGCTGCAAGAGCCATGAAGAGGAAATTTCAAGTCTTCAAAAGGAGGAGCCAGACATATAAAAAGTCACTACAAACAATTGCACCACAGCCTGCCCCATCTACTGACTACAGTTCACTGATGGTGGCATTGCAGATAAAGATGGATGAGCAAATAAAAGCTCTGGAAAAGTATATAGATGAAGGACATAAGCCACTCCAATTTGATCTGGCACAAGATATCAAATCTATCAGATTTGAAGTAAATCAAAACAAGAAGGAGATGACTGACTGTTTTCATAAAGGAGGAAATGCAGTAGTCTATCTGGCTACACACCAAGAGAAGATTAAGACTCAAGTGGATGACATGGCTGTCAAACAAGGATATGTACTGGAAAATCAGATAAGAATGAATGATAATCTAACAGCTTCTCATAATGTCATTGTCACTGAGATAAAGAATATAGTCACTGCACAGTCTGCAGAAAGTGCAAAAGCCAAAGAAACTTTTGATAAGAAGTTACAAGAAAGCCTTACTGCTATTAAGACTGCCATTGAAGACTCTCAGAAGGCAATTACTGACAAACTCCAAAGATTAAAACCCTTCTATAAAGATGGAGTAAACTATCTGAATGCACATATAAGGTTTCAGAAAGATGATCTGAGGGATCACATTGAGAGAGAAGTCATAAAGGGGGAGAGGGTGTTAGTCAAAGCAGGCTCTGATCATGCAAAGTGGATTTCAAATTCCATTAGAGCCACCCTTGGATATCCTCCATTATGTGATAATGACAATGTTGCAGAGTCTGGTATTAATCCTGCATATCTTGGAGGAGAGTAAGCTGAAGTGGCTCAAGTAATATACCCTCCACCAGACTTTGATATGATACATCAAGATATACAGTCAATGTATAGCCCTCCTGAAGGAAATCAGAATGTCATCATAGAGAAAGTAGTTCAGCCTGTGCCAGAGGTAATACTGAAAGAACAAGAGGCTTTGCTAAAATAACAAGAAACTCAGTTATCTAAGAAAAGATTCAGAGAGCAAGCTGAACTTAGGCCAGACTTTGAATAATGGAGCCCCACTTCCAGGAATATCATTTTGACTGCATGGAAAGCTACTAAAGATAATATTCTGGATAGAGGAAAATGGTATTCTGACCTGGAGTGGAGGAAACATGAGAACAGGCAAGAGGTCATTGTGCAATATAGAAGAAAGACTAAGTTGGGAAAGCTACCTCCTACTGCACAGGAGCCTAGCAAGTACTTCCCTAAGCCTTATCATTATTTTGAAAGGCAGAAGATCAAAGCTGAAAAATTGAAAAAGAAGGATCTTAAAGGAAAGAAGTTTGTTGCTGCTGAAGACACTGAAGCTCCTGTCCAAGCAAAGATACAATCTGGAAAGGGCATAGTTATCAAGGAGCCTGAGCTGCCTTAGGATAGAAATTTTTCTTAAGTTTACTATGTGTAATCAGTTGCAATCAACTTTCTGTAAACTTTTGAGTAATGAAAATGTTGAAGTTGTTAGAACAATGTAATATGTGTTAATTCTATTACATTACTGTTATGAGATATTTGTGTATACATGTTTTGCTTATACATGTTTATGTACTTACCCTGTTATGTATTACTGTTTTTCATCATACTGTAAATTTGTTATGTATGGTGTATATCATTGACTAAGGGTTATGACTTCTCCAAATAGGGGGAGATTGTTGGGTACATTGGAATAAATGTACCTGATTTGAAGAAGCCTCACCCTACTCAATGATATACATCAAAATGTATTTGATGTGTTTTGAGTTTAGTTGTGCAGGTTAAGTATTTGCAGGGAAAGCTGAAAAGTTTCTAAGTCTATGTGTCGACACCCAGAAGAAAAGTGTCGACACTTAAGAAGGCTTGTGTCGACACCCAGAGAAGCAGTGTCGACACTTGGAGTAATTGTGTCGACACCAGGAATGCAGAGTCGACACCAGAAGGAAAGTGTCGACACATACAGGCTGTGTCGACACACAATGAAGAAATGTCCAGAGAAGCTGCGTCGACACTTAGAAGCAGTGTCGACACCCAGATGAACTTTGTCGACATCAAAAGTGTCGACACTTGGAGGCTGTGTCGACACTCAGCAAAACTTCAACAAAGTTCAAGTACAAGTGTCGACACTAGGAGGCTGTGTTGACACTCAGCAAGTTTCAACAAATTCTAAGTACAAGTGTCGACACAAAGGAGATGTGTCGACACTCAGCCAAAGTCTCAACACAAGAAGAATGTGTCAACACAAGGAGAAGTGTCGACACTCAGCAAAAGTATCAACATAGAAGGCATGTGTCGACACCAAGGAGAAGTGTCGACACTTAGCAAGTATCAACACAAGAAGATGTGTCGACACAAAGGAGTTGTGTCGACACTTACAAGAAATCAACTAAGAAGGACTTGTGTCGACACACAGGATCAGTGTCGACACATGTTGAAGAAGTAGTGTCGAGAAGTAATTTCTACAACACAAGGAGTTGTGTCGACACCATGAAGGCTAGTGTCGACACTTAGTCTATCAGTGTCGACACTTAAAGACTGAATGTCTCGACACTTTCAGACAGTTACAGAAAATTCAAGAAGTGACTGGATGACTTGACAGCTGCCATTCCAGCCGGTCTACTACAACTGTCAGAGATGTCAGAAAGTTGTTAGAAACCGGACCAGCCGGTCACCATGAAGAAAGCCTATATAAAGGCTTACACCTTCAACAGATGGAGGTTGTTGAAATCAATCAAAGAGAGACAGATCAAGAAGATCAAGCAATTCAAGTGAAGATCTAAGAAGTTGGAGAGAGAGAGCTCCTTCCAAGAAGATAGCTGTTGAACCAGGCTGTGAAGAAAGTTTCAGATTAAGATCTGATTCTTAAGTCAGCAGTGATTGAAGATCATCTGCATAGAGACTCAACCCTACTGTGTTCTAAATTCAAGAAGCTTTGAAGGAAGCCAAGGGAGGTTGATCTCAGCAAAGTTCTTCCAAGAACTCATCAAGAAACCTGTCAACTCTTCTCTCTCATTCTGAGTTGTGGGTATATATATTGTAATTTTAATTTCTTATAGGATCCTAAGGGATCTGAGTTGTAAGCCTGAAATTATAAAGGCTGAGTGGTAGGGCATGTGTGCCTGAGTGTAGGAGATTCTTTTCTCTGAGTGTAGGCTTGTTGTAGGCTGAGTGTAGGCCTTGTTGAAGGTTGAGTGTAGGTCTTGGTGAAGACTGAGTGGTAGGGTTGTGTGCCTGAGTTGTAAGAGTGGGATCACTTTGAGCTGTAGGAACCTATTTGGGGTTCTGAGTGTAAGATCTGAGGATCTGAGGAATAGTGGAGAAGTTTGGCCGAATCTAGTACACTACTAGATAGGCGAAGGGGGAAAGTGGATGCACCCAGACCTTGGGGAACCACTATAAAATCTGTGTTCTCTGTGTGTGCTTTATCATGTGATTGCTGTGTTGTATTGCTGTTTAAAGTTCCGTGAATTCTGTGATTAACTCTGCCTAAAAGTTTAAAAAGATTAAGGTCACCTATTCACCGCCCTCTAGGTGATTAGGTACAATTTCTTTCAGGCGGGTCCCGGGGATGGCTGTCCGGTGCCGTGGATCGCGACTTGGCGAGCGTGGTCTCGCCTCGCGGTGTGGGCTCTCGCTGCGCGACATCCTCGCCATCTGGTTGACCATCCTGATCGTCGTCGACTACGACAACCTCTCGATCTTTCTCAAGAATAGTTCGGGTGGAAGAGCCGGTCTCGCGAGCCAGGGTGGCCCTTAGGTCATTGAAAATGGGCTCAGCCGCCTCAGGGAATGGCTTTGACCTCTTGGAGTTGGGCTCGGCAGAGTCGATTTGGGGAACTTTCGCGGGGACCGTCGTCAGGGAGGCAACGCGAGCTGCGGAGACCTGGAGGGCTCGGTCTATGCGCTCTTGGATCTCCTTGGGAATAGGCATCTTGGCAGGGTAGCAAAGGGAATGACAAGAGTCAAGCAGGTGGGCAGGTGCACATATATATAGCCACAGGTGGCCCCCACCCGAAGATTCCCTCCAACTCGCCAACCCGCCCTCGCCGCACACTTGGGTTTGGATGTTTCTTTCCAAGCTTTGACAAGCTCAAAAAGAGCGGGGATTGTGTACAACCCCGTGTCCGGCGAGCAAGGTCGCCAGGGTCTAGGAAGATCGGGCTGATGACAGTAGGCGAGCTCGGCAGTAAAGGGGGCGAGCTCGAGCCCGGCATCCGTCGACCAAAGATCGACGATCGGCGACCCCGAGCTCGGCATTCGCCGAACGAGCCACAACTCGCGACCTTGCAGTGATGCTCGGCAGTAGCAGGCGAGCAAAATATGCCGAGGTAGTCAAAGCTCCCCAGCTCGCTTGGACGTATGTGGTACTTATTACCGTTTTGCCCCCGTTGGTCTGCTTATAGCCCTTCAAAACAGCGGAGTTTGGCTGTTGGCTGACCCATGGAGGGGTTCTCTGGTAATTTCAAGTTAGTTCTTTTGGTTATTGGCAGTCCGGATTTTGAAAACTATAAATAGGACCCAAGGGGTACCCCAGAAGGCAGGTTTTTTCCCCGGTGCTCTCCTGCTCCAATCTTCAAGTGCTTTTTGAGGGTACCTTAGCTCGGCCTCTAGCTAAGGAGGGGAAGCGCTCTGAGATCTTCCGGGTTTGTGGTGGGACCTCCCCGCCGAGCCCTTGGGTCGGTTTCTCTTTGTTTTCCTTGTTTTGCTTACAGGAGTAAAGTAGGCGCGAGACCACCCCTTCCCCAAGGGCGAGCTCCACAGGAGACCGATTTCCGGTTTCAACATCCAATAGCACAAGATGCTGGCTCATCTGAACTACAAGTCAATAGGCCAACTCTATATCATGGAGTTAGTGAGGAATGCTCCTCAGTTCAAGTGCATAAAAGAGGGTGTATGTTCAGCTTGCCAAAAGGGCAAACAGACCAAGACCTCTTTTCATGGACATGATACCAGAGATTCTATGAGGTGTTTGTACCTCTTGCATATGGATCTATTTGGTCCTATGCCAGTTCATAGTCTAGGTAGGAAAGTCTATATACTTGTGGTTGTTGATGATTATTCTAGATTTACTTGGGTTTTCTTCCTGAGGCAGAAATCTGAAACCCCTACTGTCTTCCATAATTTTGTTAGGAAAATTCAGAATGAACTTAACAATTCAGTGGTCAAAATCAGAAGTGACCATGGGACTGAATTTTAGTCTGAATGCATGACAAGATTTTGTGAAGAACTAGGGATTCATCAAGAGTTCTCCTCACCTAGAACTCCCCAGTAAAATGGTACTGCTGAAAGAAAGAATATGACTCTTATTGAGGCTGGTAGAACACTAATAAGTGACACTTCTCTCCCAGAATATTTCTGGGTTGAGGCAGTAAACACTGCATGTCATGTCCTCAATAGAGCATCCATCACTAAAAGCCACAAAAGACACCCTATGAGATTATGAAAGGCAGAAAACCAAACATATCCTATTTTAGGATCTTTGATAGCAAGTGTTATGTACTTAATAATGACATGTCTTATTTAACTAAGTTTGCTGCCAAATCCCAAGAAGGGATATTTGTTGGGTACAATAACAGTAGTAGAGCTTATAGGGTCTACAACTTGACTACTCAAGTTGTAGAAGAATCTGTTCATGTAGTATTTGATGAAACTGAACTAATCAATTGTGAGGAGTCTAGTATTTCTTGTAACTCTACAGGTTTGAAAGAAAAGATGGACAAACTTATCATTAGTAAAGATCAACCTATAAGGCAGGAAGAAGAAATTGATGGGTGCTGTCCAGGGGGAGTACAAGACCCTCATGCTGATGAAGAGGACAATGAAGTACAACATGTTAAGGAGATTGAAGAAAATCATGGTATAGATGGATTGCCTCCAGTAACAAGGTATCTAAAGGATCATCCAGCACACCAAATTATTGGTGATCCAAGACATAGTGTCCAGACAAGGAGCAGGAACATCAACACAGTTCTTTGCTCAAGTTTTCTGTCCCAGATAGAACCCAAGAAATTTGAAGAGGCCATACAAGACTCAAATTGGATTGATGCCATGCAGGAGGAGCTGAATCAATTCAGAAGGTGTAAAGTCTATAAGTTAGTTCCAAAACCAAAGGATCACAATGTTATTGGAACTAAGTGGGTCTACAGGAACAAATTGGATGAAAGTGGCATTATAGTCAAGAACAAGGCAAGACTAGTAACCAACGGGTACAGGCAGGAAGAAGAAATAGACTTTGATCAGGCATTTGCCCCAGTGGCAAGATTAGAAGTAATAAGGCTATTCCTTGCTTATGCTGCCTACCAAGGGTTCAAGGTGTTCCAAATGGATGTCAAGTCAGCATTTCTGAATGGTGACTTAAAAGAGGAAGTCTATGTAGAACAACCCTCAGGTTTTGTAGATCCTCATTATCCCAATTATGTTTATAGGCTTACGAAAGCCCTATATGGTTTGAAACAAGCCCCAAGGGCTTGGTATGAAACACTGTCTAGCTTCCTCATTGAGAACAAATTCTCAAGGGGGAAAATAGACAAAACTCTATTCCTTGGGGAATCTAAAGGCAAGATCATCCTAGTACATATATATGTTGATGACATTATCTTTGGTTCAACTGAAAACAACCTTTGTAGGAAGTTTACAAAACTTATGTAAGGGAAGTTTGAGATGAGCAGCATGGGTGAGCTGAAATTCTTCTTGGGACTCCAAGTTAGACAGACTGATGATGACTTGTCCATATCCCAGTCTAAGTTCACCAAGGAGTTAATTAAGAAATATGGTATGGAGTCATCCTCCACCATGAGAACTCCAATGTGGTCAAGTATGCATATAAACAAAGATGATGCAGGAAAATCTGTAGATCAGTCTTTGTATAGAGGGATAATTGGCTCCCTTCTTTATTTGACTGCTAGTAGACCAAACATCATGTATGTTACATGTGTTTGTGCTAGATATCAAGCAAGCCCTAAAGAATCTCATTATACTGCAGTCAAAAGAATTTTGAGATATCTTAAGGGAACACCAAATCTTGACCTTTGGTACCCTAAGAATAGAGATTTTCTATTGACAGGCTATTCAGATGCAGACTTTGCAGGATGCAAAGAAGACAGGAAAAGCACAACTGACGCATGTCAGTTCCTTTGTGGAATATTGGTGTCTTGGAGCAGCAAAAGGCAGACAAGTGTGGCTATATCCACTGATGAGTCTGAATATGTTGCTGTAGACAGCTGTTGTGCTCAACTATTATGGATTCAACATCAACTTGAGGATTATGACATCCAGGTAAGTAGAACTCCATTATTTTGTGATTCTACCAGTGCTATTTATATTGCTAAAAATCCTATCTCTCATACCAGAACTAAGCACATAGAAATAAGATTTCATTTCCTTAGAGATCATGTTGAAAAGGAAGACATCAGTTTAGAATTTGTCAATACTAATTTTCAAATTGCTGACATGTTCACCAAACCATTAGATGAAACTAAATTCAATTATTTTAAAATTGAATTAGGCATGCTGAACTTAGAGTAAGAATGACAAATTTGACTAAGTAAATGTGTGTCGGCACATAAAGAAATAGGTGTCGACACTTAGTAGTTGGTGTCGACACATAAGGTAAGTTGTGTCGACACATAAAAAAGTTGTGTCGACACTCAGAGTTTGGTGTCGACACATAAAATTTCAGTCATTTATTAGTGTCGACATATACAGTCGTCTGTGTTGACACGCAGCTATTAGTGTCGACTTTTAAGGATGTTTGTGTTGACACATCGCAATCGGTGTCAACACATAGTATTGAATGCCTCTGTCGAGACCTTAGAAGTCTGTGTCAACACCATCTCACCAGTGTCGACATATTAAGCTTATTTCAACCCGCCTTTTGACCTTCTATGTTTACAAACATATAAATAGGTCAAAGCATAACTTTGTCGACTACGCTCTCAACATTCTCGAGACCAAACCTTAGTTTTGACAAACCTTCATCTCTCTTCTCCTAAATCTCTCATCCCAAATGACGCCAAAACTTGAAGACAACATCAACGAAGGATATGAACTCGTTCGCAATGCGTTTGCGAGTGGAACTAGAGAAATCAAAGACGTTATTACCATAATTACAGAGAATGGCTTAAAATACTTGGTCTCAGAACCTACCAAGATTTGGAAGAAGGAGGTTCTTGAATTTTACACAGCAGCTACACTGGATTCAACAGGCCAAGAATTAAGTCATCCATTCAAGGCACCAAGGTCAAACTCACACTGAAGAGTTTGAGGAAGACACTACAACTGCCAAGGGTTCAAGAAGAAGAAGAAGTCGAATCTTCCCTGACCATAGAAGTTCTGCAATGGTGTGGACTGGATCCCACCACTAAGATTGGATCTTCTATGCCCAGAAAGGGGATGAACTCCCAGGGAAAATTTCTTTCTGAAATCATAGGAAAAGTAATTCTGTGCAAACCTGGAGGACATGATAGGATATAACCTTATATGTTCAATCTAATGACCAGAGTCATATTTAAGGTCAAAACCAACTGGTCTGCTGTGATCTTTGAGAAGATCAAAGAAAGTTTAAAGAAACCAAACCTAGGCAGAATATTAAGTTTATATCTGGCTGAGAATATTCCTGAAGTGATGAAGCACACAGCAGAGTCTAAGATAAACCATATGAGAAGAATGGATTTAAGAATACTATCCAAGTGGGAAAGGGTCCTAACAAAGGATATTTCTACTCCACAAAAACAACCACAACAACTACAGAAAAAGAAGAAATCAACCCCCAGGATAGCAGAATCTTCCAATGATTCAGAAGAGGAGGTGATCTTCAGCTCAGATGAAGAAAGACCAGAAACTGTTAGAAAATCACCTGCTTCTGCCAATATAGATGATGGTCAGGTGCAGGGAGAGCAGATACCTAAAAGCACCATCCTCATGGATCCATTCCAGGGGGAGTCTCTTCTAGTTCCTGCTTCTCAGGTACCATCAACTTCAGGGGTTGCTCATGAGAAAGAGCAAGTTATATTAGAGAGTGACACAGCCACTCAAACAATCCTTGACGTAATACATGATATTAATCAAGCTACAATAGCTACTGAGCCAGATACACTAATATGCATCTAACTGATGTTGAGCAGACTAACCAAGATAATGTCCCAGCACCAGACATTAAAATGCAGGACACATCTACATTTGATGACACTCTATCTACTACACAAGAGAAAGATATTCCTCCTATTCACATGCAACAAGAATTCACTCTAGAGGAGTTGTTTCCTGACTTACAAGAAGCAAGGACTAAGGGGGAGCTGCCAAGGACTGATGGGGAGTAGCCCAGGACTGAGAGGGAGTTGCCCTCTAGTCCAAAAGACACTGTGGATCTATCAAGTTCATCTGACTCTTCTGAAAATGAAGAAGTTTCCAGGGCCAAGAAGAGAAAACTTATGCAACTCAGGAAAAGGAGCTCAGGCTATAAGAAAGCCTTGCAAGTTGTTCCACAATCTCCAGTTCCCACAGTAGATTTCAGTTCTCTTTTGGTGCAATTGCAAGTTAAACTGGATGAACAAAGAGCGTCCCTTGAGAAATATATTGATGAGAGCCATAAAGAACTGCAATCTACATTGGCCCAAGATATCAAGTCCATCAGATTTGAGGTCAATTTGCAAAAAATGGAAATGACTGAATGCTTTCAACAGGGAGGCCATGTTGTTGTCTACTTGGCCAAGCAACAACAGGAGGCTAAGATACAAATCGATGATATTGCAATAAAACAAGGATATGTTCTGGAGAATTAAATAAGAATGAATGATAATCTCACATAATCACATAATGCAATTGTCACAGAACTCAAGACTCAAGCCACTACTGTCACTACTAGCATTGTTAAAGAAAAGTCTGAATTTGATAAACAACTCAAAGCAAATTTTATTGATATTAACACTGCTATCCAGGCCTCTCAGAAGGTAATTTCTGAACAGCTGCAGAAATTTAGGTCATTATACAAAGAAGGTACAAATTATCTTGCTGACCAGATAAGATTTCAAAAGGATGATTTGTGTGCCCATGTAGAAAGAGAAGTCATAAAGGGGGAGAGAGTGTTAGTCAATGCAGGCTCTGAACATGCTAAATGGATAACTAATGCTATCAGAGCCACTCTTGGTTATCCCCTCTTGTGTGATGATGATAATACTGCTGAGTCAGGCATTCACCCTGCGGCCAATGAAGGGGTTCAGCAGGAGGTGGCTCAAATTATTTATCCACCTGTTGACTTTGAAGGCATTCAATCTGTTGTTCAACAAGTGTATAGTCCTCCACCAGAGGTACAAAATATAATTATTGAAAAAGTTGAGATGTCTGAAGCTACCTTAAAAAGAGAGCAAGAAGCTCAACTATCTAAGAAAAGGTTTAGAGAGCAAGCTGAGTTGAAGCCTGATTTTGAAAGATGGAGTCCCACCTCCAAAAATATAATCCTCACTGCCTGGCAAGCTGTTAAAGACAAAATGCATGATAGAGACAAGTGGTATTCTGAATAAGAGTGGAGCAAGTATCAATAGAGACAAGATGTCATTCATCAGTTTAGAAGGGATCACAAAGCTGGAAAGATACCTGCAACTGCTGTGGAGCCAAGCAAATACTTTCCAAAGCCTTATCATTATTTTGAAAGGCAAAAGGTTAAGGCTGAAGAACAAAAGAAGAAGGATCTTAAAGGAAAGAAGCCACCTGAAGACACTAAAGCTAGTGTACAAGCAAGGATTCAGTCTGGCAAAGGCATTGTAATCAAGGAGCCTGATCAGTAGTAGAATAGATTAACTAGATTTTATAACTTTGTAATCTTTAGTTTTAAAAATCTATGTAATCTGTTTTTTACAAAACTTTTTGTAGTTTAACAAAACATTGATTCAGGTTCATTATATTTTGTCATATTTTATGATGATATAATATGATGGTTTTGTTTGTGTGTTACACTGTCCAATAATGCTTTTATACATCATATTCTGTGTTTTATTATAAAGGGATGTATATCATTGACTAAGGGTTATGACTTCTCCAAATAGAGGGAGATTGTTGGGTACATTGGAAAATTTGTACCAGATTTGGAGAAGCCTCACCAAATTCAATGATATTCATCAATGTGTATTTGATATTGTGTTGAGTTTACATGTGCAGGTTCAGGAAATGAAAGAAAATTTTCTAAGTACAAGTGTCGACACTTGAGAAGCATTGTGTCAACACATGGGAAAGGTTGTGTCGACACAAGGAGCTAGATCGTGTCGACACCTAGAACTTGTGTCGACACACTGAGAATCTGTCAACAACGACTGTGTTGACACCAGGAGCCAGTTTGTGTCGACACATAGAACTTGTGTCGACACACAGAGATTCTGTCGACAATAACTGTGTCGATACACAGAAAGCTCAGTCAACAACAACTGTGTCGACACACAAGACTTGTGTCGACACACACCAGAATTTTTGTTGAAGTTAACCATGTCAAGACAAGAAGTAATTGTGTCGACACACAGGACTTGTGCCGACACATTCCGCGGAAACTATGTCAAGAAGATAGAGAAGTGCTGTGTCGACATTATGCATACTGTGTCGAAATCACCAAGGGTAACGGCCCGACCTACTAGTCTGGGCCGTTACACTAAGGATTGTGTCGACACATGAACTATTTGTGTCGACACATTTGCAGTATTGTCTCGACACTTTGCTGCTGAGCTAAAGTTCATTAAAGTATCAGATGTAATGACTTGAGACCTGACAGCTGTCATGATCAACACAGCTGTTGTATCTGTCAGCGCTGTCAGAAGGTCGTTATAAATTGGAACAGCCAGTAACCTCGGATGAAGTCTATATAAAGACATGTTCTATCAACAATTAGAGAGAGAGAGAAAAAGCCAACAAGAAGGAGAGAAGTCTTCATCCAGAAATCGATAAGTCATCTAGAGAGGGTAGACCCTCAACAGTCTGCTAGAATTAATCAGAACCATATCTGATTAGAAGAAGCTGGATTGAGGATCATCTCCAACTTCAAGAAGATCAACCTTACTTTGTTCAGATTCAAGAAGCTTTGAAGAAGCTAAGACAGGTTGATTGTAGAGTGGTCAGATCTATCAAGAACTGATCAAGAAGCCTTTATCCTTTCTCTCTCTATCTAGGTGAAGGAATTATTTTCTGTATCATCAATTTTTTGGTAGGATCTTTTGTAGATCTGAGTTGTAAGCCTAAATTTAAAAAGCCTGAGGTAGGGTTGAGTGCCTGAGGTAGGAGAATCATTTCTATGAGTTGTAGTCCTGTGGAAGAAGCTGAGGTAGGGCTTGATTGCCTTAGTTGTATGAGTGTGGACTTGTTGGGTATTGTATCCACAATTACCTGGATTTGAGGAAGCCACCTGTCAAGCTAAGATGAATTCACAATGTATTTGATGAAACCTCTTAAGTTGTGCTTGCAATTATTCCACGCTAAGTGCACACCAATGTCAGGGTGCAGTAGGTCAATATACACGGGTCTGCACGACGTAATCCCTCGTTGAGCAGATCAGTGTGTTGGCCTACGTGTACTCTCTCTATTGGAGTGCACTTACTTTCAAGTACAGGGCTGTGATCTTGCAAGAGCAGACAAGGAGCAAGGATGGGTCAAGGAGCACATCATGGGTGGAAAGACGAAAATTCGTCTAAGTGAAAATCGACGAGAATCGCCAAGTGATTCTCGCCAATTCGGAGAGAATCACTAGTGATTCTCGCCGAATCGTCGAGAATCAGTGGCTGATTCCCGCCGACTCGATCCAGCTACTTCAAAGCAAGCAACTCTGATTCTAAGTAAGAATCGACGAGAATCACCAAGTGATTCTCGCCGAATCATCGAGAATCACTGGCTGATTCTCGCCGTCTCGACCCGGCTGAATCAGTGCGTGCAACCAAGTCAACTTCGACGAGAATCATCTTTGATTCTTGCCGAATCGTCGAGAATCACCTTTGATTCTCGACGATTAGACGAGATTCACTTTCGATTCTCGCCGATTTTGACTTGGGCATTTTTCTGGAAAAAGTTGGACCGGATTCTGCCGCTGGCACTGTTTTGAACCAGATCTAGGGTTTCTTCTGGTGGGACCCTTAACGGTCATAAAAGACTATTTCACTGTATAAATACACGCGTATTTTTGAACAGAAAAGAAGCGAAGAAGAAAAGAAATACACGAGCCGCGACGTGACCTAGATCGCGAGTTCCGCTCCGCCGCCACCGCCGTCGCCGCACGAGAGAGTTGTTCGCCGGTCTTGATCGTGGTTTCTTCCAGATCTCCGGTCGACAAAAGCTTAGCCAAGCATAGCGTCTCACGTGTCTAACCGGAGATCTCTTGTCTCTTGATTTGTTGATCGGGAAAACCTTCCCCGTCCGAATCGATCGAGACGACTGATCTTAGTGTGACCGTTGGAAGACCTAGCTAGCTTTGCTACGAAGTTTGGATCTCCAAAGTTCAGCAGCCGCACATCGTTGTCGTCACCGATCCCGTGAACCAAGCCGCCGCCCATCTTGTCGCCTCCGGTTCCGGGGAGATTCTCTCCAAGAGAGATCTAGGGTTGTGGACTCTTCGTGGACTTCAAGAACACGTCGTTAACGAAGAGGGACACCTTAGTCTCCAAACGTAGTTTGTATCTCTTGTACATTCTAGTTTATTTTTGTTGTAAAGGAACGTTGGTTCCTATTTATAAGGGTTGGGTGCAACCCGGGTTGTGAGAGTGTTGACTCCTACGTGTGGAAGCGTTCCTTCCGATAGTGCAAGGATTGGATTTCAATCATGTTGGTGAAGAGACCGAGTCGTCCCTTGTTGGGAGATAGGTCGAAGGGGGAAAGTGGATGTACCCAAATCGGGGAACCACTATAAATTGCTTGTGTACCTTCTGTGCTGTGGTGTTTTGTTTTCTTGTGCAGGTACAATTTTAAATTCCGCAAAAATGCTGCACGTCACCTATTCCCCCCCTTGGTGAAGATAGTTGACACTAGGTGGACTTTCAAGTGGTATCAGAGCCAGGTTGCTCATCAAAAAGGTTTACACCTTGAGTAGTATCCTGCCACCAGTGTCAGAAGCATGGAGCTGGATCATGAGATATCGCCACTAAGACTCCCCACATGCACAAAGGAGTATTATCCCGTCTGGAGGATGAGAGTGTCGTATCATTTGGAGGCTATCGATCCTCGAGCATCTTTCATCCTGGAAGAGGGTCCTTTTATTCCTATGAAGACCTCCGACTCTGGAAAGAATATCCAAGTGCTCAAGTGCATTGCTGAGATGTCGGAGACGGAACTTTCATTATTTAATTTGGACAAGAGGATTCGTCAAATTATCATGGATATCTGGTCTGGACCTTCTCGCTCTAGATTGGAAAAATGTGGGTCGGCTAAATCTATGTGGGTGATGATCTCAGAGCTGATGGGGGGGTCAGATAAAGTTAGAATATACTGTCAACCAGAGGATGAAGCCTATGTGGGGGTCCTCGCCTCTGAAGATGAAGGCAAGGATCTATCGGACAGCATCAGAGCTCCAGTGTCCGTGTCAGAGACTGAAGAAGCCAGTGAGGAAAGCAGTTCTGATGAGGATGACACAATGGTCACTGGCGCTAGTGACAATGATTCTGATGTGCAGGTAACTTCTTCATCTTGCCCCGTCTCTCTTGAAGTTCTTGAAGACAGGAACTGTTTCCCATCAGAAAATCCTGATTCCCTGAAGAGAGCCCTTCAGACAAGCAATCTACTTGTTGAGGAGCAAGCACAGGAGATTGCTCGGTTGAAGATCTTGTTGGTTCTCCAATTGGCATCCAACAAGGTCAAGGATTCTAAAATCTCAGATCTAGAGAGTAGTCTAGAGAATGAGAAAAGAATAGTATCAAACTTTTCCAAGGTTGATGCTATGAAGAGAAAGGTAGAAAATGGGTGGATCTCCCGAATTATCAATTCGTGGAGAAATGGGGAAACGGTATTCCGACCCCCCACTCCAAGCAGGAAGGCTACTCATCATGCCTTCAGGTATGATCACAGGAATAATCGTGGTCACTGCAAGGGTGATCTGTCCTCATGTGGAGACACCCATAGTGCAAGGGCCGTTAGGGCCACCCATGAGAGAATACCTAAGGCTCATTCTGAGCCCTTTGTATTCTCGGCCACTGCCCCTACTCGGCATGAATCGGCTGGTATCAGCTCTCGGAACCCTTCTCTCCACCCAAGGACACAGGAAAGGGGGGTTAGAAGTCATGTTATAAAGTCTCATGGGGCCTCAGGAAGGGGGCTGACTGAAAGGAAGGCACCTCCTCCCAGGCCTCGTGATGCTCGCTGCATGCATTCATTCCCCCCTTCCACGTGTCACGGTGGAAGAGGCAGTTCTGGGAGCAGATCCAGATCTATCCCGTTTGGACCTAGGCTCGTGACTACCTCAGTCACTAGATCAGGTCAGAAACGGAGATACAACATTTACGCGTGTTGGTGCTGTGGCAAGGTGGGACACTTTGCCATAGACTGTTGGCACAACCCTTCTGTGTCAAGGGCAAGGGCCTATCCACATCTCCTGGGCAGAGGTAGTCTTCCTGACAGGACTTCTGAAGGAAGGCAGTCGAGTGTTTATGCTAATAGGAACCTAGGACCCAATCTGTATTGGGTTCCTAAGGTAAAGTAACTCTTTCTTGCAGGGTAGTCTAGGTTTCAATAAATATGATGGGAACTAGACAGTAGATGTTTCAAGACTGAATTGGAACATGCATCTGGAATAACAGCAGTGATATCTATATGGGCATACTCACATCGAGCACCTGGTATGTTTTAGTCAGAGAGGCTAAATGATAACTCTCATAATCTCAGGTATTTTTCATCAGCTCCAAGACTTGAGTCATTTTCTATCGACATTTACATATATATATCTTTATATATATATACATATATGTGTGCACATCTAAGGATAGGTTAACACGGTGAATATAAACCTTAGATACATCATTAAAGAGTTATCGGTAATTCCACTGGTAGATTCGAGAACTAATATCTACAGGCGTAAATTAGTTCACTGAAAACTAACGAAGATACGTCATTGGAAACCTTGCCATCAAGAAATGCATGGAAAAGCCGGTTCAAACCCTAATAGATTGGCTTTAAGAAGTATTTATATATTTAGAAGATTTTCAAATCGACTTAGACAAACGGAAACCCGTTAAACTCCCTTTTAAACCCGTCAATATCGCTCAGTCTCCCGCCGACCCTTCATATTCCGCAGGAAGCTCACCGAAGGTCTCTTGCCGAATCGTGAAGAATTCCGTCGACATCCCGCAGGAAGCTCACCGAAGGTCTCTCGCAGGAAGCTCACCGAAGGAATCTCGCTGATCGCCTCCTTCGTCGACATCAGCAGGGATCGACAACAGCAGGACTCTCGCCGATTGACCTCCGCTTTCCCGCAAGATTCCTGGAAGCTTCTTTCAGAAGGACTCTCACCGAAGGACCTGTGCTTCTTCCCCTTCCGTCGACATCCCGCAAGACTTCTCACGAAGGACCCTCGCCGACTCTTCCCGATCCGTCGATCTCGCCGATTGCCTTCCGTGGATCTCTCCTCTCCCGATCTCGCCGATTCTTCCTTCCAGGGATTTCTCCGCGATTTCGATCAATCACAGTCGCGTGCACCTACCGGGTGTCCATCGTCTTCATCGAACTAACTCACCGTCTACGCTTTTAGGTAACCACATCCTCACCCTTACTTGGACTTTATCACTAGTGTCGCTTCCCTTTTGACTTTTGATTAAGCGTAGAGTAGGGATTCTCTCCCTAGGTGTGCAATGGCTCCAAGGACAACTGCTGGGCTGGTCACTGGATGTGAGCTAGTTCGAACAGGGTTCTCTCATGCCTCAGATGAATTCAGAAACATCATCATTATGCTTGAAGAGGCTGGACTCTCATTCGTACTAGAGCACCCCTGTAAAATCCTGGACAAGGAAGTGCTGGAGTTCTTTGCAACCGCAAAACTCCGGAATGACGACTCTCTCATCAAGAGCAAGGTTGCAGGGGCAAAGATCAAGATGTCTGCCAGCAAGCTGACCCACTTCCTGCAGCTCACTAGCTCGGCGCACGAGGATTATCTGGATGAACAGGACAAAACCAGGACTTTATTATTCTGTGGACTCGCTCGAGGAACGAGGTCGATAAAGCGAAAGGACATGAATGAGAAAGGGAAACTTCTGTCAGACATCATTGGAAAAGTACTCATATGCAAGCCGGGCTCTCATGACCACATCTCTGCAGACATGTTCAAGATCCTGGTGGCAATTGTCTGCAGGAAAAGATTCAACTGGGGGGCATTGCTTTTTGAGAAGATAAAGGACACCCTTAGATCTCCGAGCTTTGGCCGAATCATCAGTCTGTATCTCAATCAGTTAAACGGAGATAAGTATGACATGAGTAAAGGTGTTCCTCTAC
Source organism: Platanthera guangdongensis (assembly GCA_039583875.1). Taxonomy (NCBI): domain Eukaryota; kingdom Viridiplantae; phylum Streptophyta; class Magnoliopsida; order Asparagales; family Orchidaceae; genus Platanthera; species Platanthera guangdongensis. The sequence goes on along the minus strand of CM077156.1, from coordinate 37,349,840 downwards.
ATTACTTGAAGAAAATGGACTCGAGTGTTTTTGACAGATGGGAGAGACACATTGGGCAGGCTGCCGTGGTAGAACAACAAGAAGCATCTCCAGCCGAGGACGATGCTGTGGCTGATTCTGTAGTAATCCCCAGTGAACTTCCTGATGCATTGACTGCAGGAAATGAGGGGGAGCCTCTACCCACTTATGCTGATGTTGTATCTGACATCTTACAGATAGCCAGAGATGTAGTGGTGGTTATACCAGAAGAAAGTGAAGTTGTGCTGGAGAATGAGGAGGCCCTGAACCTGAGCGATCTAGGAGCCGGAGGTGCTGTAGATGAGACTGCTGACGAAGGGTTGGAAGATGATGCTGAGGAGAATGATCTCATGGATGATGAAGGTGAGGAAGAAGGCAATGAGGGACAGGACGCTTTGGAGACTCAGGATATCACTGAAGTTCCATCTGACAAGCACGCTCCTGAGATCGTTCCTGAGATCATTGGTGCAAGAGTGGAGGGGGAGTCCGAGAAATCTACAGATGCTGCAAGTATTCCTCCCTTAGAGGCTGTGCTCGTGTCCAGCTCTACAGGTGCATCTGATGAAGAGCAAGGCCAAGGAGTGCCTCAGGCTCATCCACTACGAGATGATCTAGCCACTCACACCGTGAATGTCATTTAGGGCATAGTGGATGAGCTTAAGGCATCTTTTGAGAAAGCTCAAAATAAAATGTTGAAAAAGATTAAGAAATTTTAAAATCTCATGCTCAAGAACATGGTGGAGATCAATCACAAACTGGACGTGATGGAAAAGAAGTTTGAAGATAAGTATACAGCGGCCGGCCAAGCTGTCACTCTTCTTATGGACGGATTAAAAAAGAACACAGATACTCTCGACGTAGTGAATCAGAATGCTCATATCGTAGCAAATAACATTCAAAAGTTTGATGGCAATATGGTAACTCTCAACACCAATCAACAAGCCTTGGTCACTGAATTCTCCAGGACTACAAAGCATATTGATGAGTCACTGCATTCTTATGCAAACTCCATCGCAGTCGAAGCCAAAAAGGGGGAGAAGGAATATATAGCTAAGATGGCTGAGCTTCGGGAAGTCATGATCAAAAACTTTGAACAGTCAAACCAATATGTCTATGACAGTTGCTGGTGGATGCTCCAACAAGCGTTAGGCGTCGATTTGCCTGAAAATCCTGCGGGTATTCATGCTCCTGAAATGTATACTGCGGCTGATGAGGGAGCCAATGCTGAAGAAGCTCCTGTAAGTGAAGCTGATGCTCAAAGGGCTGCTAGGGCCACCTCAAAGGAAAAACTGATGGCAATGTTTGACCAAGGAGTCCTAGCAAAAGCCAGAGAGAAGAGAAAATCTCAAGAAGGGACATCCAAGGAAACACAAGCTGAAAAGAGAATCCGATTGAAGGAGGAGGAAGTAAGAAACGAAAAGTGGAGTCCGGTTTCAAAGAGTATCATCTTGGACACATTCTGGCTACAAGAAAAAGGAGAAATCAATCGAAACGACGTATACAGCCAGCATGAGTGGGAGCTGCACAAGACGTATGAAGCTAAACGGAACATCTTTTTCAGGACCAATACTGCGGCAGATAAAGCTCCTCCACCCAGATACTATCCAAAGCCCAAGGAATATGTGGAAAGGCAAAGAAAGAAGTTTGTGGCTCAGAAACATAAGGATGACCTAGCCAAAAATCCATAGACTGAAATTCATAGATTATCATTTTATCTTGAACACTTTTATCTTGTTTTATTGATATATGAACAATCCTGATTACATTTATATATATATATGTATATGAATTTATGAATGACTCAAGTTTTGGTCTGTTTGCCTATACTCTCTTGTGCTGCATCTTTAAATTCTGTAGGTTGTATATATTATCTGGTTGGTGGTATTCATCTTAGCTAGTAGGATTTTGGCTTCGTCAAATAGGGGGAGATTGTTGGGTATTGTATCCACAATTACCTGGATTTGAGGAAGCCACCTGTCAAGCTAAGATGAATTCACAATGTATTTGATGAAACCTCTTAAGTTGTGCTTGCAGTTATTCCACGCTAAGTGCACATCAATTTCAGGGTGCAGTAGGTCAATATACACGGGTCTACACGACGTAATCCCTCGCTGAGCAGATCAGTGTGTTGGCCTACGTGTACTCTCTCTATTGGAGTGCACTTACTTTCAAGTACAGGGCTGTGATCTTGCAAGAGCAGACAAGGAACAAGGATGGGTCAAGGAGCACATCATGGGTGGAAAGACGAAAATCCGTCTAAGTGAAAATCGACGAGAATCGCCAAGTGATTCTCGCCGAATCGGCGAGAATCAGTGGTTGATTCCCGTCGACTCGATCCAGCTACTTCAAAGCAAGCAACTCTGATTCTAAGTAAGAATCGACGAGAATCACCAAGTGATTCTCGCCGATTCGGCGAGAATCACTGGCTGATTCTCGCCGTCTCGACCCTGTTGAATTAGTGCGTGCAACCAAGTCAACTTCGACGAGAATCATCTTTGATTCTCGCCGAATCATCGAGAATCACCTTTGATTCTCGACGATTAGACGAGATTCACTTTCGATTCTCGCCGATTTTAACTTGGGCATTTTTCTGGAAAAAGCTGGACCGGATTCTGCCGCTGGCACTGTTTTGAACCGGATCTAGGGTTTCTTCTGGTGGGACCCTTAACTGTCATAAAATACTATTTCACTGTATAAATACACGCGTATTTTTTAACAGAAAAGAAGCGAAGAAGAAAAGAAATACACGAGCCGCGACGTGACCTAGATCGCGAGTTCCGCTCCGCCGCCGCCGCCGTCGCCGCTCGAGAGAGTTGTTCGCCGGTCTTGATCGTGGTTTCTTCCAGATCTCCGGTCGACGGAAGCTTAGCTAAGCATAGCGTCTCACGTGTCTAACCGGAGATCTCTTGTCTCTTGATTTGTTGATCGGGAAAACCTTCCCCATCCGAATCGATCGAGACGACTCATCCTAGTGTGACCGTTGGAAGACCTAGCTAGCTTTGCTACGAAGTTTGGATCTCCAAAGTTCAGCAGCCGCACATCGTTGTTGCCGCCGATCCCGTGAACTAAGCCGCCGCCCATCTTGCCGCCGCCGGTTTCGGGGAGATTCTCTCCAAGAGAGATCTAGGGTTGTGGACTCTTCGTGGACTTCAAGAACACGTCGTTAACGAAGAGGGACACCTTAGTCTCCAAACGTAGTTTGTATCTCTTGTACATTCTAGTTTATTTTTGTTGTAAAGGAACGTTGGTTCCTATTTGTAAGGGTTGGGTGCAACCCGGGTTGTGGGAGTGTTGACTCCTACGTGTGGAAGGGTTCCTTCCGATAGTGCAAGGATTGGATTTCAATCCTGTTGGTGAAGAGACCGAGTCGTCCCTTGTTGGGAGATAGGTCGAAGGGGGAAAGTGGATGTACCCAAATCGGGGAACCACTATAAATTGCTTGTGTACCTTCTGTGTTGTGGTGTTTTGTTTTCTTGTGCAGGTACAATTTTAAATTCCGCAAAAATGCTGCACGTCACCTATTCCCCCCCCCCCCCTAGGTGAAGATAGTTGACACTAGGTTGACTTTCAGGACTCACTCTGAGGTAGGATCCTTTGAGAGAATCTGAGCTGTAGGACTTGCTAAAGTCTGAGTTGTGGGAACCATTTAGGGTTCTAAGTTGTAAGATCTGAGGATCTGAGAAGGAAGAAGGAAGTTAGACCGAATGTAGTATACTGCTAGATAGGCGAAGGGGGAAAGTGGATGTACCCATCACTTGGGGAACCATTATAAATCTGTGTGTCTTCTGTATTGCTGTATTGTTTAAAACTGTGCTGAGAACTGTGATGTGTATATTGCTACATATTCTGTGTTAGTGATAAAAATAGTGTTTGCCTTAAGGAAAAAGAATTGAACCTATTCACCCCCCTCTAGGTGTTTAGGACATCTTGAAACCAATTTTTTCAAACTTTACATTAAAGCTTATGCATATAAAAACAATCTAGTTTTTCTCAAATTAATTAATTTAATCAAATATTACAATTTCAGCTTCCGCCTAACAGACGTGAAATTTCCTTCGCTGATGCCTGTGGCGTCACAACCCGCCTGTATCGCACTCTGATGGTTGTTATTAGACGGGTCATGACAATGCTTATAAGATCAATTTTCCTGCAGATATGAGTATTTATCCTGTATTTAATACAAGAGATTTGACACATTATTTTAGTCCTATCAAGCATAGAGACTCGTAGCTTGAGTTTTTTTTTTGACATCATCCCATGGACTCATACCTTGAATTTCTTTTGACACTCTTCCGGTTACAGCTTCACACTTCCCATGTTCACCTTGGACGAGCAGTCATGGGTCTGCCCGCACCTCCTATGATTCTACCTGGTTTTCTTGATGCACCAGCACAAGAGGTGAAAGTTGAGACCATTAGTTATATTGTGATGGACGAGTACACCACCACTACAGACGGTCTTTCTTGTCGTTATGTGGTGCACTGGAGTGGACACTACACCTTTGATAATGCTTGGATATTGGGGACAGAACTTGTTGGGCTTTCCCCGATCTTCGACTACAGGTTATTCATTTTCATTCCTCGGAGATGAATGTTTTTTAGTTTGTGGAATTGATGGGAATCGACTGCATGTTCGTGAACGGAGGAGATCGGGACACCACTTGGCAGGACCCATTTTTGCAGATTTGTCGGAGTTGCGTTGATCGGATCAACAATCCAAGACCGCGAGCGCGTCCGGAGCATCGCTTTTCATTAACATGAATTTCATTTTATTTTTTAGTGTATATTTTGCGTTTTAGGACACCGAGCGTAACAGATAATCATAGTCATTCACGTCGGGTGCCCAACCCCCCCCCCCCCCCCCCCCCTTATTGTAAATGGGGACGGGCGCTGCAGTTTACAAGTATTGTTGAGTTTGTGAGAGATTTCAGATCTGACAATCTTCGTGGTGCGACGCCGCGAGCCTGGGGTGTGAAGTCTCAGCTTTTCTGTACATTTTTTGTTTTCTATTTTAGTTATTTTTCATTTTCCCTCGTTCAGTCAATATTCTCCCCCCCACCACCTCAACCCACGATTTTCTCTACAAACCGCTCAAACTACATCTCGTTCCCGTCCCCCCCCCCCTCGCCTGCAATTACACAAAGCGGCAAGCAACCACCCAGCCTGTACATCTCCTTCTTGTCAACATCCCGTGTACTTCCAGGAACAACACCACCTTCTTGCCGATCGAAGGTGTTGTGATCTATCACAAATAATGAAATTGGGATAGTTTTGTAATATTATGTATATGTATCTTTATATATAGTTGTTGGGTCTTGTTATGTAATGTGGAAACTATTGTGTTATGTCTTGAATCAAAGAGTTTCAGCTGCCTTCTATCTGTTCAGGAGATCTTCTCCTTAAGATAGGCCTTGTTTGTACGTTCAGAGTTTGGCTCTTAGGATAAACTAGTTATCTTGTATTTTGTTTTCCCCTTTTGAATCAAGGTATTACAAGCTTATGATCCATTAATTTCTGCATTTTTGCTCGAGATTAGTTTGAATCGTATCAAAGGTATCAAAGCCAGTCGACCTCCTGCAAGCCATTTCCTCCTCCACTAACATGGACATCATCTGCGACCTCCTCTCCTCCATTTGACATCAGTGTCAACCCTGCTGCTCCTCTTTCAAATCTTCGGCCCAACTCTCCTTCCCGCATGGTGAGCAGAACCCCCTCAAGCTCCTTGTCAATCCCCTCCCAGCACGTCGACTTCACCTCAACGCCAACCTCATCCCACATCGACGTCTCCGAGCTCCTTTTCCTTCCTTCCCTGACCTGAACCTGCCGACCTCGAGCTCCTCCCATTTTCCTCCCGAGCCACTCTTCCCTCGCCAAGCCGACCACATATATCCTGTTATGTCGCTTGAAGCATCCGGATGGGGATCAAAGTGGAATCCCCTACCCGTTGCCCCTAGGCGGGTATAAATAGGTAAACACAAGGAGTTTCTACGGGTATTGGATCTACACGTGTCCGAACTGACTCGTTATGCCTCCGAACCCGTTATTCGTCCAAATATACATTAACAATCTCCTCCTATATTTGTGACAAATAACGTGTATGTTTCGGAGTGCAGAAAGTGGAGAATATCAAAATAAATTTCCGACTTTACACATTACATAAGAGTTAGCACAGTTTTAAAGAAAAACACAAACATGAGTTTTAAAATAATAACATATTACATCATAAAAAATATAAATGTGCTACTCTATATCAAATAAGTCTGAAAAATAAAAAATGACTATAGATAAACGTGTAACAATTCTACTCAGAGAGTAGATCATCATCATCTATGTCAAAATCCACTTTCTCTCCTCCATCTTCACCAGTGCCTGCAAGGAATTTCATGAGTCAGACTCTATGAATTCATAAACATATGCAGTGACGTATCAAAGTAAACTAGCTCTACCTAAATGAGCTTAGCACTTGTAGCAGTAGTGAAGTAACACTGTCAGCATCTCTATCCAGTCTAGCTAGGACCAGTCAAGTTTTGATTTTAATAAATCAAACATTGTTATCTTACGCATTAGTGACCACTATGTACCTTATCATATGATTTGGCACACCGTCATTTGCAACATTATCAAATGTGGAATAATGTGCTATGATCACTAATGTTAGATTAACACATACAATGACTTTCTATTCCCAGTTGAATAATTCTCAAATCAGCTTACAACGAGAAAGATGTTAAGTCATCAGGTGTGGAATGACTAGCATCTAACCATCTTGGGCTTTCATCAAGAAATTATTTGGGGTTTTCAGTCTGTTATTAGATACTTGAATGTTGCGACTATAGGTTCTTGCTATGAAAACATAAACATATAAGGAAGTTTCATATTTTTATGAACTTTAATCTCATCTCCCCCGATGTTTTAATTGTGAGAACTCTATTTAATCTCTTTGTCAAGGCGTCTGCAACATTATCTTTTGACCTCACATCAACGAGGTTCACAATCCCTTGACTCGAAAGGGAGGTCAACCAGGCTTGTTTCATCCGTAGTTGTCTTCTTTTGCTATTGAACAAAGTGTTCATAACAATCGTTTTAGTATCCTGATTGTTGTAGTAAACTGCAACAGAACTCAACTTCAGGCTTGCCAGTGAAATGTCCATCACCAAATCTCTTATCCACTCTGCTTCTTCTCCTGCTGAAGCTAGAGCATAGAGTTCGGATTTCATAGAAGATAATGCAATACATGATTTCCTCTTGGACTTCCAGGCTACAGCTGCTCCTCCTAGTGTAAATATAAATTCACTAGTGGACTTGCTGTTGTTTAATTCTGAGCACCATGATGCATCAGAATATCCTTCCAAAACTGGAGGATGACCATGGTTAACTTAAAACATACTTTTGGGTGTGCTTTAAGTATCGCATCAGCCTATCGAGGGTATCCCAATGGTCTTGGCTAGGATTACTAGTGAACCTGCTTAACATGCCTACCGTAAAGGCTATGTCAGGTATTGTGCAAACCATAGCAACATGAGACTACCAATCAGTTTAGTATAATCTAACTGTCTAACCACAACTCCATCATTGGGCTTCAAGCGATTATTGTAATCGTATGGTGTCTCCACTGCTCTACGTTCACTGTATCCCCACGTATCCAACAAGGACTTTATATAGTGGCTTTGACTTAGGAAAATGTCATTTTTCCCAAAACTCACTTACATGCCTAGTATAGTCTCAGCTACACCTAGGTCTTTAATGGTAAAGGTCTGCATTAGTTTTGACTTAACGTCATCCACCACAGATTGATTAGAACCAAGAATTAGCATATCATCCACATACAAACATATTATAGCAACTTTGTTCGATCCATGACGTATGTAAAGACATTTATCTGAGAGACTTGGCATGAATCTCATGTTCCTTACACTGTAGTCAAACTTCTTATGCCATAATTTTGGTGCTTGTTTTAGTCCGTATAGCGACTTGATCAACTTACAGACCTTACTTTCGTGACCGTGTACTATGAAACCTTCAGGTTGGCTCATGTATATCTCTTCGGTCAGATCTCCGTTCAAAAACGCAGTCTTAACATCCATTTGATGAACAATAAAGTTCTCAATAGACACAATAGCAAGGAGTATCCTAATGATTGCTAAGTGACACACTGGTGAATATACATCAAAGTAATCCACCCCACTAACTTGTGTGAAACCTTTAGCCACCACACGCGTTTTATACTTAGCTACGCTACCATTAGGATTGAGCTTCTTTTTCAGAACCCACTTACACCCTATAGTTTTAGCCCCTTTTGGCTTATCAACCAACGTCCAGGTGTTGTTCTGAAGCAAAGAGTTCATCTCTTCATCAATGGCCTCTTTCCAGAGTAGGGAATCCCTTGATCTCATCGCGTCCTTATAGGTGGATGGATCAGCCTCAACGTGGTAAGTGACAAAATCACTACCGAAGGTTCTGGGAATTCGCTCTCTCATCGAAGTCCTTCTAGACTCTAGGACATTATTGTCTACCGAGACTGAATAGGAGGTGCTCGGTACTAATTTAGGTTCTTCCTCAGTAATAGTTGCTTGCATACCTGGGATTGTCAGATTCTTATCCTTAAGGAACTTATCCTCAAAAAAACACAGCATCCCTAGATTCAATAATTATATTATTATACAGGTCTAAGAATCTATCTGCAGCACTATCTTCAGCACAACCTAAGTAGACACACGTGTTGGTCCTAGGTCCAAGTTTAGACCGTCTAGGGTCAGAGACCATGATATAGGTTATGCAGTCCTAGGTCTTAAGTTTAGTCAATGTCGGGGGTCTCCTAAAACAAAGCTCATAGGGTGTGACGTCTAACTTAGCATGAGGGACTTTGTTCAGAATGTTGTTTGTAGTTAAAACTACTTCTCCCCAATAGGCAGTAGGCATGCCAGCAGTGAGTAACATAGAGTTCAACATCTCTGTTAACGTTCTATTCTTTCTCTCGAGTATACCATTCGATTGGGGTGAGTAAGGAGCAGTGGTTTCTGCTATGATCCCTTGAGAGGCAAGGAAACCCCGGAACTCACTGGACATGTATTCTCTTCCTCTATCACTTCTAAACCTCTTTATTCTCATGTCTAGTTGATTTTCTACCCTGGTTTTGAAAAGACAAAACTTGTCAAACGCTTCATCTTTAGTTTTAAGAAGATAGATGTGACAGAACCTTGAGTAGTCATCTATAAACGTTATCATATACTTCCTTCTTCCTCTGATGACAAAACTTTTAAAGTCATATATGTCGGAATGTATAAGCTCTAGAGGTGTTGTGCTCCTAGTAACCGCACTAAAAGGTTTCCTAGTGATCTTAGTCTGAGCAAACACGTCACATTTCTCAGGCTGTGACTTAGTGTCTAATGTGATATGGTGAGTTCTAGCTATTTGGAACATTTCCTATAGTTCACGTGTCTTATTCTCTCATGTAGAGTCTTATGGCTAACTAATTTTGTTTGAACTTGTTGAACTAATTCATTTGCTAGACTTATTCGGCACATCCTATTTTGGACGTATGCACATCCAAAATAGTGTGAGTTAACTGACAGTGTTACTCTACCGCTACAAAAAGTAAATGACATACCAGCATCACATAAAAGACTAATAGACACTAAGTTAGCAACTAATGAAGGAACAAATTTGACGTTTTTTAAGATTAAAGACTTACCTGAGGATAGCAGCAAGGTTGCGTTCCCCACCTTCAGTACGTCAGCTGTCTCGCCATTGGCCACCGTCACGGACTCTTTCACAGTAGTGAGTCCTATCATAAGAGCAGAATTGTTGCAAACGTGGCACGTCGCCCCCAAATCCAAGTACCACTCTGTGCTGGCCTTAGCGTTTCCGACCATTGCAACAAAGTCGGAAGGCTCAGCTTGGCTAACCATATTGGCTTGGTTGCCATCTTGTGGTGCTTTGGTTCTTTCCCTTTTAGGGAGCTTGCAATCAGATGCGTTGTGTCCCCACTTGTTGTAGTTAAAACACTTGCCCTTGAATTTTTTTATTGCGTTTGTTAGGGCCTGCAACTTGGGAGCTACCATGGGAGGGTCTGGTCCTCTTAGGGTTTGACACGCGTTTAGAACTAAGGAGCATGTTAGCTGCAGCCTTCTGCTTGCTAACAGTTTCTAAAGCGTGTCGAATCCTATTTTCATCCTCAATGCGAATAAATCGCTTGAGGTCATTAACACCGACCTGCATCTTCTTGCGGTACATTTCAGTTTTAAAGTTGTACCACGTAGAGGGCAGCTTATAGATGATCATGCCAACAACAAAACTGTCTGGCAGGTAAATATTCTCACTATGTAAAGAATCTACTAGAGCTTCAAAATCTGATACCTGAGGGAGAATGACATTCTCCTCGTCGAACATGAAGGAGTGGAATTTGTCCACTATGTGTGCCTTGGACAAATCCTCCTCTTGCCTGAAGTGCTCCTCCAGTGCCTCCCAGATTTCCTTGGCGGTCTTCATTTTGATGTACGTCTTCGCCAGGCTGGAGGACAAGCAGTTCAGCAGGTAGTCGCGACAGAAGTCCTTATCAGCAATCCACTATGCCTCATCGTCAGTCCCCATAATGGCAGCACGATCAGACTGAACTGTGTAGAACACGTTCATGTACTTCATTCCAAACTGTGTATTCAACTTCCAATTGTTGAATTCGGTCGCCGTGAACTTCTCCACTTTTATCATAGGAACTGGGGACGAGAAATTTCCCTTCATCGTTGTGCCTCCACTTTGTGATCCAAACATTAGCCGAAATCTTCACTTGATTTTCAACTAGAGAGACCCAAACTACGATTGAATTGGATTCCAATCAATAGTAAATGTTGATGTCACTGTTGATCTTCAACTTGAACAAACTCCACTAGAAATCCTGATCCTTCTTTAAAATTCACTCAAAAACCTCCAGCAACTGAAACAAATTTTTTTTTGTCTGAACCTTAGCTGATTCAGCACAAGGCAAAAAAAAACACACCAACTGCAGAGTTTGGCTGATCCAACACAATGAAAAATTATCCCAAACTTCCAACACCCTAGCAGGGCTTGGCTCCAGATCTAACCACAACAGCAGAAGGATCTTCCTTCAGTCAGAAATTTTTTTTTCTTCCCTTTTTGTAACAGCAGCGGCAGAGATCTGGATCGTAAGGATGTTGACTGGATCAGAAGGAGATGCGGGCAGACTATCAGTGAAGGCTCTGCAGGTTTCCGATCGTCGATGGCGTAGTGGAGGCGGCGAGCTTGGAAATGTCGTCGGAGATCTGAATCGCAAGGGTGTTGTCTGCGATCAGGAAGGAAAGGGAGGCGGCAGTTGTGGTTCTCGCGTGAACGGAGGCGGCGGATTGTTCTTCCTACCGATCAAAACCCGGCGGCAGAGGATGCGATTTCTCCTTTCTTTTTTTTTCGATCAGAGCAGTGGCGGCGATCACGTCCAGAAATCGGGAGTAGGACCGTTTCCCTCTACAGGTGCCGACGTCTTCTTCTTTGCGAATGGAGAGAAACAGCGGCGGCGGTAAAAAATCGCAGAACACAGCGGCTTCCTCATTCGATCAATCCAGTGGCAATCTTCACGCCAAAAACAGGGCTTTTCCCAATCACGGATGCCACTTCCTCCACCCGATCGAGCGCCTGGAGTAGGAGAAGAACAGGAGTGCGGACGCGTGCTTCTCTCTCGAGCTTTTTCTGATGTTCAGCGGCGGAAACTGAAAGCCGCGGGGAAGAAGCGGTTACGTGAGAGAAAAATCCGAGCGACGGGGGGTTAGTGCTTCGAGAATGTTATGTCGCTCGAAGCATCCGGATGGGGATCAAAGTGGAATCCCCTACCTGTTGCCCCTAGGCGGGTATAAATAGGCAAACCCAAGGAGTTTTTACGGGTATCGGATCTACACGTGTCCGAACTGACCCGTTATGCCTCCGAACCCGTTATTCGTCCAAATATACATTAACATATCCATCCCCTCGAGCCACTCCCCGGACCGCCGCACACCTTTCTCTTTATTATTCTATACCGCATGTTGTCCTCGAGCTTCCCACCCCCCTTTTTATCTATTTTTCATTCTCGTCCCACTAATTATTAATCTTTTCTTCAACCACTTGCCGCCCTAGTGCTCCCCACCCCCTTTCTTTTATATTTTAATTCTCCCTTCACTTTTTTTTGTTCAAAATTAATTAATATTTAATATCTCCCCAGCAATTAACTATTAATCCTTTCTTCAACCTCAATGGCTGCAGCCAACCAACGGTGGGCAAGAATCTTCACCCTGCTCACCAATATTAATGGCCAGTTGGCATTCAATGGCGCCTTGCTAGAGGAACTTAGCACTGAGTTTCCACCACGCTCCGTCGGCGGTTCCTCCAACACTTCGGGGACGCATCCGACTGTGGGTGGCTTCCACAATAGTCCGCTACCGCGTCTGCAACCCGCCGCAACTCCACCGATTTCACTGCTGTTGCGGTCAACCGCAAATGCCAGCCCTCCCGTTGTGGTGCCCACTCCGCCAATTTCACCATCGTTACAGTCTCCACCACTGTGGCCGACCATTATTCCGCTCACCCCGGCGCCGGTTGCTACGACCATCATGCCTCTGCCATTGTCAGAGCTTTCTCTGTCGACCGTTGTCACTTCAGTTGCCTTGCCGCTGCGGCAGTACCCATCCTCTACTGTCGCGGAAGCCATTCTGCCGCCACTACCTCCAGTCACCCGACCGTCGCCTCTGCCGGTCGTGACCTATTCGGCCTCCATACTGCCACCCACCGCCACTTCGCTAGCACCACCAGACTTGTTCCTGCCATAGGACATTGTTTTTATGACGGCCCTACTAATGCTGCTAAACACCACTCCGCCAACACTGTCGGACACCGTTCTTTCGCGGCCTGATTTTTGGACGGCGCAATCGCTGCTCGCCAAAGCCCCAACCGTCGCAACATGTTATCGGGAGCAGTTCTGGCATGAAGCTAAAATATGAGACGACTCGACCATAGGCGCGAAGTTCGAGCTTGAGGGAAAGCTTGATTTGGGGAGGTAATAATGATGTGTCCCAAATAATGAGATTGGGGTAGTTTTGTATTTATTTTTTCCCTTTTGAATCAATCTATTACAAGCTTATTACAAGCTTATTACGAGCTTATGATCCATTAATTTTGCATTTTTGCTCGAGATTAGTTTGTGTGCTGCCCTAGAAAACTCGCCACTCTCTTGAGCCGCTCGAGTTCTGAAATCCGCTTCCCTGTTCATCTCCTCCCCTCCCTTGACGGCAGACAGAAGTAGCGAACCCCTAACCGTACGTGAAGCCTCCCACAACCGCAAGCAGCATTCCATTTCAGCGGTTTGCTTCTCCCTCCCCTTCGACAAGCTGGGCAACACCCGTTGACCTTCTTCTTTCCAACCAGCGCTGGTTATGGTCCTTCATTGCCTAGCCGTGAGCCTCCCTCCTCCCAACTAGCAGGCGGTTGATCCATATACCTCCTCATTTGACCACTACTCAACAGAGGTTTCCTACAACTCCATCAGCAAGCCTCTTCCTTCTCATTCGTGGATCCACATAAATTTCACCTATTCCACCTCTAATCTACTGTGTTCTCCTCAATCCATCATCTGTCAGCCGAAACCCCTCTTTCTTTCCCAACCAATCAAACAATTTCGCTCCCAGTCAACAGCAGTCGAGCATGTTTCCCTCCGCAGTAGCCTTCTTATGTTTGTGAGTATTTTAGGGCGCTGATATTTGCAGGCCTAAAAAGGATATTTGCAGGCCTATTTTTTAAAAATCCACGTAATTTATAACATAAATAAAAGATTCTAATTGCAGCCCCATCTTACGATTTCTCCTCTGCAAAGCTTGGACCGGTCCAACCGGTCGGGCCGCTGGTCGGACCACCGCCCGGTCCGGTCAAGGCTAGTGACCCGGTAGAATAAAGGACCGCCCAAGAACAGGAAAAAAGGGTGGGCGGGCCGGTGAGCCGGGAACCGGGCACGGGTTTACTAAACCGGGCTGGCCAAAGAGAATAATTTAATGTACAAAATATTGGGGCTGTGAGGATTCGAACCCTTGCCATCTACAAAGTTGCCACAGTATTGAACCACCAAGCTAATTGGCTTTTATGTTTTGTTAGTAAACTATATTATATACATATACATATTAACATATAAATATAAAATAAATTAATATTTCACTCTTATATGTATTAAATATTGGTTAAATGCTATCATTTTTATTTCTTTTTCACTTAGATTTTTGCATATAAACTACAAATTATGTCAGTATATAAATGAATATGCTGATGTATCATATAATATAAATGAGTGATTTCCAACTAGTGACATCAAGCATAAGAGAGCGAACTCAAAATGGTTGCGGCCTTGCAGGGGCAAAAGTATTATTTATCAATCTAGTATCACTAAAACCAATTCAAGATTTTCAATAAAAATTGAAAACAATTCGAAATGTCATTTTTAATTTTCAGAAAATTGTTTGAAAGATAAAATTTAGATTTTGTTTCAATGATATATTTGTATTTTTTGCTTTATTTCATATTAATAATTAGTGGAAGAAAAAAAGTTAAAGAAAATCAATTTTAATTTTTTTTAAAAGGGCTGCAAATATCCATTGGGCCTGCAAATATCGATTTGGGGGTTGCAAATATCCAAGGACTGCAAATATCGATTATGGGTCTGCAAATATCAGCGCCCGTATTTTATGTGTAAATTATTTTGTATTAAATATTTTGACGATATCACTTATGTTAGTGGAAATTTTATCTTTTGTTTCATTTACTTGTTCTCCTATATTTCATTTGTATAAGTTGTAGTGGAAAGCACCATTTGTGAAACATGAATGTGAATTGCTTATTTACTCGAAAATTATTGTGCACATTATGTTGATTTGCTAGTCGTGTATATTCATTGTTGCTATAATTTGATTCTGGATAATTAATTGAAACATGCACGAATCATGTGATTGGGTTTGGTCACATTCATTCTGCACATTCATGTAGGGTTGCATTAGCGTGTCAGCACATCCTATTTTCGCACAGCCCCGTCCTACGTCAATTTTATAAGTGAGTGGATACCAGAGATGGAGAGTGTGACATATATAAAATTGTTCGAATTAGAGAAAGAAAGAAAAGGGATTTAAGCCAGTTAGATGCATAGGATGAAACATATTTAGTTTTGACGGATGATGTGACAATTAAAGAGCGATGAAAAAAAATAATTTTATTAACTTTACAATAAAGCAAAAGACAATTAATTGAGCTTGAAAGAGTATAGGAACATAACATTTTATCATAAATGTTGCTCTAAAGAAAATAAAAATGGAAAGGCGTTTGTGTCAAACGATATTTCCATCTAAGTATGAAAATGCCTAGGGAAAAAGAAATTGTCTTACATGTTTCTTCTTAATATACTGAAGATAAATAGGATGTCAGACCAATTGAGAGAAAATATCTTAGTATATTTGTATAAGAACAAAAAAGATATACAAAATTGTGTCAAATATAGAGAAATTAAATTAATGAGTCATACAATGAAACTATAAGAACGAGTAATAGAAAAAAGAATGAGACGAGAGACTAGTATCTCAGAGAACCAATTTGGATCTATATTAGGGCGGTCGACCATACAGGTTATACGTTGTTGAAATTTTTGAAGTGAAAGTGGGCGGCCTGAGCGGTCTGTGCGGACGGGGGGGGGGGGGGGGGGGGGGGGGGGGGGGGGGGGGCTGCTAGCCAGGTCGGCTAGCGTTCTACAGGCGGTTTTGTTCCCTGAAGGTAACTGGGCGGATAGGATGTTTATCCGCGGAGCTCGCTATGTCCGGCGAGGTGCAGACTCGTATGGAGTTCGCGCAGTCCGGTTGCGGACTGGACTATAGCTCGGGAGATCGGCATGACGGGTGCCTTGGTCTATCTCTGGTGGCGCGGTTGGTGTAAACGCGGAGTTCGCGCGGTTTGTGCGGACTGGCCCTTGTATCTGCTGGTGCTGTGTTCGCACCAGGGATGGCTGGCAGTGTGGACTTAGTCTGGATCTGCACCAAGTCCAGGTTGGCTCAATCCGGGAGATCGTGCTGTTTGCGCAGACTGCCTCCTTTGTCCCTCATCTGTGTGCCTTAGTTGCAGACTCGGGGTGTGCGGACGGAGCAGTGTCCGCTGGCGCGTGCGGACTAGATCTGTGTCTGCGGGTATGCGGACTGGTGATGTTTCCGCAGTGTCTACAGGTGGCAGACAAGTCCTGGCTTGCGCTTTGGCGACAAGGCGGATTGGCTAGGTATCCGGCCTTGGTGGTGCGACCTTGGCGTAGTCGTGGCGGTCTTATTCGCGGCTATGTTGGTATACTTGGTGCTCGCCGCGAGATAGGGTGGTGATCCTATCAGCGAGGGCGGTGATCACACTCCTCTTCGCGCCTATAAATAGGATCCTCTGTCACATCAATATACACCCGAATGAACAGTAAGTGAGATTGGGTAGTTGCTGCGGACAGGGTTTTCTATCCGCGCGGTTTGAAGTGTTGATCGGGTTTGTGCTGTGCAGGTTGTGCGGATAGCGCTGAAAAGCCAGGAACTTCGTTCTGACTTCAATCAGGGACAGTGCGGACTCTGATATTAGCAATCTGCGGTTAGCAGCAAGTCGCGGCTGGCGACCAGACAATATTCTCTTCCGCAACTCTTTCCCAGTTCAATAAGCTGTCCGTTTCTGGCAGTTTGTTCAGTTTGGCAGCAGCAGTTCGCGTGATCTGGCAGCTAGACGACCGTGAGTTTAGGCAGCTTGCAGATCAGCAGACAGAGATCAGCAGTGGAATAACGGGCAGTCCGCGCGGCTAGGTTGCGGTTTGCCGACTTATCAGTTTCCGCGGACTCCGTAGTGTATCAGCAGAGTCAGCGGTTACTCTTTGAGTTTGCGCAGCTATGTTCTTTGGCTTGTATTTTTTCTACTTTCATCAGGTACATCAGCGAATCATGTCTCGCCATGTATGCCTCGTCTTGTAAAGATTTTTTTGATAGTACAAGATACTTGCTCTTCTGTTTACATTTGGTTTACTTGTGCTCGAATAGGTTGAGTGTTCCTGCGCCTGATTTCCCGTTTTCCGCGAAACACAAATTTCAACATGGTATCAGAGAAAACAGAGGCTTGAGCAGCGATCAACCGTTAGTTTGCTTTATTGCTTATGAGAGTCGAAGTAGCCAAAGTTAGTGCAATGGAAGATGGATTCGCAAGAGGTCTTGGAATTAAGCTGCTTACATCGACTAACTTCAAGAAGCGGAAGTCATGTATGGAAAGCTATCTTTTGGGCGAGGACCTTTAGGAGGTCGTCTGCGGAGACGAGAGCCAAGAGTTTACTATTGTTGCTGGCATTGCTGATGCAGTGAGAGTTTGGAAGAAGACAAACGCGAAAGCGGAGTTTACTCTCAAGCGGGCTGTCTCACCAGAACTCTTCGACCACATCATCGGATGTCGGTCTGCTGCGGAGATTTGGACTTCCCTCGATGTGTTGTTTAACAGGAAAAATGTAGCACAGCTACAATTTCTGGAGAATGAGTTGGCGGGTGCCACTCAGGGAGATTTGTCCATCTCAACATTCTTCCTGAAGATGAAGAATTTGTGCGTTGAGATTTCAATGTTGGACCCTGATGAGCCTATTTCGGAGGCGAAGCTGAAGAGCCACATAATTCGCAGTTTGCGGAAGGAATATGTAGCATTTGTTACTTCCGTTCAAGGCTGGGCCAATCCGCCGTTATTGCTGGAGTTGGAGAACTTGTTGGCTTCGCAAGAAATCCTAGCAAGACAGATGACTGGAGTCACTATCTCTAAAGGAGGTAGTGAGACACTCTTCTTAGGAAAGAAGAAGAGATGGGAGAAGAAGAAGCCTGTTGTTGGTGATGTTCCTTCTACTTCATATCAGCAAGAGAGGAACTATGCTCCTAAGCGTGATTGGAAGAAGAGGGAAGGGCTAAAGTGCTATAGGTGCAACCGGGCAGGTCACTTCAAGAAGGACTGCAAGGTCAAGCTGCAGCCAAGGCACGTTACAGATAAGGAGGGAGCTGCTTCTAGTGCTGAGGAAGCCAGATGGGGGAGGAGCATTCTTGTCGGGCACATGTGTCTGAGCCTTGTCCACCATCGACTACCAAGATGACTGGATAGTGAACTCTGGGTGTGGTTATCACCTCACCGGGGATGATACGAAGTTCTCCTCTCTGCGAACGTTCTCAGGTAACAAAACTATCATAACTGCTGATGATACAGTTCATGCAGTCGAGAAGGAGGGTGTTGTTTCATTAGGTAGTGATAAGGGTCCAATCACCTTGAGGAGAGTGTCTATCACGTACCGGGCATGAAGAAGAACCTTTTCTCAGTGACCAATGCGATAGACGCGGGCTATCACGTTCTGTTCGGCCCAACAGAAATGAAGTTTTTGCGCTACGTGTCAGCGATGAAGGCTGACGTTGCTCATGTAGGGAGAAGGGTAAGGGACTTGTTTGTGTTATCAACAAGTTCCTACATTGATCGGATGAGGGTCAATGATAGTGCAACTATCTGGCATGAAAGACTGAGACACGTTAGGATGGACGAGTTGAAAGCAATGTCGGGAAGAAGCCTTGTGAAAGGCTTGTCTATGCTGTCATCCTTCGGCGATGGTCACGTCTGCGCGGGGTATCAATATGGAAAGGCTCATCGCCTTCCGTTTGACAAGTCGCAGACCAGGTGTAAAGCACCGTTGGAGTGCATTCATGGTGACTTGATGAGACCGACCGTCACCGCCAGTCTTGGAGGCAGCAGATACATGCTGGTGTTGATTGATGACTACACGAGGTACACGTGGGTGTATTTCATGAAGGAGAAGTCGGATACGTTCCGTTTGTTTGTGGAGTTCAAGGAGCTAGTGGAGGGCCTACTTGGCCTGCGGGTTAAGAAGTGAAGAACATACAACAGAGGTGAGTTCGTCTCGAACGAGTTCTCTAACTTCTGCAGGAAGCACAGAATCTAGAGAGAGCTCACTTGTGCCCATACTCCACAACAAAATGGAGTGGCAAAGCGGAAGATCCGTCATTTGACGGAGACCTGCAAGTGTTGGCTTCATGCCAAAGGCATTCCTAAGTCCTTCTGGGAGGAAGGGATGGCCTGTGCGACATACGTCATTAATCGGATGCATCTGAATCCGATCAACATGAAGTCTCCTTTTGAGATGATGTTCAAGGAGAAGCCCAGTGTGGAACACCTTCGGGTGTTCGAATCGACCTTCTATGTACACGTCCTGGATGCTCTCAAGACAAAGCTGAATGCGAAGGCGAGGAAGCTTGTCTTTGTGGGCTATGGAGAGCGGAAGAAGAGATAAAAGTGTATGAATCCAGTGACGAAAAAGTTCGTCGTCTCCAGGGACGTGGTCTTCGATGAATTGACGTCATATGGAGGTAGCTCATTTGTGGAGGTAGCTCATCTGTCGAGTTACAGGAGAGCAGGTCGGATGACGGGCAGGAGGAGGCTGTTAAGGATCTTCTGGTGGAGCTGTCTGTGTCACCAAGAGCTCCAAGTGTTTCTAGATCCGGGGTGGAGGCTTCTGGTTCAGGATGCAGGGGGAGTGACGCTCCAGGTTTGCTCGGGAACGAAGCTGGTTCAGAATAAGTAGCGGAGGTGGTGAGCCGTAGTCAGGCTCTTCGGAGGTCGAAGAGCACCGTCAAACCACCGACTCGTTATTACGAAGGGAACACGGTGAGCTTCGTCTCATGTTTCTTCGCAGACCATCTGGACGAGCGAGAGCCTTCCAGCTTTGAAGACGCCACTGGAGTCAAGGAGTGGGAAAACGCCATGAATGAGGAGATGACTGCCCTCAGGAAGAATGAGACTTGAGACCTTGTGTCCAAGGTTGATGGCGTTACTCCTGTGACGTGCAAGTGAGTGTATTGAAGAAGAAGGCGGATGAGTGCATCGAGCGGTACAAGACTCGTCTTGTAGCTCGAGGGTTCTCCCAACAGTACAGAGAAGACTACAAAGAGTCGTTTAGTTTTGTTGCAAAGATGACTTCAGTGCGGGTGGTGATGGCCTTGGCGGCTTGCCAAGATTGGAAGATGTGGCAGCTGGACGTAAAGAATGCTTTTCTTTACGGGGAAATAGATAAAGACATATTCATGGTTCAGCCACTGGGATACGTGTCTGAAGATCATCCAGGATACGTCTGCAAGCTCCGGAAGGCCTTTTATGGCTTGAAGCAGGTTCCACGGGCATGGTATGGGAAGATCGCAGAATACCTTCAGTTCTGCGGTTATTTTGCCTTTGATTCAGATTCGAGCGTGTTCATTAAGAAGAAGGGAGAGCTTCATGTCTTGGTACTGTTATACGTGGACGACATGATCATCACGGGAAACTCCGAGGAGGAGGTACCTAAGCTCATGACAGAGCTGGCTATACGGTTCAAGATGAAGGACTTGGGTGAGCTCCACCACTTCGTTGGACTCAAGGTGGAGAGGAAAGAGAGCGACGTACTCGTTTCCCAAAAGGGCTATGCGGAACGAATCATTCAGCGATTCGGCATGCAGAAGGGAAAGAGTAGCTCTACTCCACTTGATGTTGGCATCAAGCTTCGACGAGATGGGGGAAGGATAGTTCCAGATTCTTTAGTGTTCCGGGCTCTGGTTACGAGCCTTATTTACCTGACGATTACGAGGTCACACATTGCATATGCTCTAGGCCGAGTAAGTCGGTATATGACAGAACCTCGGAAGCCTCATCTGATGGCGGCTAGGAGCATTCTGAAGTACGTAAAATCCACTTCTGATATAAGTCTCTTTTATGGGAGAGACACGAGCTTCAACCTGCATGATTACACATATGTTGTTTATGAGGGAGATTTAGATGACCGGAAGTCGACATCCGGTTACATCTTCACATGTGGATCAGCGGGTATCTCGTGGTGCAGCAAGAAGCAGGATTCTGTGTCCGTCTCTACTACGGAAGCGGAGTACAAGACTTCGACCTTGGCAGCTCAGGACGCCATCTGGCTTAGGAGGCTAGTAGATGACGTCCATGAAGAAGTGCGAGTCCCACTTTGTTACGTGATGACAATGAAAGTGCCCTTAAACTGGTTAATAATCCAGTTTGTCATGCGCGGACCAAGCACATTGAGATCGAGCACCATTTCATTCGGGAGAAAGTGTTGGAGGGATCTCTTGTGGTTGGACATATGCGAAGTGAGGACAAAATCACAAACATCTTCACGAAGCCGCTATGGAAGGGGCCATTTACTCGGTTACAGGGATTGCAGGGGCTGACTTCCACTTCTCACTTCAAGGGGGAGTGTTGAAATGTTTGAAGTGAAAGTAGGCGGGTTAGGCGGCCTGGGCGGTCTGTCCGCACGGTCTGTACGGACAGGGGGAGGCGGCTAGCCAGGTCGGCTAGCATTCTGCAGGCGGTTTTGTTCCCTGAAGGTAACCGGGCGGATAGGATGTTTATCCGCGGAGCTCGCCATGTCCGGCGAGGTGTGGACACGTATGGAGTTCACGGAGTCCGGTTGCGAACTGGACTGGAGCTCGGGAGATCAGCATGGCGTGTGCCTTGGTCTAGCTCTGGTGGCACAGTTGGTGTAACCGCGGAGTTCGCGCGGTTTGTGCGGGCTGGCCCTTGTATTCGTTGGTGCTGTGTTCACACCATGGATGGCTAGCGGTGTGTACTTGGTTTGGATCTGCACCAAGTCCAGGTTGGCTCAGTACGGGAGGTTGCGCGGTTTGCGCGGACTGTCTCCTTTGTCCGCCGAGTTCGACAGCTATAAGCCGTGTGCCTTGGTTGCGGACTCGGGGTGTGCGGACTAGAGAAGTGTCCGCTGGCGCGTGCGGACTGGAGCTGTGTCCGCGGGTTGCCGGGAAGAACTTTGAAGTCGCCTTCCTATGCAGGAATCTAGACAACCTCACCCCCGTCCTGCTCAGGGGAGGTAAGCTACTCGCGCTTCTTCTTTATACGTTATTTTTCCGGCTTTAACTTTCTTCTTTTGCAGGAGAGCGGGACATTCCCCTGCACCCTCCTTATGAGAGTGCGTGGCTCGATTCCAGCGAGCTCGCCCGCACCAAGGCCGCAACCGCCGCACACCTCGAGACCCCGGCATCTGCTGCCCAGAAACGGCCTAGCCGCGAACAACCTCCACCCCCACCTCCCAAGAAGGTGAAGTCCATGGGCGATGCGCCTGCCGCGGTCCAAAGGAAGGGAAAGGCCTCGGCTGTCCAGCCAACCGAGGATCCTGCCCCCGCGACCGTCTCGACCGGCGGCACCCCTAGCGAGGTGGCAGGCACCTCCGCTCCGCAAGAGGAGACACGGCCCGCTGTGAAGCCAGTTCCGAGAGGGCACTGCAACTTCGGCTACGGCGAGAAGTGCCTGGATAAGCTCGGTATCCCCCTCCTCCTATGGGACAAGGAATCGAATAGGGCCATCATCTCCACCCTGCTGTCGAGCTGACTAGAGCAGGAAACCATCAGCGGGGAGGCCTATAACTTCTCGTTCGGCCTCTACTCGCGGGAGGATGCCGCCATCTACGACGAGGAGGCCATACGGGTGCTGATCCATGAGAGCATGTGGGCCCAGCTCCGTAGCCTGGAGCTGGCCCACATGGTCGGTTGGCGCTGCACCTAGATGGAGAAGAACGCCCCCTCCCTCAAGAGGCTGGTGGATGAGAAGGAGTGACAACATGTTGCTTCTTGAAGATGACGTTGACGGAGCTCCCGTTGTCGATAAGGATCCTGGAGACGGTGAAGTTCGCGATGGCTGTCTGGATGACCAGCGCATCGCAGAAGGGATCATCATGATCCGACATATCCTTCCTTGAGAAGGTAATCTTCTCCTCTGGGGGCAGGGTCTGAGATGTGGAGTCAACGCTCCGGTGGTACATAGTATGGAGGCTCGCGTTCCGGGAAGACCTTGTGTATGCTGCAACCAGGAGGCCTCCAACTCTAAGAATACTACCCCTACTAGACCTCATGTTCAAAGGGTAAAGCAGGAGTTCAAAAGGAGGTACAATAGATTTGACTGTTGGTGTTGTGGCAAAATCGGTCACTTTGGCGCAGATTGTTCGTACAACCCTGCCAATTTTATAACTCCACGAGTTAGCTATGCGAGACCGACCACTCGCAAGGTTAATGTTCCTAGTGGTGTTCAGCTGACTAGGAACTAAGGACCCAAATACGCTTGGGTTCCAAAGGTAAAATGATCTGTTTTTGCAGGAATGTCCAATGGCCAATAAAACTCTGATCTGCTATTTGGACAGTGGATGCTCTCGACACACGAATGGGAAAGAAGCCTTTTGCATGACTATACCCAGTCAAAGACGGACCAAAAGTCATCTTTGGAGGTTCAGACAGGGGAACAACAAAATGTTATGGTATGATTTCCAATGGCATAATCTATTTCACAGACGTTGCTTATGTTGAAGGATTACACCATAATCTCATAAGCATAAGTCAACATGTGACAAAGGCCACATCGTTGAGTTCGACATGGAGAAGTGTTTGATAAAATCGTCTGCAAATTTAGAGATAGTCTTAACAGGCACTCGGAGAAGAAATATTTTCTGTTTAAATTTTCTTTGTTTAGAAAATTCTACCCCAGTGTGTTTTATGGAAAAAGTAGTGTGTCTCTCTGTAACCAATAGCACAAAAGATTAGCACATATTAATTTCAAAACCTTAAATATGTTTTTTTTCTCACAACTTAGTGCACAATGTCCACAACATTAAGTTTCTTAAAGAAATTCCATGTCACTCCTGTCAAATGGGTAAACAGACACGGGTTATCTTCAATGGTATTGCTGAGAAAGATTCTTCACGAAGCTTATACTTGCTTCATATGGACTTATTCGGTCCTATGCCTATTCATAGCTTAGGAGGTAAGGCCTATACATTAGTAATTGTTGATGACTACTCGCATTTTACTTGGGCGTTTTTTTCGAAAACACAAGTCAGACACCTTCGATTCTTTCACTAATTTTGTCCGGCAAATTCAGAATGAATTGGACTGCTCGGTGGCCAAAATCAGAAGTAACCACGGAACAAAGTTTGAGTCTAGTGCCATGACAAAATTTTATGAATGTAAAGATATCTTTCAAGTGTTTTCCACCCCGCGCACTCCACAACAAAATAAAGTTACTGAGAGAAGGAATAAAACCCTAATTGAAGTATGTACAACCCATATTGAACGACGCCTCACTTCCGGAGTACTTCTGGGCTGAAGCAGTCAACACGGCTTATTACCTGCAAAATAGACCACTCATCAACAAAAGCTATCATAAGACCCCCCCCTATGAGCTATTGAATGGCAGAAAACCGACTGTGTCCTATTTTAGAATATTTGGAAGCAAATGCTTCGTACTTAATAATGAGAAGTATTACAGCACAAATTTTAGTGAAAATTGTTTTGAAGGTATTTTTGTAGGATATAGTAGTCATAATAAGGCATATAGGATTTTCAACAAGAAAACTCTAGTGGTAGAAGAGTCGATAAGTATTGTATTTGATGAGACTAGCTTGCTTCATAGCAACTCGTCTAGTGTTATTGGTGTAGATGCATGTACCAGGTTTAGGAGCTAAGCTTGGATGAAACTGTTAAGGAAGAAGCTCCAATCACAGTCAAACTCATAGATCCAGGCTTTGTGGATGAAGAACACAGAGAAAGAATTGCCTCAACCTATAGAGGCGGCACCAGATATTGCAGAGCTTGCTGGAGGGAGGGCAAAGAACCTAAGGTTCAGACACCTAAGAGATCATCCAATTGATTAGATAATAGGAGAGACAGGAGAAGATATGAGAACCAGATGAGGTACATCTAATGAAATTTTGCATCTCATCTTTCTATCTCTGGTCGAGCCAAAAAATTCTAAGAGGCAAACAAGGATGCATTTTGGATTTTGGTATTGCAAGAGAAGCTCAACCAGTTTGAGCGATGCAGAGTCAGGGAGCTGGTACCCTGACCAAATGGCCAGAATGTGATCGACACCCAATGGATATTCAGAAAGAAGCAGGACGAACACAGAGTAATTATCAAGAACAAAGCCAGGTATGTAGCTCAAGGTTATAGACAAGTAGAGGGGATTGACTTTGACCAGACATTCACTCCAATGGCTCGGCTCGAGGCGATCAGGTTGTTACATGCGTATGCTGCCCTCAAAAGCTTCACCGTCTATTAAATGGACGGTAAGTCAGCATTCCTCAATGAGAATCTAAAAGAGGAGGTATACGTAGCGCAGCACCAGGTTTTGTCATTTATAAATTCCCTGACTATGTTTACTTCTTAAATAAAGCTCTATATGGTTTAAAGCAAGCTCCCCGAGCTTGGTATGAGACATTGTCAATCTTTCTTCTTGAGAACAAGTTCATAAGGGGAAATATAGACAAGACATTATTTCTTAAGGAAGTTAAAAACAATATTTTTCAAGTGCAAATCTATATTGACGACATCATATTTGACTCTACAAAAGACAACTTTTGCAAAAAGTTTTCAAAACATATGGAAGAGAAGTTTGAAATGAGAAGTATGAGTGAGCTGAAGTATTTCTTAGTACTTCAGCTGAAGCAATCTGAAGATGAAATTTTCATCTCTCAGAGGAAGTTCACCAAAGAGCTTCTTAAGAAATTCAGAATGGAGAATGCAATTTCTATTAGGACTCCAATGGGTTCAACTGTGTCTTTGGACAAGGATGAGATGGGGAAACCTTTTGATGAAACCAAGTATAGAAGCATAAATGAATCCTTGCTCTACCTGAGTTCCAGTAGAATAGATATAATGTTCTCAACATGTGTCTGCGCTAGATATCAGGTGAACACTAAGGAATCTCATTACCTCCCTGCGAAGTGGATTTTTAGATACCTTAAGCGTACACTCAATCTTGGCTTATGGTACCCAATAAGTAAAGATGTCAAGCTGATTGGCTTTTCAGATGCTGATTTTGCACGTAGCAGTGACGATAGGAAAAGCATATCAGGGACTTGCCAATTCCTTGGAAGACGGCTTATTTCATGGAGCAGTAAGAAGTAGAATTATATGACAACCTCTACTTCCAAGTCAGAGTATATCTCTGCAGGTAGTTGTTGCACACATCTTCTTTGGATAAGCAATGAACTTGAAGATTATAACTTGTAGTTCAGAGAAATTTTGATGTATTGCGACTCATCCAGCGCAATTGCAATTGCAAACAATCCAATTTCCCATAGCCGGACCAAGCACATTGAGGTGCGCTACCATTTCATCTGGGAGCATGTGGAGAATAAGGACATAGCCATCAGCTATGTCCCGACGGACAAGCAAGTTGCAGATATTTTCACGAAGCCGCTGGATGAGGCCAAGTTCTCCTTCTTTAAGACAGAACTTGGTATGCTCGACATGAAATCCTAAAAAGTTCATATTTGAACTCTAGAGAAGATTCAACATCAGCCACTCAGAAGATTTCAAGAGAATTCTTACTCAGAAAAATCTCAAGCTTAGAAAGGGAATTTTCGAAAAACTACTTATATTTCTCGAGAACTTACTGGATTTCTCGGAACACTACTTATATTTCTCGAGAAATGCCTTATATTTCTCGAGAAATGCCTTATATTTCTCAAAAAGTCTAATGGATTTCTCGAGAAGCCATATCTTTCTCGAGAAATGCCCAAATCCGCCAGAATAAATTTCTGAAGAATTCAAACAACCATTCTAGGTATGCCTTTCTCTAATTCTTCAAAATTTTCAATTTTATATAAATTGATAAGTCCATAAAATATCCAAATTCACGAATTCGAAAAAGCCATTTCCCAAGAAAGACAATTAAGTTCTGCCAGAAATCCTCCGCCATTCTTCACGCAAACTCCATCGATTCTTCTCCAAAAGGTCAGGATTTTCTCATTCTTCTCAATCGATGGCTCCTACTATAAAGATTGGCATGGGCAGTGAGTTTGTTCTATTAGGTATCGAATAAATTTCAGATGATTTCCGGAATGTTATTCTACTTCTTGAATCCGCCGGCATCACCTTCATCCTTGAGCATTTGTGCAAAGTCCTGATAAAAGACGTAGAAGACTTCTTCTGTAATGTGAAGCTTAAGAGGAGTGGGAAAGTGTTGAAAACTTCAATCGGAGATATGAAAATCAAAATCAAGCCATCTTCATTGACAGAGTTTCTGAGATTGCCCTCCATAAATGAAGAAGACTACCTAGAAGAACCGAATTATTCCAGGGCTTTGTCCGTTTGTGGTCTCCCAATCCACCACTTCCATTAGAAGACAACACCTGAACGATGAGAGAAAACTGTTGGCTGACATTTTAACAAAAGTCTTACTCTGCAAAACAGGTTCACTTGGATACATTTCCTCAAATTTTTTCTACATAATGACTGATGTGATATGTAGGAACAAGTTCCAATGGGGACATACGCTTTTTGACAAAATTAAGGAAAGCATGAAGGCACCAAACTTTGCAAGAATTATTTCTCTCTATTTAAATCAAGTGCATCCTCAAATCTTTGACTTGTCTAAAGATGTGTCCTTTCACCACCTCAAGAAAGTCACCTGCTCTTCCATAAACAGATAGGAAATTAGAATTCCCAAGCGAGGCCAAGCTCCTCAAGCACAAAGAATTACAGTTGATGAGGATAGGACCATATCTCCCCTTCTTGCTGATACAATTGGCACATCTAGTGCAACTGTTGAGGGGGAGCCTGCTCCTTCAGTTCATGAAGCAATCCATCATGCTGAGATTCTAGAAACAGAGGTTCAGTCAGATGTTCCTACAGCTCAGGTTACAGAGCAAGTTGTTGATGATGATGTGGAAGTAGAAGAGGAGAACTTAGATCAGTCTGATGTTGAGAAGAGCACCTCTGTGCAAGATGGTGGCTCAGGATTGGACATTGACTCCTCTTTTGATCAATAAAATCTTGATGATGCTCAATTGGATACTACTGCAGCTAACATTGACAGGCTGATAGAAAATCATACTTCAGATGAACCTCTCTTCTTCTCTCCTGAAAAGATTCCTGAAAACATTCTAGAAGAGATTTCTGAAGAGTTACTAGAAGATTCTCAGCCCCTGGAACAAATTGAGGGGGAGAATGAGTTAATACTCTCTGATAAGGAAGAAGTTACCTTAGAGCCTGCAGTACCTCCTATGAGGAATTTATATTTCAATCTCCCAACTATTCTGGGTGAGGAAGGGGATGTAATGATATATGCCCCTAGAGGCAACAATTTATTTGTTCTTGAAGATGTATCAGTTTGGACAGCCACAACACTACCTACTCCAGCTGAAATAATTCCTTATGATACCCTGATAAGTAAGATTGAATCTATGTTGACAAAGTAACAAGAGTACTTTGACAAGTCTCTCAAAGAATTAACTGAAAAAGTAACTGCTCTTGAAAAAGAAATGAGCAGAGGCTTTTCTGAAATTCAAAATAATACAGATGAATTTAAAAGACTGTTAAACATTGGTGGCAAGGCCGTAGACCACACTATCACGAGTGTTGGTGAAGTTATGAATCAAAGAGTAACTGTGGCAAATAATCAAATTCTATTGCTGAAGAAAATAAAAGAACAGAATTTCAAGACTTTTGAATAAGTTGGAAAGTTCAAAGAAGATTCTATAGAGACCCTATCTTTAGAAGTCAGAAAGGGGGAGGATAAAGTAAAAGAAAATCTAGAAAAGAATGTTCAAGAAATTAAAAATCAGTGAGGTGATCAACTGAAAGAGATCAATACAAGTGTAGAAAAGTAAATTAAGGGTGTAAATATGTAACACCCTCATCCGTCGTATGACATATAACAGAAGGTCCAGCTGGAACCCGACGCCATATACCACAGACAGTCGGAAGGGTTACTTAAGAATATCGAAACCATTCACCTAAGACTACTCACCATACACAGAGCATTCTAGCGGAAACTTTAAAATAGTTGGAAAGAACCCATAATTGAATAATCAACTAACATGAATGTCCACAAAATACCACTGGAATGAAACAACGAATACACTGAAAGTATTTGGCTTATGGCCTTACCAGAGTTCACTTAACAAAATAGTTTCTTGCATACATCGGCTCGCAGGCCGGGCACACATGACAGAAATAAAATACAACTATTCGCTTTGGCCTTCGAGGCCCAGCTCAGTAACATGGGCTTCAGCCCGCTACTTGGTACTCGGCTCCGCAGCACCTGCAAGCAACATTCCACCGCACGGTGGTAAACAAAGTAACGGTCAGCCAAAGACGACCAAATTATAACGACCCCGCCCCTTACTCGGGATGGCGGTGCTCCTTCCCTGCATTTTATTAGCCCAGCTAAACAATATAATACTAACAAACTTCGCCACAGGTGTAGGCTCGCACAGCCAAACACCCCGTGCACTCAGGGCACAATAACGGTGAATCATGTCAATTCAGTGGCTTCACCACCCTCCCCAAAATGGCAACAATGTGAGCATTTTAGCCTTTCTGACCACTGTCTAAGGCTCTCGACTATGCTAACGACCAGTGTCTCTATGAGTCTCTCGCACCGAACCACATAGCCTAGATCCAATTCGACTTGCCCGTTGCTCACACCACGTAGTCACCTTAAGACGTACGCACGAGCCAAGCTTCTCTCGGATCCCGCCACAATTCCAAACATCACATAACCCAGTTATTTACAAGGCCGACTCCCCGGCCGCCAAGTTAGCAGAACTACGTTTCCGCTCAGTTTTCCGGGTGTGCCTTGGAGTTAATCCCCAAGGATCCCTGCTGCAATCTACCGCGTAGATGCCCGAAAACACAAAACACGAAGTCTTCTCCGGCAAACAATAGAAAATGCAACATCACCAATCCAGACCAACACGTCCGGGTAGGCTTCACACACAATGCTTATGTCCGTACTTTGGTTCCGGACTCTATATGCAACACAAGGGGGACTATTCCCGTCAACCCCAAGGAACACCGCACCCTCACCGCACACTCGCGGGAGGGAGTTTCCTTATGCAAAAGAAGGAGAGCTTCACATGTTCAAGTAGAGAATCGTTACCCTTGAAGTACACTTTTGTGCCATGGAAAAACTATACGGATAGAAGGCATCGTAATGGAATTTCCTCCGCGGATCCACTCTCGGTTCTCAAATCGGTGCTCCGATGCTCCGCCGGCGGCCGGAATCCTCCTCTTTCTTCCTCCTTGCTCTCTCCTCTCTCAAACTTCTTAGAAAGAGAATGTTAAAGAGCAAATGAGTAATACAACCTCCATTCCCGACCTTAACAGAGCAGGAACAAATCTGGGTCGTCAGATTTTAATCAAAGAAAACGAACGGCTCAGATCCGCCCAAAAATCCTCAAACCTGGGCCGAACACGGCCTCGCACACGGCCGTGTCCCAGGCCGTGTGCCTCGATCCAGACACGATCGTTGAGCACAGAAGAGGACACGGGCCAAGACACGCCCGTGTCGGGTACCGACATGCCCGTGTCGGATACCGATACGCCCGTGTCCTAGGGGCGTGTTACCAGTAACTGCCACGCTAACCGACACGACCCTTGGGAACACGGGTAGTGACACGGGTATGCACACGCCGGTGTCATGTGACACGCCGATGTCATGTGACACGCCCGTGTTATGCTGCCGTGTTTCCTGCCGTGTCCTTCTCTAGACACAGCCGGCCAACAAAAAGAACCACACGGCCTTGGACACGCCCGTGTCCTAGGCCGTGTACCCCTATACAGGCACCAAAACTTCTCTTGGACACGACCAGCTCGATTATGATTTTCGGGGCGTTACAAATCTCCCCCACTTAAAGAATTTCGTCCCAAAATTATGTAAAGGTACACAAAAAAAATTTAAATGTTACCTGAGTGGAATAACTTGGGGTATTCTTCCATCATAGTCTGCACTTGTTCCCAAGAAAGCTCCTCACGTCTGCAGTTATCCCAATGAACTTTGACCATTCGGATTTCTTTGTTGCGGAGTCGTTTAACCTCAAAGTCTTCAATGCGTACAGGCTTGACCCTTGTCGTCAACCCGTATTCGACCGGCACTTGATCGACCGCAACGACCTGCGAAGGCTCTTGCACCGCCTTCCGCAACACCGATATGTGGAATACATCATGCAGCCCACTCAACTCCACTGACAACTTCAATCGATACGCTGCTTCGCCAACAAGCTCCAGGATTTCAAACGGTCGAAGGTATCTCGGACTCAGCTTCTTCAAGCGTCGAACCCGCGAGACACCCTTGTACGGCTTGATTTTCAAATACACCTAGTCGCCAACACCAAACTCCACGTTCCTATGCTTGACATTATAGTATTTTGCCTGCCTGGCCTAAGCGATCTTCAACCGTTCCTGAACTGTACGTATCATTGAAGTGGCGTCTTCCACCGCTTGACGGTTGTATAACTTCGACTCGCCTGTCTCCAACCAAGACAACGACGTGCGACACTTTCTCCCATATAAGGCCTCGAAGGGCTCCATACCAATACTCGCTTGAAAGTTGTTGTTTTATGCAAACTCCACCATGTATAGGTTATCTTCCAACTACTTTCCGAAATCCAAGACGCACATGCAAAGCAAGTCCTCCATCATCCGGATGACCCTCTTGGTCTGACCATCCGTCTGTGGGTGAAAGGATGTACTGAAACTCAGCTTAGTCCCCAGCAGACTATGCACCAGCCTCCAGTCACTCGACGTAGCCTCCAGTCACTCGACGTGAAGCGTCCATCTCGGTCACTAACAATACTGTGGGGCACACCATACAATCGAACAATATTATCCACATAGAGTTTGACTAAATTTTCCACCGGATCTTCTTTCCTGTTCGGAATGAAATGCGACACCTTTGTCAATCTATCCATGACCACACAGATGACATCGTTTCCCCTCTGCGACTTTGGCAGACCATGCACAAAATCCATAGAAATGTTGTCGAATTTCCACTCCGGGATAGACAAGGATTTCAAGAAACCTCCAGGCTTCTCGCACTCCACCTTCACCAAGGCACATGTTTGACACTTGTCCGCGTAAAGTGCTACATCCTTCTTCAATCCTAGCCACCAAAACAACTTCTTCATGTCCTTATACATCTTCGTGCTCCCTGAGTGGATTGAGTACTTGGTATGATGAGCCTCCTACATCAACTCCTCCCGAAGATTATCCACACTAGGAATGCATAGGCGACCGTCCCTCTTTAGCAGTCCATCCTCAACAGCAAATTGGGAATTTGACCCATCCAAAGATTCATCGAAGATCTGCTTCATGCTGTTATCCTGAACCAAATCCCGCCTAACTCTATCAGCTAGGTAATACTGCACCTCTATCCAAAACAATTTCGCCTCGACACTAGCCTGCTTGTCGACGCAAGATATCTCTAATGCCTCCAAATCACAGACCAATCTCTCATCATGTACCGACAACCAGTTGTTCTGCGCAGGAGCCCTGTGACTAAACGCATCCACCAATGCATTTCCTTTCCTATGCACATAATGTATCTCGAAGGTATAGTCCCCTAGGAACTCCATCCACCTCCGCTGCCTCATGTTCAGGTCCTTCTGATCCAACAGGTACTTCAGACTCTTATGATCGGTGTAGATATCAACCTTCACACCGTACAGATAATGCCTTCATAGTTTTAGAGCAAATATCACGGCCGCTAATTTTAAGTCATGGACCGGATAATTTCTTTTGTGAACCTTCAATTGTCTTGAACCATAGGCTATCACACTCCCATGCTGTAGCAAAACACAACCCAAGCCACTGCTCGAAGCATCGCTATAGATTTCAAACCCTTGAGTCCCACTCGGCGAACATAAAATAGGCGCTGTGGTCAACCGCCTCTTCAATTCTTCAAAAGCCTGCACGCACTCTAGCGACCACACAAACTTTTGATCCTTGTCAACGTCGTGAGTGGTAGCGCTATCCGCGAGATGTTCTCTACGAAGTGCCTGTAGTAGCCGGCAAGCCCCAGAAAGCTCCGGAATTCCGCTACTGTAGTCAATACAGGCCACTCCCGTATCGCCACTATCTTCGCCGGATCCACCGCTATCCCTTCTCCACTAACAACATGACCGAGGAACGCTACCAAGGACAACCAAAACTCACACTTGGAGAACTTAGGATACAACTGATTTCTCCTCAACGTCTCCAACACCATGTGCAGATGCTTGTAGTGATCCTCCTCACACTGCGAGTACACCAGGATATCGTCGATAAATACTATCACGAAACGATCCAGGTACTCTCTGAACGTCTGTTCATCAAATCCATAAACACGTAGGGCGCATTGGTCAACCCAAATGGCATGACCGTGAACTCGTAATGCCCAAACCGCGTGTTGAACGGTGTCTTTGGGATGACGCTTTCCCTAATCCTTAACTGGTAGTAGCCGAATTTCAGATATAACTTCGAATATACAGTTGACCCAACCAATTGATCAAACAGATCGTCAATCCTTGGGATCAGATACTTATTCTTCTCCGCAGGTTTGTTCAACTCCCGATAGTCAATACACAGTCGTAAGCTCCCATCCTTCTTCTTAACGAAAAGGACCGGTGCGCTCCAAGACGACAAACTTGGACGCACATACCCTTGCTCCAACAACTCTTGCAGTTGCACCTTCAGCTCTGCCATCTCTTTTGGCGCTATCCGATACGGAGAGCATGACACTGGTTTGGCACCCGACACCAGCTCAATAGTAAAATCAATCTCCTGATGAGGAGGGGCTACTGGGAGATCATCTGGAAACACGTCAGGATACTCGGACACGACTGGAATACTGTCCAGACTCGGCTTATGCGTTGAAGCCTGCACTAATGTGACAAACAACTCTGCCCCAGACCGAACTACCTTGATCACCTGAAGGGCCGACATCAAAATCCTAGCCGACCACTTCATGCCCACAATCGTAGTTTCCCGATCAGTATTCAGTCCCAACCTAACTTCCTTTCGGTTGCAATCAATGCATGCTCGCTGCTCCGAGAGACAGTCCATACCAAAGATTACGTCGTACTCCGCTAACGGCAGTACCAACGCTTGCAAGACAAACTCCTGATCCCCAATCCGTATCTTTACCTCGCAGACTCTATCCGCACGCATTGAGCACCCATTGAGCAACAACACATCCAACTTGCCTTTTGCCATCGAGGAAGGGACCCCGATGCGCGATACGAATCTTTCGGACAAGAAGGAATGTGAAACTCCCGTATCAAACAGGGCTTTCGCTGGATAATCAAAAATCAACACAAAGCCTAGCACCAATATATATAAGCTAACATATTAAAAGGTAACAACTATATAAAGTTAAACTGCAATAATTTAACTCATACCTGTCACCACGTCAGCTTATTTTATGGCCTCTTGCAGACCAAGGTTATATACTCTAGGCTGGGCTGGAGCATGGTGGGACGCGGTTGACTCCACCACCTTCCCTTTTTCCTCATAAGTTGCTCCAGGCTTCCTCTCGGACTTTGCGCGTCCGCTCCAACATTCATGAGCAAAATGCCCCATCTTTCCACAGTTGTAGCAAGCTCCTGGGACTCAACTTGTGGTTACCCCCGCCGCACCAGACGAAGGGGCTGAGTTCAAAGTCTTCAGCTTCTTGTTCCATCTGCGGAAACCCTACTTTACATTTGGCACTTTGAACTCCGACTTCTTTTCCCCTGGGTCCTTCTTCTCTTGCACTTTCTTCACAACCTTTTCCAAAGACCGGGCCGAATTGACCAAGGCTAGGAAGCCCTGCGCCTTAGGCCCAACAAGGAGTAGCTGTATGTCGCCACGTAGACCCTCATAGAATCGGTTGGTTTTCCGCTCCTCTTCAGTAAACATAGCACTAGCATAATGACCCAACCGCGTAAACTCGTGGAGATAGTCATCCACGCTTCTGCCTCCCTGAGTCAGACCAAGGTACTGATTCTCCATCTCCAGCTTCTGAGCAGAGGGTAGATATCTGGCCAAGAACAACCTTGAAAATTCCTCCATAGGCACATCAACAAGTTGCCTTCCCACTAAGAGGTGAACCTCCAACTCGTCCCACCACGGCCTCGCCTCACAAGCCAAAAGGAAGGTTGCTATGGTGGTCTTCTGCCACTCAATAGTTTCTGTGGCCGTCAAGGCCTAGATTAGGTGTGCCCTTAAGATATCTCAAAATCCACTTAACAGCAGTATAATGAGATTCTTTTGGGCAGGATTTGTACCTAGCACAGACACATGTAGCATACATGATGTCAGGTCTACTAGCAGTCAAATAAAGGAGGGAGCCAACTATCCCTCTATACAAAGACTCATCTACAGGTTTTCCTGCATCATCTTTGCTTATAGGCATACTTGTCCCCATTGGAGTTCTCATGGTAGTGGATGACTCCATACCATACTTTTTAATTAACTCCTGGGTGAACTTAGACTAGGATATGGATAGGCCATCATCAGTCTGTCTTACTTGGAGTCCCAAGAAGAACTTAAGTTCTCCCATGCTGCTCATCTCAAACTTCCTTTGCATAAGTTTAGCAAACTTTCTACAAAGGTTTTTTTCAGTAGAACCAAATATTATGTCATCAACATATATCTGGACTAGGATTATCTTCCCTTTGTATTCCCTAAGGAATCTCCTCAATCCTCACCTCCTGGTGACCTTGCAGCTAATACTGCTCCGTGTTTCCTCTCATCTCGAGAAACTCCGGGCACGTGGCCGTGGCGTGCCCTTCCTCTTAGTGGAAGTCGTAGTAAGGCAACTCCACCCTGACTTCCCTTTTCCTCCTCTGTGCTACTCTCCTCCTCTCCCTCATTGATATAGCCATTGCCTGATTTTGATCGGGGAGGGGAGGTCTTTGGGTCTGCCTCTAACCTGGAGGATGGAAGTGATCCTGGCCCCCCTGGCGTTTGTCCCTTCCAGAGTAACCTCTCTGTGGCCCCTAGTCCTGCCACTCGGGCCTCCAGCCCAGCATACGGTCTAGCTCCTAGCGCCCCCACCTGGGCTACTACTGTTGCTGCTACGGTCGTTGTTCCCTCAGCCAGGGTTCAACTCTCCTTTTCTCCTGACCTCTGCCACTCCTTGGCTACTTCTCCTCCTGTGGCCCACCTGGCCAACTTCCGATCAAACTCTAGATTCGACTCCTCCCCGTCGACTTCTCTTGCCGCCCTCTCCATCATCTCTTCGTAGGAGAGGGGCGACACTCTCTTCAGCTCCATTCTGAAGAAACTCTGTTGCAACCCCAGGGTAAAAGCCATCATTAGGCTATGCCCGGGCATCTCCTGGATTTGGGTGACCTCCT
Organism: Platanthera guangdongensis; assembly: GCA_039583875.1. NCBI lineage: Eukaryota > Viridiplantae > Streptophyta > Magnoliopsida > Asparagales > Orchidaceae > Platanthera > Platanthera guangdongensis. The sequence goes on along the minus strand of CM077156.1, from coordinate 37,313,618 downwards.
ACTGAAACCGATCGACGTAAATCCCAAAAGTCTCGTTCACCCCCTGCTTGATGTGGAACAGGGACTCCTTTCTCCTTCTTCCTCCTCTTGGAGGTAGTGAACCTCAAAATGAACCCCCAACACAGGTCCTCGATGGAATAAATGGAACTAGCCGGTAGCTGGTGGAACCACTCTCTCGCCTTCTCTTTGAGGGTGATGGCAAAGAGGCGGCACTTGAAGCCATCCGACATCTATCGGATCAAGACCACGTCCTCAAACCACTGGACGTGTTGGACCGGGTCTCCCTTCCCGGTGTAGTAAGACATTTCGGATTCTGTGAACCCCGCTGGAATCGGGGCCGAGGAAACCAACTCGCTGAAGGGACCGCCTCCCCGTGATGGGTGAGCTGGAGGATCTCACACCCTCATCTTGCCGAGTCGGGGAAGTGCACGCGCCCCGGGAGCTCTCATCCCCTTCCTTCTTCGGCGACCTCCTTCCCAGCTCGCCTGCCGGGAGCGTCCTCGCCTAGTGACGGAGCGGTTATGACTGGAACTGCCGGTGTCGAGCACTCGGTCCGCACGCCGAGTACGAACTTGACGAGGTTGATCACCTCCTGCTTGATGTCTTTGAACATCCCCATCGTCGCCAGATGGGCTGGGGGTGGCGAGTCGGACCTATCCAAGCCCTGTCCTTCTCCCCATGCCATATAGCATGCTAAAGACTTTCTGTGCTGACCACGCTCCACACTCACCACACCAAAATATTGAAGCCGAGAACTCGGTCTTTTGTGGAGTTCACCCTTAGAGAAGGGGTGATCGCGCACCTACTTCTCTCCTGCAAGACAAATAACAAAAGGAAATAGAAACTGACCCAAGGGCTTGGCGTGGAGGTCCCACCACACACCTGAAAGATCTTAGAGTGCTTCCCCTCCTTAGCTAGAGGTCGAGCTAAGGCTACCTCAGAAAACGCAAGAAGATCTGAAAACTCGTAAGAATGTCTTCTGAGGTGTCCCTTAGGTCTTATTTATAGTTTTCTGAAAACAGCCTGCAAATAGCCAACCTCCGTTGTTCTGAACAGCTATATGCAGCCCAACAAGGTCTATCAACAACATAACTCCACTGTTCAAACAAGCTATTCGCACCCCTGGTAAGGGCACCCAGGTAATTTTGCATTTGGGCCCCCACTGGGCAGATTCCAAGGATCTGGAGGTCAGCTTGCTACAACTCTCCAACTCAGTGGGGCTGACACGGGCTGGCTCCCGCAGCTCGCCTCCCCTCCTTGGGCGAGCGCGAGCCAGGCCGTCGCAGCCTGCTGATCCTCGCTTTGAGGCGCGCTGGCGGCCAGGTCGCCTATGGGAGAGCGGGCTGGCCGGTCTGAGATTGTCACTACAGAAGTTCCAGAGGAGTTCGCCGATCTTGGTTAAACTAATTCGGATTTTCATCTCCTAAGGTTAGCTCGAAGAATGTCGAGCTCCGTTCGACGAATGCCGAGCTCTGTTCGATGAACTCTGAGCTCCGTTCGACGAACGCCGAGCTCAACCCCAACTCAGTTTGATGAAAGCCGGGCCCAGTTCAATGAACTCCTGGCGGGTGCAGGATGGGACAGCCAGCTCGTGCGACTAGCTTTGGCAGGAGCGGGCTAACCATTCCAAGTTCGTCGGTATGATGTTATGGCGCGGGCAGGTCACCTTGGTCCGCTCGCCTTGCTTGGTGGACCCACTCGGCGAACACGGGGTTGTACAATTGCGTCATTTTTCTAAGTTTCTGGATTTACCCTACTTAGAATAGGAATCGGCATAGCATTTTATTTTCGAAAAAGAAAAAAAAAAGAGAATTTTTTTAATTGCATAATCATACATTTGCATTTTATTGGTTGTTTGCATGCATCTGCGTAGTGGTAGGTTAGTGAGTATGAGTTGACAACACCACAATTCATCACCAGAACACCTTCATGAAGTAAACTCGGAGATGCGTCGAGTTGAGCATGGTTGACCGAGTCGTGGAAACAAAGGGAACAAACTGTCTCTGTGGTTTCGACCATCCGCCCACAAAATGGCTGATGTTCGCTGAACAATTCCATATGAGAAGGATTCAAAAATCTTATTGTTAGGATGAATTACTTAGAAGTACCCCCTTGAGTGTCAATGCCACCTCCAATTCGAGATGAGCATTCTGTGCGACCCCATTACAATGTCCCACCACCTTATAGAAAAAAATCCGCACTTAGGAGAAACCCTTTTTTTGAGGAAGAGGTTAGAAATCTCATAGATAGGTTTAACTTTGAGTACGATCATGGTAGGAATTTTTCTTGAACCCTAATGAGAGCCTTTCCTAGGTATACGAGATAACTATCAGGAGAGAACCTATAATCACGTAGCTAGAGAAGAGTGTCCGCGAGACCATCGTAGGCCTACACCGGCCATGCATCGTGATGATCGACCTAGAGACTGGTATTGACTGCTACCCCCATGGCATCGAGACAATCGTGATCCTTATAATGATGATTACGACTATCCTCGCCGGGATAGGCGATTGGATCTTACACGCGTTGTGAAGTTAGATCCGCTACTTTATGATGGGTCTATGGATCCCAAGGTCTTTTCAAATTGGGTTCTAGACATAGAAACCTATTATGAGTGATATCGTATGACGAAAGACCAAAAAGTTCAGTTTGCCAAAATGAGATTGTCTGAGTGAGCAAAAATCTTTTGGATAGATGAGAAGCGTAGTTCAACTGAAAATCATAATCATTGTACTGAAAATCATAATCATTATTGTTGGAGATTAAATAACATCAGTGCAATGTATCATAATCATTGTACTAGATTATAACAAGTTCAACAAATGTTTAGAAACTAGGCCGGAACTAGTCCAACTGAACTTAAGTCACAAGACAATTCTCAGACAATAAAATGCTTAACAAATATTTTTTTTTCATAAATTTCTTATAGAGATGACGAGAGAGCCAGTCGGCATTGATACTATGTGACTTGGTCGAAATATTTTCTAGTGTCGAATAAATTTCTTGCAATAACTTGGTTGAATTTAAGCTCCGTTTGGGGGGACTTATTTTCACCAGTCAATCGGTACGACCACATGAACCGTACCTTAATTAAGGTCTGGTGTTATGAAAATCCACGCTGATTTCTCAACACCACGGAGCGCGCAACGCAATTGCAATAGCCGCAAAATTAAGAGATAAATAATGAAAGAAATAAATCATGCACACAAACATAGACATCACAAAAAAATTGTGGTTCGAGAGAAACTCCTACATCCATGGGGAGAGCACCAGAGAAGATCCGCTATAACGAAATGCAAAGTTTACAATAATAATAACAAAACCTGGGCGTGCAAGAGATGCCTCAATCATGTGAGATGAGGAGCCCTCAAATTCAGATTTCACTGGAGAAAACCTCTCCTTCCTCCTAAGAATTGCAGCAGCAATCCACATAGGTGAGCGGCCCGCTGGTGGAGGTGGAGCCCGACGAATAGATTGGACGGCGGCAGAATCACCTTGTGATGAAGACGGCTAACCCTAAGTCCTTCATGAGTTGGCTCAGACAACCAAACCTCTCAATCGCCCTTTCTTCCCGGATTGGACAAAGGAAGTAGGAATTGCACCTCACTGGAGTGCTGTCATTGTTGCTCCGTCGGGAATTCATTACTCCTCTTATTCTAAAAAAACAGGGAAGAAGGTCAGTTCAGAAGAGGCAAAAAAACAACAATCTCCACCTTGATGCCTATTCCATAACATGCCCCACCTCTAGCTTGGATCTTCTCCCAAATAAAACACTCCTTCTCCCTAGGGTCATCATGATCAGTAGCCACAAATGTGAGTCAAGTCAAGACAGTCCTTGAACTTGATTCCCGTCAGGGGCTTTGTCAACATGTCCGTAACATTGTTCTCAGTGGGCACTTTCAGTAACTAAATCTCTCAATCTACAACGAACTCTCTCAGCTTGTGGTAGCGCACATCAATGTGTTTTGTACTTGCATGATAGACCAGGTCCTTTACAAGACAAATAGCACTGAAAATCACAGTGCAGCTTCACCGACTCCTGAGAAACCCTGAGTTCCTTGATGAAACCCCTGAGCCAAATAACCTCTTTAGTAGCCTCCACCGCAACAATATACTCTGCCTCTGTCGTGGACAAAGCTACTATTTCCTGAAGAGTAGCTTTGCAACTGATAGGATCTCCACCTAGAAGAAATATGTAACTTGAAGTAAATCTCCTCCTATAGAGGTTGTCTGCGTAGTCAGATTCAATGAAGTCCTCTAAAGCTCCAGCAACTTCGCCCCTTTTGAAAAGTAAACCAATGTTTGGAGTTCCTAAATACCGCATAATCCACTTGACTGCTTCGCAGTGTTGTCACCCTGGATTTGCCATGTATCTGCTAACAACACTCACTGCCTGAGCAATATCTAGTCTCTTGCATATTATCGCGTACATCACGCATCCTACTGCACTGGCGTACGACACTCTAAACATCTTCTGACATTCCTCCTCAGTGTCTAGTCACTACTGTGATGACAATTAGAAGACACAATAATTTTATAGTGGTTTCCCAATTTATGGGTACGTCCACTGCCCCTCTCCGCCTTTCTAACAGTGTGTTAGACAAGACTCTTCCCCCAAAACTCGGCTCCTTAAGAGCTTACAACTCGATCCCGCAGGATCACTCAGTCTCCTCGAAGACCTACTGCTCAGGAACAAGGCCCTACAACTCAATGATTAAATAACCACCTATCTCAGGCTCAAAAGCCCTACAACTCAGGCTGGGAGGACAGCCTTACACTCAGATCCAAAATAGATCCTACACTCAGTTCAACAACTGACCATACATCAGCCTTTATAAAACAGGCTTACAACTCAGATTCTACTCAAAATCCTACACTCAGATCCAAGACTGGATCCTACAGAAAATAGAAATGGTGTTTAAATAGTTAGACACCAGAGAGTTTTCTCTATGTCTGTCTTCCTGGACTGAGTAGATTTCAAACATATCTTCTTCACAGCAACAAGTTAAAAAGATCTTCAGTACTGGGCTGCTTGTGCTTTAAGTTACTCAGAATACAAATTCTGATATGTTATTGAAGACAATGGATCTGAAGGTTGTGTATCTTCTTCAAGCAACTATCTGGACTAGTGGACTCTGAAGGCTCTGCTTCTCTTCTCAATCAGAAATCGATTCTGAACTTGTTGTCGTTGATAAGAATCGCAGCAGCTATTTGTTTCTGCTTTTAGGTCAACTGAATCAGAACTTGTGCTTCATGCTCGATGTTAATGACAAGGAAGAAGACGAAGTTCCGCCGCTATGCGTATTCAGAAAACCCTAATTGCTTCTTTCGACACAGCCAATCTTTCCCTTTTATTGATCGTTGATCAACAGCTCTTTGCGTTGCGGGCCCCGCCTTAATTACAGATTTACCACCTTACATTTGCAGAATACGACAACAGCTTGCCGCCGGTGCCATTAAAGGCATACTGCATCTTTCCCGTAAAAAATTTGAACTGCGTTGACTTTGTTGATTTTTGCTAACTCATGCTGACGTCAGCCATCTGTGGACTTAGGCAAAATCAAGCAACTTTAGTATAGGTGTTGAGTGAGTAAGCTACACTCAATGCCAAAACACTTAGACAGATTTTCTATCACTAGGCGTTGAGTGAGCAACCTTCACTCAACGCCAAAACACTTAGAAAAAGTTTTCTGTCATCAGGCATTGAGTGAGCAACCTTCACTCAATGCTAAAACACTTACAAAAGTTTTCTGTCATTAGGCGTTGAGTGAGTAAGCTTCACTCAACGTCAAAACACTTAGAAAATTTTTCTGTCTCTAGGCGTTGAGTGATTGAGCTTCACTCAATGCCAAATAGATTAACTGAAGTTCTGTCACTTGACGTTGAGTGAGTAAGCTACACTGAACGCCATAATACTTAGAATTGATTTTAGTCACTTGGCGTTGAGTGAGTAAGCTTCACTCAACGCAATTGGACTTAGCCAAATTTTAGTGAAATCACAGTCTCTGACAGACTAAGGTTCAGTCAACGCTTTTTATAACATGACGTTGAGTGAGTAAGCTTCACTCAACGCCTGTGAATTTAGTCAAATGTCAACACAGAATTTCTGTGGTGTTGACTGTCTGAGCAATAGTCAACAATTATGGAGTATGACGTTGAGTGAGTAGACTTCACTCAACGCCTGTGGACTTAACCACTTTCTTGCTGTTTCTTTTTAGGCTTTGACTGTCTTAGCCTGTCTCACAGCTTTTTGCTGTATGCCGTTGAGTGAGTAGACTTCACTCAACGCCTGTAAACTTAGCCACTTTCTTGCTGTTTCTTTTTAGGTTTGGACTATCTTTGCCTGTCTCACAGCTTTTTGTTGTATGACGTTGAGTGAGTAGACATCACTCAATGCTTGTGGACTTGACTATATTTTTAGCTTGCCAATTGTTTGGCTGACTATGCTCAATATTTTTACTTACCTGGCATTGAGTGAATAGACTTCACTCAACGCCTGTGGACTTGGTAGTATTTTCCTGTCCAGCTTTCTTTCTTAAGACAGCTGGCGTCGAGTGAGCTTGCTCCACTCAACCCATGTTGACTTAGTGTAATTTCTGCCGGATCACCAACTTGCTTGGTGTCCACATGTCCAATCAGTGTAATAGAGATTGACCTGCATGCATAAACTCAAACACACATCAAATACAACTAGTGTGTGTGCGTGTCATTGAATTGTTTGAGTTCTTACAAATCAGGGTCATTTGAATCAATGGACCCAACAATCATGGCGTCGAGTCTTGGCTTTGAGTGCTCTCAAAACCATGATTTTGGCATCGAGTGCTCTCAAAGCCATGGTCTTAGTGTTGAGAGCACTCGACGCCAAGACTTTGGACTGTTGCTGGCGTCGAGTGCTCTCCGCGCCAATATCTTGGCATTGAGTGAGAGCACTCGACGCCAAGATTTTGAAGTGTTGTTGGCGTCGAGTGCTCTCATCGCCAAGATCTTGGCGTTGAATGCTCTCAACGCCAAGATCTTGGCTTTGAGAGCACTCAATGCCAAGATCTTGGCTTTGAGAGCAGTCAACGCCATGTATACTTGCTTGGCTTCGTGTCGAGTGATCTTGGCATAGCCTGTGCGGAGTCGGGCGAAGCCCGCCTGGATGCGGACGAAGGACGCCCGAGAGTTTCGACCACGGGCGTAGCCCGTACGAAGATTTACCTGTTTCTATGCGGCCGAAGGCCTCCCGGAGCATCATGCATCGGTGAAGCCCGTGCGCAGGCGGGCGAAGCCCACTAGATGCGGCCGAAGGCCGCTCAAGAGCATCGAACACAGACATAGCCCGTGTGAAGATGCTCGTGTGTGTGTATATATATATACTATTATATAAAAATATTTACCCTATCTACGGTGTTTTGTCCGTCAAAAATTCACGATTTTTTTGTAAAAATCAACTACAGTGTTTTGTCCGTAAAAAATTCACGATTGTTTTTTAAAAATCGACTCATGTGATGGGGAGAGAGAAAGAAAGAGACAGGGAGACAGAGGAGGGAGAGAGATAAAAATTAAAAAATTTTTGATTTCGACGGTGGTGGTCGCCCCCGCCTGATCTGGCGGTGGCATCGGTGGCCATAGCTTTGATCTGGAGGAGGAGAGGAGTTCAGCCATTGAAAGGTTCAGCCATGGAGGCTGTATATATATAGAGAGAGACAATGTTGGAGGGAGAGCTTGCCGTAAGGATGTGCACTGGAGAAGGGAGAGTTGACTTCGTCGGATTTCGTCGGATCTTGGAAGAGGAGATGTACAATAATATTATATATATTTTATATTATCTAATATTTTAAGGCGATTGATATCCGCACTACACTTTCGGATATTCACACTACGTTTACTTCTAATTTTTCGCGCCTTTTGAAAATACTTCTTGTACATGCATTTTTAGGAAAAGTGTTCAACACGAAAGTTGTAGATCTTGACGAGATCTACAACTTTCGTGTTGAACACTTTTCCTAAAAATGCATGTACAAGACGTACATTAGAAAATACGCTCAGATTTCGCGCCTTTTAGAAATACGCCTTGTACATGCATTTTTAGGAAAAGTGTTCAAAACTAAAGTTGTAGAACTCGTCGAGATCTACAACTTTCGTGTTGAACACTTTTCCTAGAAATGTATGTACAATGAGTATTTTCAAAATGCGCGAAAAATTAGAAGTAAACGTAATGCGAATATCCGAAAGTGTAGTGCGGATATCAATCGTCTATTCTAATATAATATAGTTTATTAATATAAAATATAGATTGTTATATAAATCATATTATATAATAATATAATATGATTTTGCATCCGCGTTCTGGTGGGTCGCGAGTGACGGTTGTGGCGCCGAGTCTGTGAATTGTGTGGAAGCGAGAGCTACGAGCACGGGCGCAGTTGCTGTCACAGCTGCCTCAGCCCACGAGCTCGCCGACTCCAATCCAACGCCGCCCACCGCCGTCCGAGCCCGCGTCTTCTCTTTCCGGAAGTCCACTGTCCTCCGCCTAAAATCCTCCACCAACTCCTCCTTCCCAGACAACACCAAGCCTTTCTCCACCTTCCAGGTCCTCGCCACCCACGCCTGGCGCTCCGTCTCCCGTGCTCGCCGCCTCCCTCCAGACAGGGGCGAATCCAGGATTCGAAGTAATGGGGGGCCCAAAAAAATTATGAATCAAAATATAATAAGCAAAAAATTTTCTAATTTGAAATTTTAGCATTAATAATAAAAGAAAAATTACAATATGGATGTTACCTTATTTTAGTTGTGCGCGTCGTTTTTTCAGCTCATAGAATTCATCAATGATCACATCTTTCTCGATCTTCTCTGCTATTTCTCGTTCTATGTAGAGAGTCATACAATTTGCCAGAAATTCATCCTCCATTTTGTTGCGCAGTCTTGTTTTAATAAGTTTCATAGCAGAAAATTACCGTTCTGTAGTCGCTGTTGAGACTGGAAGTGTCAAAATTAGCCGAATTACCTTGTCAACAAGATAATAGGTACTTGATTTATTCGTTTCGGCCAATTTCTCACAAAGTTTAGAAATTGTTGGCAAGTTCTTTAAATCTGAATGAGAAAGAACGTCTAACTGATAATGTTGCAGCTTAGTATTCAACACATAAATATCTTGCTCACTGAAATCTTGAGGGTAAAAAATTCTTGCAAGAGCACATATATCTTCAATATTAAAATATTTATATTCAGCACTTGGAGCTAAAGTCATACTTAGACGAAGCAACTTCATAGAATTTTCATTGAATCTAAAGTTCAGCTCTTGCAACACACAATCTATTGTGGCATTAAATATGTCAACTCTAAAATGATGTTCCACTGTAATGATATCACGAGGAGTTCGAAACCGACGATCACTGTATCTAGCATTCATTTCCGGAATTTCGACTTCATTTTTTCACAAAATACTTTCATAACCTGTAAGTACTTTTCCCAGCCAGATGTACGCAATTTTTGAATGAGAGTCTTCGTTGTTGAAACTAAACTTATAGCATTTAATATATCTTGATTTTGTTGTTGCAGTGTTTTGCGTAGAACGTCACTGATTCTCAATATTTCTTTCATCAAATGCAAGATAAATATAAATTCAAATGCACCCATCTTTTTAAAAGCCGCTTCAGCATCCCCTCGTTGTGCAGATGCCCCTTCATTATCACTATTATCAAGCAATACAGAGCAAGTTGCACTATACATATTAATAACACTACAGACAGAATTTAGATGAGACGACCATCTGATGTCGTCATGTCTTTGTAGCGAACCTATCTGATTGGCTCCCGTACCGGTTTCAATTTCACCAAGTGCAATCATGTAATCAAAATATTCCTTTTGAGCAGTGCGTAATTGATCTTTGCGTTTGGTGGAAGCACCAACCGTGTTAATAACATACAACAATTCATTGAAAAAATTATGCACTGCTTTCACTTCCCTTGATGTTGCAACCAGAACTAGTTGTAGTTTATGTGCAAAACAATGAACATAATAAGTTTGTGAACATTTGTTAAAGAACAAAGTTTTTAGCCCTTTCCATTCACCACGCATGTTACTTGCACCATCATAACCTTGCCCTCGCATATCTTGAATACTCAAATTATGATGAGATAGAAATGCATAAATTTCATTTTTAAGAGTTAATGCACTTGTATCTTCAACATGAACACGATCTAAAAAACTTTCCTGCACAAAATCACGATCATCTACAAATCAAATAACTATAGACATTTGTTCTCTTTTAGACTCATCTCGAGCTTCATCAACTATAATGCAGTATTTGAAATCGTCAATTTCTTTAAGAATAACACATTGCACTAATCTTGACATGGTAGATAAAAGATCCTTCTGAATATTAGATGCTATGTACATAACATTTCCTGGAGCATTTTCTAATACAACTGCATCAACTTCTTTGTTATAATTTCTTAGCAATTTAATCATCTGGATGAAATTACCACGATTAACAGATTCCGGAGTTTCATCATGGCCTCGAAAAGCAATTCCTTGAAAAACACAATACCGTTATGCATCAATGGAAGTTCCAACACGCAACCGGTTCATTAATACTTGTTGACAAGTCTGTCTTTCCATCACATTATCTATGTGTTCGAATTGAGACATTAAATTTGCACAACTTTCGACAGCAATAATATGTGGAGAACCATGATCCTTCTCTACATGAGTTAAAAAAGCGCAATGCTTTCCACAGTCTTTCTTCTAATTTCTAAATCCTTCAATTGTGAATGAGCTTGATCCAAAGCGAGCAATACTTAGTTTATTGAAAATATAACACGGTAAACAATATGCATCATCTTTTGCAGGTGAATTTTCCAACCATGTGAACTTTTCAAACCAAGAATACTAAAAACTACATTTATGTTCACCAGAACAAGGATACTCTTGAAGTTTGTGTTGATAAGGTCCGACTTTGAGATACGATCGACGCTTTTCATCTTGTTCATTTACTGGATATTCCCAAATTTGAGGACGTAATCCAGGATCACGCTCGAATATGAGAGGTGTATTAACAACTAAACACGAATCAATATTCACTAAAGAAGAATTCACAATAATTGGTTCTATTGATGTAGATGTCTCACCTTCAGTTGATAACTTTTTATTGAAAAATGAGTTAATACTTTTCATTTTCTTCATGAGACTTAAAATTAAAGTGTATTAGCACCTTTGGAAACCTAATATTCGACCACTAAATCGCATAAAATTTTGGCATTATAACGGCAGTACGGCACTATGACTGTCATAACACCTGCTTAAAATAATCTAAATGCAAACACCATCACCGATCCGTGTCAATGACACGAATAAACTTCACACAGCATGCATAACCCGGAAATGCGCTCGGGCTTCTAATGCAAGTATCATGCCGGGGACGGACACAATCGACCCGGTAGTTCATAAAAAACAAATAAAACAAAGGTTCGCTACACCTGTAGAGATTGAACAAAGACTATAGGCCAATGTCCGCTCAAGCGAAAAGGACCCACACAGTCCGAACGAAATGCGAGGTGATTCACCCAAACGTTTCCAAAGCGGCAAAGCCACGCCTAAATCTCTCCATGACTCCACCAAGTTATTACATATAGAAGAAAATCACACAAAAGGAGGTAGAGGAATTTGTTACCCAACCCGTTGTTGACGTCGTTGGAGGTGAGTCACAAACCACGGTATCCACTAATCCACCGGAGACCGGAGTCGCTCCGAGTACAGACTACTTTCTGCTTCACCCAATGCAAATCAGAAATAGTCCAAATCCAATGAGTACCTGAAATATGAAGAAGCAGAAGCTCAGAAATAATCTGAATCTGTCCAAATCAGAAATAGTACAAATCCAAATCAGAAATAGTCCAAATTAACTGAAGAATCAGGAATAGTCCAAATCAAACTGAAGAATCAGAAGCTCAAGAATTAGGAATAGTCTGAATCAGGCAATCAACAATAGTACAAATCGGAAGAAGAGGAAGAAGAGGAAGAAGAGGAGGAAGAAGAAGCAGAAAAAGAAGAAGAAGAAGAAAAAGAAGAAGAAGAAGTGGAAGAAGAAGAAGACGAGGAGGAAAAATAAGAAGAGGAAGAAGAAGACGAAGAAGAAGAAGCGGAAGAAGAAGAAGAAGAAGAGGAGGAAGCAGTACCGCCGGCGGCGCGACGCCCGGTCACGGGGGATTGGGGGAAGGAGAGCAGCGGCCGAGCGACGGCTAGGTTTAGCGCAGCTGCGCAGAAAAAGGGCGGAAATGATTTAGCGCAGCTGCGCATTCGATTTTTCAGCCTACAATCATTTAAAAAAATTATTTTTTTAATGAATTTAGACTGCGGTTTTTATAAAAACCGCAGTCTAAAGTCATTTAAAAAAAACAAAATTTATTAAAAAAAAATTTAATTTTTTTTTATTTTTTTAATGACTTTAGACCTCGGTTTTTATAAAAACCGCGATCTAAAGTCATTAAAAAAAATAAAAAAAAAATTTTAATTTTTTTTTTAAAATTTTATTTAAAATGACTTTAGAGTGCGCTTTTTATAAAAATCGAAATCTAAAGTCATTAAAAAATTAAAAAAATTAATTTTTTTTTACTTTTTTAATGACTTTAGACTGCGGTTTTTATAAAAACCGCAGTGTAAAGTCATTTCAATACTTTTGACTGCGGTTTTTATAAAAACCGCAGTCTAAAGTATATTTTATTTTTTAAAAAAATTTATTATAAAACGTCCAACGTCTTATACACATTCAAACGCCTGGACGTCTAGACGCCTAGGCGACGCCATGACAAGCGTCACATGTGGCTTGTTTTAGGTTTCTTTAGGTAATAAAATTGGAGAAGACATAATTAAACTTAAACTTCAAAATTCAAGGGGGGCCCGGGCCCCCCCATGCCCCCTGGATCCGCCACTGCCTCCAGAAGCCATCACCATCTTTGCCGTCTTCGCCGACTGTCGCCTCCGCATCCAACCCTCCATCCCCAACTCCTACTTCGGCAACCTCATTCAAGCAGTCTTCACTGACACCGTCGTCGATGCGCTGCTCACCGCCCCGCCTCAGTTCGCCTCGGAACTTCTGTAGAAGGCCATCGGCAACCACGACGACGCCATTGTTAAGAGGCGAATTTGAAGATGTGATACTTCGCCGATGCCGACGTGAACTGTGTCGTCGTGGGAAGCTCACCGAGGCTCAAAGTTTATGACGTCGACTTTGTGTTCGGGATGCCAGAGAAGATGCAATTTTTTATGATAAAATAAAATTAAGATAGATAAAATAATATGATTTGAATCAGGTTATAGTCAGCTTATAAATTTTATTATAATATGATTTGGATCAGGTTATAAATTTGGATCAGAATATAGATTTAAAATATTATATAATATGTAAATAAATAAAATAAAATAAAATTAAAATGAATAAAGTAATATATAATAAGTATAAAATAAAAATTTGAAATAAAATAAAACAAAATAATTTATACGAGCATCTTCGCATATACGAGCATCTTCGCATATATATATATATATATATCTGTCAAAAATTCATATATATATATACTATATTATAAAATCCTTTACCCTATCTATAGTAAAAATTTGTCAAAATTATATATATATATATATATATATATATATATATATATATATATATATATATATATATATATATATATATATCTAATGAGCATCTTCGCACGGGCTATCCCCGTGCTCGATGCTCTCGGGCGGCCTTCGGCCTCATCGGGCGGGCTTCGCCTGCTTGTGCACGGGCTTCGCCCGTGCATGATGCTCCGGGCGGCCTTCGGCCGCATAGATACGTCCGTGCAAGATCACTCGACACGGCGCCAAGGAAAGATACATGACTTTGAGTGCTCTCAAAGCCAAGATCTTGAGGTTGAGTGCTCTCAATGCCAAGATCTTGACGTTGAGAGCACTCAACACCAAGATCTTGACGCTGAGAGCACTCAACGCCAAGCAAGATCTTGACGCTGAGAGCACTCAACGCCAAGATCTTGCCGCTGAGAGCACTCAACGCCAAGATCTTGCCGCTGAGAGCACTCAACACCAGCCAAAATCTTGAGGTCGTGTGCCGTAGAGTGCTCTCAACGCCAAGATCTTGGGGTTGAGAGAACTCAACGCCAATATTTTGGGGAAGATGCTAGTAGAATTTTCTGCAGCTCGTCTGTCACGCCAGGTATTTCCCGAAAAACCCCTCACCGCTCTTTGCGCCGCCGTCGCCGCTGTATACCCACATTACCCCCATCCCGCTCGATTCCATCTTCCATTCACTCCCATTGTATTGCTGTTTAGGAATTATGTATTGTTGTTTAGAAGAACAACTAAATAAAAGATATGTGCAACAACTAACTTTGTAAATAGATTTTATAATTAATTTATTGCTGGTAGACATGGTCGCAGGTTTGAATGCATAGCTAATTTGGCCATTCAATGCCCAGTATGATTAATTAGGTAGAAATTCCGTTAATTTAGATTAATGCATGTGCATAAGATGTTAGTTAATCACCCATAATTAACATGTTTGTGTGAGATTCTACACATCTGAGAGGACAACAACTACTGTCTCCCAAACAGGCTGTAAACATCCCGAGAAATCTTTACTTTTCCACAACAGGGAGCATAAAAATACCGAGATGGAGCATGCCTTTGGCCAAATTCTATTTCATTTTTTATGTATTGTTAATTATATAGCTGTTTATTGGAATCACCATTCTAAGTTTGCAAAATTATATGTTGCACCCCTCTTGAAAGTTCATAAACATATCATTTAAGTTGAAATTTCATAACATGATGCATAAAAATACCGACATGGAATTTATCCATGCATAATTGTTAATTTATTGTTAGTTATAGCGTAATTGTTACTATATTGTAAGTTATGCTTTTGTTTTTCCTTATTTCTGATGTTATTATCCGTGCATAATATGCTCATTTATTGTTAGTTATGGCCTATTGTTAATATATTGTTAGTTATGACTATGTTTTTCCTTATTTCTGATGTGATTATCCGTGCATAATTGTTAATTTATTGTTAGTTATGGCCTATGATTATCCACTGAGATGAACTATTGTTCTCAACTGAATTGCAGTTCACTGTGCAGTGCAGTTCACTGTGCATTGCAGTTCACTCTCCAATGAACTACTGAAGTTCACTCTGCAAACTTGAGTGAAGTTGTGGTAAGATCCCTTTTCCCGCAACATTTTTTCTCACCTTCTTATGCATGGGGATTTCTGATGTGAATATATGCATGCCTAATTGTTAATTTATTTTTAGTTATGGCCTAATTGTTAATATATATATATATATGTGTGTGTGTGTGTGTGTACGAGCATCTTCACACGGGAAACGCCCGTGCTCGATGCTCTTCGCATCAACAGTACCCCAGCTGTGACGGTACCTCCGCCCAAATTCGGCCCCTCTACGACACTCGATCAATTGACAGGGCACAGGGAGCCCCCGTGCCATACACGACAGTACCCCAGCCTCGACAGTGTCCCGACGCGGCTACGCTTCTGCATCTCGCAAACCTCCGTGCACGCGACCCCTGTGCATGCTGCTCTTCCCGTACCTATTTTATCGTTTGCACATGTGTTTGCGAGCTTTCGCCGTAGAGAACGTTGTATCGATGACGGTTGGTATTGATAATACTTTGAAATGTTGTATTATACCACCATTCGGCAAGAGGGAGCCACTTCGCCCACTCCTTCCTCCTCTCACCTCGATTTCAGAGGGTTTTCCCTGGTCTTCTCCGTTCCACAGGCTTTCAAAAGCACCATTTTGGGTTCTTGCTCGCCTCCATTCCCTCAACGGATCGAAGGTAAATTCTCCATTTTATTCTCTCCTACAGATTTCATTTCCTTCTTGGTTTCCATTTTTGATTTATTTCCCCGATGTCCTCCGTTCCACAGGTTTCCAACAACACTATTTGCGACTGCCTCATACTTATTGCTCGCCTCCATTCCTTCAACGGATCGAATCGAAGGTAAGATTTGATATTCAATTTCTCAGATTTCGTTTTATTCCTGATTTCTCCAATTAGGGTGGATTTTTTGATTTTATCAATTTGGATGTTATTTTGGAATTCTCCGATTTTGATTTGCATATGAAAAGCCAAAAAATTAATTAAACCTAAAAATCATACCTGATGTGGAGTGGTACACGAAGCTGCGGGTGCTGTTACTGTTCTGTGGATTATGAACGTAACTGTCTTGATAGAGCTTTGTCATGCTTCAATCATTCACCTTCCCGCAATTGAGGATTCGGCTTTGATTTCTTTGTGAATGTATCAAAATAAGTTTTGGTAGAAGCGTTTTGTTCTTCTTGTTGATGCGTGAAAACGGCACCGACAGCTAACACGGAGTGGACGGGGTGTGTTCGGTCTCACAAGCTGAGTGGAGAAGAGGATGAAGGTTGCGGGGTTGAGGAGAAGAGGAAGCTTCTGAGTGCTCGAGAGTGGAGCAAGCAACTTGTTCAAGGGTTGCGGGGATAGAGGAGCGGAGAAGCTTAATCAACAGAGAAGGTTGATCAAGAGAGGAGGAGGTTGATCAGGAGTTGTCGAGCAGACGGTTACTCTTGACGGTTGTGCTTGCAAGTTGATGCCGAGGGAGCTGAGCTGAGCTAAAGAGAAGAGAGGAGGGGCCGCTAGCAGCGGCAACATCAGACTTTGCCCGCCGCGGCTTAAATGCCACTCTTGCGACGGGCTTTCCTTTGATTAATATTGAGAGTTGTTACAGCTTGTTATACACCTTTACAAGAAAGCAATAAAAGAGGTACAAAGGGAAGCTGGCGGCTAAAGAAGAAGTGCCAGGAGAGGTCGCGCGGACGAGCCAATGGAGGCCGACAGGCCGCGCGGCTAAGAACAGAAGAGAGACCGCGCAGACTGGATAGCCAGGTCGGCAGGCCACGCGACTAGGGGCAGAGAGATGGGGGACTGGGAAATGGAGTCCGCAGGAGTTGACTGGTTGAGCTTGTTGAGTGCTGCCTTCGAGCGTGGGAGCGATGCTGGATATTCGATCTCCACCCAAATGAGAGGCATGGGGGTCTATTTATAAGCCCGAGGAGGTAACGGCTTGCGGTGACGTTACCCCCGGTGAGACGGTAACTTGAGCGAGAAGAGGAAGGAGTCCGCCGAGTCCGCTACAGGCTGCGTGGACTGGGACTTGGTTCTGGAGCTGGTGCGGCTGATGGCGAGCTGGGATATTGAGTGGAGGACTGCGAGGAGAGTCCGCCGAGTCCGTCACTGATGGGTCGAGATGGTCCGCATGCTGCAGGGGTGGCAGACGCTGGAAGCTATGTGGCGGACTGCGAGGAGAATCCGCTGAGTCCGCCACAGCTGAACGAGTGCGAAGGGATGCGAGCTGTGGAGTGCCCGCTGAGTCGGCAGAGTCCGCAGGAAACTGCGCGGCCTGGGACTGCCTTGAGGGAGTTTTGCTGCCTGGCGGACTGCGAAGAGTATCCGCTGAGTCCGCCACTAATTGAGCCCGCGCCATGCTTGCGGGCTGAGGAGAAGTTTGCCCTGCTGCTGAAGAGAAGCGGGTGCTGGAGATGAGGAATGGCGGGCTGCATGGCGAGTCCACGGAGTCCGCCGAGTCCGCCACTACTGACAAATTGAGTCCGCTGAAGAGGACTGCTGCTGAAGAGCTGGGAGGAGTCCGCCACTACTGGCTGAGTCTGCGCCAAGACTGCGGACTGAGGGAGGTTGACCTCGCTGCTGGAGAGAAGCGGGTGGAGGCCAAGGAAAAGCGGACTGCATAGCAAGTCCGCGGAGTCCGCCGAGTCCGCACCTGCTGCTAAGCTGAGTCCGCTTATGTTGGAGTGAAGAGCCTGGCTGTTGAAGCTGTTAGGGTTCACCAATGGGGGCGGACTGGAAGTCTCGATCGCTCGAGTCCGCTGAGCTCGCGAGGAACTGGGTATTGCTGTCGATTTCTGCGAGTAGCGGGGGAGTTGGAGTCCGCACTCCTTAGGCGGACTGGCGAAGGTGGCTGCCCACGCTGCTGGGCGACAAGGGACACGCGACCTGCCGGACTAGAGAGGCAGGCCGCGCTTGTTGGCGAGATGAACCTGTAGGTGGCTGGCGATCTGGGGTCAGGTCGCCAGGCTGGCTATACAGCGAGCTGGAGGGTTGACGCTGGTGAAGGTGTGCGGTCTAGAAGCACACCGCTTGACGTTGTGGCGGTCTGGGCGGATAGACTTATGAGTCCGCCAATATTAGATGTCTCCTGTAAATAGCGAGCTAAGTTCCGGGTTGCTGCCGGCCTGAGCGGACAGTAGTCCGAATCCGGCAAAGGAGCATCTGTTGAGACAAAGCTGTGGCTAAGCTGACAAGGCGCGCGGCCTGCAGGGACGGACTGAAAAAACAGTCTGCTGCCCCTGCCGACCAAGGGAACAAGGCACGCGGCCTGGGCGGTCAGACCGCTGAGACCGCCCAAGCCGTGCGGCCTGAACGAACAGAAAATTCTATCCGCCCAACCTAGGAAGCGACCTCCAGGAGGAACCTGGAACAGGCCGCTATCGGCGAGCTGGCTGCCTTGGGAAGGATCGCCGATTTCGTGGCTAACATAATCCCCGCACTTTTTTAAGTTCGGAAATGAATTTCGAAAAAGTTGGAGACCCACGAAAATCGTGATCCACCCCAAAGGAAAGAGAAGAGGGGCAAGGAGAGATAAAACCTGATGCCTCTCCTTAGGAGTTTGTTAATGTCTGTCTATTTCCTGCAAGGGAAAGATTAGTATAGGCATGTATGAGAGGTACACCTTGTGTGTACCTGGGTTTGCCTTTGCAAAATGAGGAAGATGTGTCTTCTGCTGAGTTCTGCAAAATGAAGTTAGAAACAAATTCGAGAGTAGAGAAAGCCGCAAATACCTGAAAGCAATTTGCAGGTATCCGCAGGTCTCTGCAAACGATGCAGGACAGCATCCCCCTTCAGTGACTATCCGCACAACAAGAGACAATCCGCATACTACCACAGCAATGCCTCCATCAGCCATAAGCCCACGACCAAAGGCAGTCCGCCCGGTCAACATCGGACTTGGCGGATACTGCGGACACACTGGTCTTGGCACAGAGTGTGACCAAGTACAGAACCACCAAGGGCCTAGCGCGAGCTCGGCGGACATAGCTCCGTCCGCCAAACAATCAAGCAACACAGACTGCCAAAACTTCGCCAAGGAGAAGCAGTCCGCAAGCTACTCGTACACCTGCCCAATGCAACAGCCATCTGCCGGACTCCACACACCAATCCGCCACAGCAACAACAGTGCTATTCTACCAGAGCTCGGCAAGGCCACAACCAAACTATAAGGCCAGTACGCAACTGCGAACACCGCAGACAGGCCAGTCTGCAAGCCTCCCGCGGATAGCACCCAATCCGCCGGTTAATACGAGCTTGCAACACGGCCACTGAGCAACATACACCAGTCCGCGAACCTTTATCCGCACAGGCCGCTCCTTGGCTAAACCAACGGCCAACGCCGTATCCGCAGATAACAGTCCGCCCAGGCCGCGGACATAGTCTGCACAACCCACTCAGAAGAACAGCCAGCTTCCACTAGACCTACCAAAGTAGGCATAATACCTCCGCCCCTTCTCGCTGTACCTCCGCCCCTTCTCGCTGTGGAGCAAAAGTCGGCAACCCTAGACATTGAAATCAAAATGGGGAAGGCAACGATGGGGGCATCGTCTTTTAAAGACGGGATGTATTGTTAGGATTGTGGCACTTGGCCTCCTCAGTTGGATAAACGGTTGAGATCATCATCGAAGGCTGATAGAATTTAATGGCAAGGATCAACAGGCACACATTTCAGAACTCTCAAATTTCACCACGTGGCAACCAATATAAACAGGCCGGCCAGGCTTTCATTCAATGGAGCAGTTTTTTTTTATTCTTTTTTAGTCTTTGTTTGTAATAAGTTTTCAGGAAGAATTTGAATAAAATTGATTTCCTTTTCTCTCTTCACCTTTCCGTCTCTCTCTCTCTCTCTCTCTCTCTTTCTTTCCCCTCCCTCTTTCTTTCTCTCTTTCTTACTCCTCCCCGTTCATCCCTTCCAACTCCGGCGACTTCTTTTCTTCTCCCCCCCGAGGAGAATTTGCTCCAACTCAGATTATACGAACCTTTACAACAACCCTCACTTCCAACTTGCATTTTACCACAAAATACCGCAGTCTCCTCCCCGCATTCTACCACGACCCCTGCACCCTCCCTGCATTCTACTGCAACCCCCACATCCTCCCTGCATTCTACCATAACCCCTGCCTCCTCCCTGCATCTAATCGCAAACCATTGCCGCCTCTTACAAATGACGACCACCCGACATCATTCTCCGCCACCGGATTCCCGACTTGTAAGTTATTGCATTGTTTCTAATTTCCTTTATTGTGTTTGGTTTGAATTTTCATGTTTATGTGAGATTATCATTTTTTTAATATTTGTATTCCGTTTTCCTATTTTCTTATAAGGCCCTAACGTTATGCTTATAACCCTTCGCTCAAAGGACAACATGCTTGTTTACTTTACTTGAAATTGTTATGGGTGTTTGTAACTCCACACGTGCTTAACTATTTATTATTGCTAAACCCAAACCCGGAATAATTATTTTTCATGCACCGCATCACATAGGATAGTTCTTATTGATTCTCCTAGGCACCTCACACATAGGATTGCATTAAAGTTGTGTACCTCCATAGCCTACCCTGCGTCAAATGCCTTATCCAATTATTTGTGTCCGACCTTATGAATCCTTGTTTTTCAGCCCTAAGGTGTTAAACTTATATTACAGAAATCATCTTGAACAAGTTTTATTCATATTACCTTAGGTATACTCTTCTCCTACCCAAACCTTCAACACTACACAATCCTCTGTTGGTGCACTTTCTAACCTTTGCTATGCATGCCAAAGCCACTTAAGCATATTTCAATTATCTTATTTTTAATATATGAAATGTAATTCTCATTATTCTTCTAACCTAACCAAAGTATTACTCAATTTATCATTTTTAGTTCTCCAACATATGTGCATCTTAGTATTTTATCTGTTGTCTCACTCAAATTAAATATAAATGATTTTTTACTGCCCAACACCCAATTTCATACAACATGGTCGACCTGCCTAATTACGATAACATATTGTGATTGAAAATAGTCAAAATACTTAGATCGTACTTCTAATGTTTTTTAGTGCTCCGGTATGGGCCTACTTGGAGGTTGCCGGAGAAGTGGCCGGAGGTGAAGATGATGACGATGGAGGAGAATACTGTGTAGCTAGAATTGCGCCTGTCTATGTGGGGATTGCATGTTAGAGCAGAGAGCTACCACTATCTCACAACAAGAGAAAGAAAAACAGATTAGTTCTTGCATACATTATAAGACTCAAGAGGGTCTTTAAATAGGCGTACACCGGACATAGTTGGAAATAAGCGACACACTTAGATAGCAGACCTAATTGAAAATAAGCGACATACATGGACTCAAATAAAGTGGACGAACTAAATAGGAATACGACATAAAGACACTAATAAATCTAAATTAACTTGACACAAAAACCCATAACATGCTTCATTTGATGGGGATCGGCGAGATGGTGGAGCATGGGTTTTGGGTCATTTCCTGACTAATCGATTTGTCACCTACCGTATTTGGCATTGCCTAATGGAGGATCCGAGCCCGCAGTTGCATCTAAATCAACGCTTCGATATTTTTCATGTATTTGTTTTAATTTTAGTGTTTAATTTATGGAAATCGGGCAACTATAGTGTACAGTCAATCATAGTCGTCCAAGGTGGTTCTCCTACCTAAGTCATGCTTTATTTTAAAAAATGAGGTAAGAGCAGGCATCATGAGGTATCATAGATTTGGAGGATCTTCAACCTCAAGTGCTCCTCGAAATTAACTCCACCTTACTGTGTTTCTTGAAGAGATCGATAGTTGGGGAAATTCACCCATTTTATATTACTTGTGCGACCGGTACACTTGTCATCCAACGCATCAAGTTTTTGGCGCCATTGCCGGGGAACACAGTCGTGTGAGTTTTTGGAGAGAGAGATAAGAGATAGAAGCCTTTTTCCTATTTGTACATTGCATCTTTCTTCTTTGCTTTAATTTTTAGAATTTGTTGCTTATTTTTCTTTGTTCCTTTTCTAGTTTTAAATTTTCTGCAGCAGACTTTCCTTTTCTTTTATCTGCTGCTGTGTAGTTAATTTTTGCTTAGATTATTTCTGTTGGTGAATTCTTCTTTGTTGCACCATGTATTCTTATATGAATATTCGTTGTAGATGGTGTGTGGATTATAGACATAGTAGTGATGAGTGCCCCATAGAAGATAGTGAGCATATTTCCCGTGGTTCAGTGTATGGAGCACCATCCTCTTATGGTACTTCATACACCATACCCCAGTCTTATGGTCACTTCTCTTCTATGCCTTCACCTTCTTCTTATTACTCTCCGGTCCCACCTGGACCGAGGAGTAATGGAAAACTGTGTTTGTGTTGTCATGCACTGAGCACATGTTGAAAGATTGCGCAGAATTTCAGCGCCAGTTGGGGGAGGATGATGAACTAGCTATCCGATTCATTCTATCCACCTCTCAATCGGCTGCCCCTTCTGATTTTGATGATATATTCGCAGTACCACCTTGTCTATGGGGGACTGCTGCAGATATACCCATCAGACTTTCTGCTGATCAGTGCGACGACATTGTGGTGTCGTCTCTCCCTATGCATTCTTCCCCTCTCTTGTATTCACCCTCGGAGGAACCTGCATATATTTTCTCTGATGTTGTTGTTCCTCCTCTTTCTTTGCAAGAATTATCTATCCCAATTTCTAGTGATTCGCCTGATGATACCGACGATGATCTATTCTTGGATCCTGCTGGGAGTGAGACCGGGACCACTTCCCCTATTTCTGATTATTTTAGTCCTTCATATCCTTTATTTCTTGATCCCCTTTCTATATCTGAGCCCATGCGGGTTGAGTCTTCGCAGGTGCTTCAGGAGGAATTGGAGCTTTCAGCTCGAGCCATCAATGATAACATCCTCTGTTGCGATGAGGTTGATTCCTCCTCTGTTGAGGGAGCTCCTTTGATTGCTTTCTCCTCCTGCCGTCTCCTTGTAGTAGACGATACCTTGCTGGGCAAGAATATATTTTGTGGTGAGATGAGTGAGGACCAGTGCTAGTCCTCTTCTTACTTCCTATTTCCTCTGCCTGCGAGATCAGGTATGATAATTTAGGTAGAGAGGTAACTGTTTTATCACCGTATCGGTACCCGTTACCGCAACGGATAATGGAATAGTTGCCTGTGCACTTTTCTTTTCATAGGACAATTAGCTAGAACCTTTTCCTTAGGCGAACAAGTCGTACTGGGATGACAATAACCCCAGTACTTATCTTATGTTTTCTGCATTTTTATTTTTCATGTCTATTTTAGTTTTAGTATTTCTTTGTATTTTGTATATTTTTCTTTTGTTTTTTGGGGAGCTCACCCCTGCAGGTATTCATAACAAACTCGTATTAGCGGGGTTGTGATTCTTCGTATGACGGAGTAACTTCTGTTTTTCATGCATCTTCTGGTATGCTCATTGGCTGACTATTGGGTAACCTCTTCCCTTGTCTCTATTTGATTTAAATTTCTATATCATATGCTGTGTAGTTTAGTTTAAGTTTGGGGGAGAGTCAGTATGTGTTACCTTTTGCACGCGCACATTTCATGTGCATAGTAGAAGCTTTTATTGTTGTATTTGGATTAGTTCATCGCATCACACACCACTGCACCCACATGAGCGCGTGCTTAGCTGTTAGCGTGCTGCGAGTTAAACTCGTTTCTTTTGTATGATTTGGGAAAATTATTGTGCTGACATAGGATTGTGAGACTGAGTAAAATGTTGACCTTGCTGTGCTCCTAGTCAAGTGCTCTCGTCTTGTGTAGAAATGAGAGTAGATTTAATTTTTCTGTATGCTTATAGTTTTATATTTTTCTATTTGCGTAAAGACTTTTTATTCTACTCAAAAATTGGTGAATCCGGTGTGAATCGAACGGTAGTGTAGGGATGTGTATAGCCGTCACTAGACTCGTTTTGCTCGAGTCGGGAGGAAGGATTTTCTTTCTCGGTGGCTAAGAACTTGCCCCAAGCTACTCTTGAAGCATAAGTGAATGGTTAGTCAAGTGTGAGTGTGATGTTGGCCATCATTTTGGCTCGGTTGAGATTTGTACCATTCCTAACGTCTTATCCTCGCTAAGCCCCATTGTGCCTACCCTTCTTTTGATTCAGCTCCACAATTATTTCACCAAAGCCTCATAGCCGATCCTAGTCGCACACCAAAGTCGGGATTTAGTGTTTTACATTTTTCATGTTGGGGTGTTGATGTGGTGATATTACATGTGAATATGTGGATGTGCTCCAAAGCTTCTTTTTTCTGAAACTGTTTAAAGAAAAGAAAATGATTGGAAAAAAATATATGTGAAAATGAAATGTAAAGAAAAAGTATAATTGAAAATTCTATTTGAGAGAAGATTATTTTTGGAGTAAGCGCACCCCCACCCATATTTGAAAAACTAAGTCTGGGGGTGTGGTGTACCTGCATGTATTTTGCTTGACAGAGGGATTCTTTTTATGATAGCTCATTTGGGTTAGGTGCATAGCCTTCCTGTTTATCTTTGTTTACCTCACCGAAACCCAAGCCCCATGATTCTCCTAAAGTCCTACAGATTCACGCTTAAGTCGTACTAGTACCGTGGAGAGAGTGTGAACGGGAAAGCGTATTGTCCCCGACATAGATGGATTTCTTTGGAGGTGATCCTGAGCCCCGGTCTTTGACAAAGATCACCTTAGTGGCCTACCTACTTTCTTCCTACGCGTGACCGGAAGATTCACCGTGATTACATTTTTGAGTAGTAATAAAATGTTGATACGCATTGTGAAAAGTGTAAACTTTTTTGCATACTTAAAAATTTTTACTATTATATTCTTACGTGTACGAGCATGCGACTTCGCATGGTACTCCATATCACAATTTCTATGTTAGCTAAGTCATTTTACCTATTTGCATAGATTCTGTTTGCTCGGGACGCGCAAACAGGTAAGTCTGGGGGTGTGATGAGTCCGATTTATATAGGGTTTTTCGGACTCATCTGGACTAGTTTTCACACACTTGCACTTCACATTTAGTATGTTATCGTTGCTATTTCATTTATTCAGCTTTTCACGCTAAGTGCATTGTTTTGGCCCATGGGTGTGCAATCGCGCATTCCGTTGTTGGGGGCAAGCACATGGTGCTCCCCAGGGGCTCTTTCCAGTCGCTTTTGTTGCATTTCTTCTGTGCTGGAGGGTCCTATTTTCTTTTATTTCTTTGTATGCAGGTGATGCATTTTACCCAAGGCTGGAATGCAGGTTTGGGGAAAACGCACGGTCGTGCGTTTTCTTAGCACACGGTTCTTTGTGATCGTGCGTTTTGTTTGTGCAGGAGAAACATCGAGCTGAGCTCGACAAACTGAGCTCGACGATCATAACGCACGGTTTCTTCGGAACCGCGCGCGAAAGATTTTTCTGTAGCTTCTTGTTTGTTGTTCTCTGTTGTTAATCATGCGATTTGTTCACGCACGGGCTAAAGCGCCCGTGCGCGAGTAAAACTCACGATTCCACCGTATTTTCTTATTTTCCTGCTTTCTGTCGCTACCCGTGCGATGTCCTTCACGCACGGGCGGAACTGCCCGTGCTCGAAGTAAAACGCACGGGTCAACGCTTCATCTTCTGCAAGCTTGGCCTGCAAGTTAATAACGCATGGTGAACGCACGATCGTGCACCAAGCTGTGCGTGCCTATTTTTCTGACCTGCTTATATTTAAAGTGCAGATTTTCCTCCATTGAAGGATAGACTTTCTCCTCCGCCATTTTCCGCCTCCAAGGAAGGGTTCAGCCATTTCCCTTCATCTTCCACCATAGGGAGGTGCTCCGGGCAAGCTTTCAATGCCATATTCAAGCCCGAGCTTCCTCTCGGTCTCCTCCTTCATCTTTGAGCTTCAAGAAGAGTTAGATCTAGCTTTCTCCATCGATCTAGGAGAAGTTTATGCCATCCTCCACCGGATCGTGACACGAAGAAGACGGGTCCATTGAGAGTGATTGACAACCTCCTCTACCCCGGACGCAGTTGAGGACCGTGTTAGGACGCGGATTGACAACCCGGCGATTCCTTCCGTGAATCCTCCGCAAGACTTCGGATCCGGTCGATTTCGCACACTTTTCTTCTCTTGTAGTTGATAGTGTAGCTTAAACTCTTGTATTTGATGAAGTGTGTTTAGTTTGTAAAACATATTTATACAATCATGTTTATGTGATTTCATATTTATGTTATTTGTTTGAGGTGCGCCTTTATTTTCCATCCGCCACAACATCCGGTTGTGCCGCACTAGCAATTGCTAGTGGCGTGCATAGCAAAGAGGTGCTCTCGGCCCTCATTCCGCCATTCTAACCGACTCATCTGCAAGCCTACTCGTCCATCCTCCTAGTGATTCGGTGCATAACGGCCCGTGTAGTCTTCCATCCCGCCTGACGAAACATCGCATAGCGGCGTTGCATAGGTGTAGCTGTTAGTGTTTTAGTTTCTGTTTCCGCAACCATCAAAACCACCTTAGTTAACTCCGACCTAAGGACTTCAATCTCAAGTTCTCCTCGAAATCAACTCCACCTTACTGTGTTCCTTGAAAAGATCGATACTTGAGGAAATTCACCTATTTTATATTACTTGTGCGACCGGTACACTTGCCGTCCAACACATCAGTATCTACGACAAACAACATCGTTCCTCTTCCCCACTGCCTGTACTAGGAGTAATACTCCTCTATCTTTAGTTCATTCTGATGTCTGGGGTCCTTATAGAGTCCCCAATATTATTGGCTTTCGCTATTTTGTCACGTTCATTGACGATTACTCGCGTACCACGTGGCTCTATTTATTACATGATCGCACTAAACTTCTGTGTTTCACGCCTTTTTACTTGAGACGCGTACGCAGTTCGCCACCCCCTCAAAGTAATTCGCACTGATAATGCTCGCGAGTATACGGGTCGCACCTTCTCTAATCTCTGCACCGAATTTGGTGTCATCCATCAAACTTCATGTGCGTATACCCCTCAGCAAAATGGGGTGACGGAACCCAAAAATAGCCATCTTCTAGATGTTGGGCGCTCCCTTATGTTCCAAATGCACGTTCCAACCGAATATTGGAACTTTGCTATATCCACCGTCTGTCATCTCATCAACAGCCTTCCCTCGTCTGTGCTTAATTTTGCCTCACCCATCCAACTCCTCTCTCCCTCCACCAACCTCACCTATCTCACGCCGTGGATCTTCAGGTGTGTTTGCTATGTCCACCTTCTTGGTCCTCCTGCCGACAAACTTGCTCCTCAGGCCGCCAAGTATATGTTTGTTGGTTACTCTCCCACTTAAAAGAGGTACGTCTGCTACTCTCCTTCTGATGACAAGCTGGTTGTTTTTACGGATGTCACATTCTGCAAAGACCAGCCCTTCCACTTACCTAGCACCACCTCGTCTTCTGCTCCCTCTATTCCTTAGCCTGCCGTCCCGGTCACGCCATCTTTGCCGTCCTCTCCCCACGTTCCTCCTTGGGTTCCTCTACCACTTATCCGTGTCTACTCCCGTCGCCCATCCAAGGATGCTCATGTGACCCAACTTCCCGCTACCAGCGATACTTCGGCTACGGCAGATCCCGCTCCCGTCTCTACAGCTCATCCCTTGGCCAACTACGCCTCTCTTCATCGGCTGACGCCGCCTCTCCACGTATTTGCCACCTCTCTTTCCTCTATTTCTATAACTAACATTGTGCAGGAGACGCTTCAACACCCAGGGTGGCGGGCCGCTATGAATGATGAAATGCGGGCTCTCTGGGCTAACCAGACCTGGGATCTGATTCCTCTTCCTGCAGGCCACACTTCTGTTAGCTACAAATGGGTCTTTGTCATTAAACATGCGGAAGATGTCACTGTCGACCGTCTGAAGGGCCGCCTCATGGCTCGGGGCTTTACTCAGCAACATGACCTTGATTATGAGGAAAACTTCTCTACCATGGCGAAATTGAACACGGTCCGCGTTCTTATTTCCTTGGCTGTTCATCGTCACTGGCCCCTTTATCAGCTGGATATTAAGAATACCTTCCTCAATGACGATCTCCAAGAGATAGTTTACATGCAGTAACCTCCCGAGTTTGAGACCACGGGGGAGTCTTTGGTATGTCACCTTCGGAAATCCATTTATGGACTCAAACAGTCCCCGCTTGCGTGATTTGAAAAATTCAGTAATGTGGTCTGTGCTAGTGGCTTCACTCGGAGCTTGGCTGATTTTTATCTCTTCACCCGACACCGGTCAACCGGGACCGTGATTCCGCTGGTCTACGTTGATGATATCCTGATTACTGGCGATGGCACGGCAGGAATACAACAGATCAATGAATAGTTAAATTCCGCCTTTCAGAGCAAAGATTTGGGCAACCTTCGGTACTTTCTTGGGCTCGAGGTCGCACGACGCTCTGATGGTCTTGTGTTATCTCAAATGAAGTACTGTATGGACCTCCTTCATGATGCAGGTTATTATGGGTGCAAACCTGCGAAGACTCCTATTGATGCCAATCACAAGCTCTTGGCCCATAGCTTAGACTCTGACAAGCTGCTTACAAATCCGGAATATTACAGACGCTTGGTTGGGAAGCTGATCTACCTTACGGTGACTCGACCTGACATCTCGCTTGCTGTGAGAGTTGTGAGTCAGTTCATGCACGCTCCTCGGACATCTCATCTTCAAGCTGTCGAGCGCATCCTTCAATATCTCAAGATCGCCCCCGGATAAGGGCTCGTGTACAAACCATCCACATTTCTATCTCTTGTCGCATATTCTGATGCTACTATGTAGGATCTATTGATGATAGGCGCTCCACAACTAGGTTCTGTACTTACTTTGGTGGACACCTCATAACTTGGCGTAGCAAGAAACAGACTGTGGTTGCGCGTTCTTCTGCTGAAGCCGAGTACCGGGCTATGACTACTATTGTTTCTGAGCTAACCTGTCTTGAAGGCCTTTTAGGAGACTTGGGTGTTCGTCTCTCATCTCCGGCAACCTTATTTTGTGACAGTCAGGCAACAATTCATATTGCCAAGAATCCGGTCTTTCACGAACGCACAAAGCATGTCGAAGTTGACTGTCACTTTTTCCGGGAAAAGGTACAGTCAAAGAAGATAGATTTGGAGCATGTTCCTGCTACCAACCAAGTTTCGCACACCCTGACAAAAGCTCTCTCCAGGCCGCTATACTACCAGTTTCTAGCCAAGCTTGGTGCCTATAACTTGTACGCTCCAACTTACAGGGGAGTGTTAGAAAAGCCCAATTAAGGGCCCATGTTTTTCTCATTTCTCTCTCCTTATATTAGTCGCACAACATGTATTAGGATTTCTCTCTTCATTCTTCTCCTATATAAGTGTATGTATACTTGTAACTATTCATTCAATAAAGTATATACAAGATTGGAGCTCTCTTTACAGTTCGAACAATAATTTGAGCCGAGATCACTAGCCCACCAAAATAATCTACAGACAAAATCCAACAAAATAAGTAAGAAAGATTTTAATGCATGAACCCAAAATACAAGATAGTTGCAGCTTGGGGATCTTGCCTCAACTTGTCTGTTGCTTCATGGGTGATGAACAAAGACGAAGCATAGGTTCGTCTCTATCAGTTCATAAAACTCCACCAACTAAAATTTACAAATTGAGGACCATTGCCAGTTATGATGACAAGAGGCACTCCGTATCTGCATGCAATATCCCTCAAAATAAAATTCTTTACAATCTGGTTTGTCATCTTCGCAAGTGCTTTGACCTCATCTACTTAGAGAAATAATTAACCATTATCAAAATAAACTTCCATTGCCCACTGACCTGAGTGAAAGTTCCAAGTAAATCCATTTCCCAAATTACAAACGGTTTGAGGTCCATGATGGACCTTAGGTGTTATGACAACTGTAGCTGTATAGGCTCGTAGAGCTGATATTTTGTACACCTTCAGGCGAACTCTTCTGCATCTTTTTGGATGGTTGGTCAAAAATATCCTGCATTAGTACTCTCTTCTCCAAGGTTCGGCTTCTAGAGTGATTATAACACTCTCCTGAATGGATTTCTTCTAGGATTCGTGGTACCTCGAATTTCTTTCTACACTTTTCTAATGGTTCAGAATGAGTCTTTCGATACAGGTCTCTATTCTAGAGCAGATAATAAGCTGATTTAAATCAGAACCGTCTCGTCTTCCACCACTTTTGGATACTTCTTGATAGTTAAAAGTTTTACAAACGGGTCAATCAAAAAAAGCTTATGGTCAATCTTCATCAACTCTCCTTTCCTTGATTGAGCATGATATCATGTTTTTCCCACATCCAAATTTTTTTCATCAATCATATTGAAGAAAAGACCTTGAAAGGCCCAAGCGCGCCTGAGGCACCTCGCCAACCTTTGACTTACAGAGGTGAGGCCTGGTTTGCCCGACACCTCAGACGCTCCTAGGCGCGCGCCTTAATTACATAGGTTTATGCACAATCCCAGTGAGTGTCATGTAGATGCTTCTTTGAAAATACTAAAGTATATCAATGGATCGTCTTATAAAGGAATTCAATTTAGATGAAATGTCCCTTTATATATTGAAACATATTCCAATGTCAACTATGCAGATAACACGGGTGACAAGAAATCAATATCAGGTTATTACTCCTTTTAAGGGGGAAGCTTGGTGAAAAACAAACATTTGTTTCTAGATTTAGTGTTGAGACTGAATACATTCTAGCATGACACAAGTAATTTGTGAAATAAAGTGTCTGAAAATGTTATTAAAAAATATAATAAAATATACACTACATATCTGTCTACGTACCGTGATAATAAAATTTCATATACATTGCCAACAATCCATTATTACATGAGTTGCCAACAATCCATTATTACATGAGTTGCCAACAATCCATTATTACATGAGAGGACCATGAAAATTGACTGTAATTTCATTTGAGAAGAGGTTATCATAAGGTATTTTCAAAAGGTTTGTTACATTTAACAAGAAACATATGACCATCTTTACTAGGCCTCTTCCTACCTTGTTTACGAATGTGTCAAGTTGGACATGTTTGTCATATACATTCCGACTCATCCGGGAATGTTAATGTTAATTATTTTCAGCATTTATTTGTGCATGTTATTTTAGTACCACATTGTAGCAACTATTTGTTTATTGCCACCATTATCTATATAAAGAAGAGATTAAAATTAATGATAACTGTTGTGGATTGATTAACATTCTTTGGATTGGGTAAATTATGACCGTCTTTGCTCAGGAATGAATCGAACCTAAACATAGTCAAAGTAGAGTCGACAACAGGAGTTTTTTTTATGGAAAATGTGGGAAGAAAAAACTACGAGGCCTGACCCAATTCAAGAAATTCCCCGAGTAATCTTTTGAGAACAAAGATGATGTCTTAATGTGGGCGACAAACCACCACTGGTTTTAAATGATCGCGTAATGCGCCTTTCATCGTTGTGAATGTTGGAGCGCACTTTGGAGCGCGGGGCATAGGGGCAAGCTTTGAAGGCGAGCAACAATATGTTTTTGGTAATTGGAGAACGGGGCCTGTTCTGGAGATTGGGGCCCGTTCAAGAGAACAGTGTGCAGTGGCTCGGTATGGTGAACAACATGCATGGGTGCATTCGGGAGAGAAGCATGCGAGCGCATTATGGAGAGCGGCGGGTGGGGCATTTCAGAGAGCAGTGCTTGGGGTGTATTCATGAGAGTGGCGCACGGGTTAGTTCCATAGAGTAGCGAACGGGCACATTTCGAAGAGCGGTGTATGGGGGAGCGTTTTGGAGAGCGTTGTGTGGGCAGGTTCCGGAGAGCGGTGCGTGCGGTAGGATTCAGAG
This sequence comes from Platanthera guangdongensis, assembly GCA_039583875.1. Lineage (NCBI taxonomy): Eukaryota > Viridiplantae > Streptophyta > Magnoliopsida > Asparagales > Orchidaceae > Platanthera > Platanthera guangdongensis. The sequence continues at coordinate 37,281,649 of CM077156.1, read as the reverse complement.
AGCCTTCTGTTGGGCAGGTTCTGGAGAGCGGGGCATGACAACATGTTACAGCGAGCAGTGTGTTGGCACGTGTTCTAGTGAGCGGTGCACGAGCGCTTGTTCTGGAGAGTGGTGTATGGATGCACGTTCTGGGGAGTGGCGCACACATTTTGGTGAGTGACGCACGCATTTTGGTGAGTGACGTGCGCGTTCTGGTGGGCGGCGTGCGCGTTCTAGTGAGCGGCACGATGGTGCGTTCTGAAATCTGGTACATGGACGTATTCTGAAGTTTGGCGCATGAGGCACGTTTTAGAGTCTGGTGCGCCAGGTGAAAGTTATGGTGAGTGGCATGTGTGTGTTCCTGATGAGCAGCGCGCGGAGGCGTGTTCTAGATAACTTTGCGTCCCATGTGGATCTGGGCAACCTTGTCAGGGTCTCTGGAGTTTGGGTGGCCGATGATTGCGACTGCCTTGGCGTAAAATTAATGTTCTCGCAAAAAATTTGCGGAAGCTTTTTGTCGTTGTGAGTGTGCTGGTGGGATTGTTTCTCGATTGGAGGTTTGGAACTCCAACAATTGGCGTGGAAGCTTCGTTTAGGTGGAATAGCCGCCCTGCCAAAACCACACCACTACCTTCAATTGCCTATCCTAGCTCGTGCATTTTTTCTAAAGCAATCCATAGTCGCTTTTGGATTGAAGTTTCATCGAGCGGTTTATGGGATACGCCTTCTAAAATTTTGGATCTTTCTCCTTGTTAATGGTCGTTTAGGGGATTTGTGGAAGGTGGGAGGAGAATGGAAGGGAGAAGGCGCCCACGACCCCGAGGTACCTCGGGCGCCTGTCACGGTATCTCACGACGGTTGAATGACCAATCTAGTGTGAGACCTTACAATAGGGTCAAAATCCTAGCTTGAGATTGGGAGTGACTGTGGACCTGTCTGGTTTGTCCCCGGTTCAGGTCGAACACTTATGGTGGACTTCAACGATGTTTGAGGGGCCGAACAAACTCGAAATCGCGCATTTTTGGACTCATTTGGAATCATCTAGGTGAGCCGATCAACAATAACTACAATTACATTTTGCTCCAACAATAGCAGTGCAAGTATAATATTTTTCATGCAAATGTTTAATTAATTTTCATTTATTAGAAATATGTGCAGCCCGCAGCCCGGTGCACAAAGCGTCCCCATGTAACGAGGGTTCGGGGAAGGGTCCCACCACAAGTGTGAAATGTAGACAAACTTTACCCTGCAAAATGTTATTAATGCTTCAAATTTTATTTTGTTTAGTTTAATTGTAATTTCTTTGCACTCTTTACCGTCAGCCTGAATGTCCTTCCTTACACTTCTTCACCTTCACGTGGAATACCAGGTATCCAGATGACAGATATGATAGATAATGGCAGCCATTTGTTGGAAACGGGCCAGTGATCAGAATCCCCCAAATTCTACCAGTCTCTGGTCTATGGGACTTGCCTCTTGCAAATGTTTTTAACACCGCTTTGACATCTGATGGAGATAATAACATGGAGCTGCAATGGCCTCCTATTTCACTCCCTACTTCAAGCTACTATGTCGCTCTTTATTTTGTAGATATGTCAAAAGGAAATTCTAGGACGTTCGATGTCTTCATCAACGGATACATTTTCTACCATAATCTCGAGGTGACATCATCTGGTCTCGTGGTCTTTGCGAACAATTGGAATCTATCTGGTATCACCAGAATCACTCTTCAGTCTTCACTCGACATTCGGTCCGCCTCCAATTATCTGCGCCGGCGAGGTTTTTGGCAATATGACTTTCGGAGGAATAACTGCAACCTGAAATGGTATGATTACTAACGGAGAAGGTATTTTGCATGGGTTAATAGTTTTTCCTCTTTTGTTACATTATTATTCTATGATTACAGTAATTGCTCTGGAGAGTCTGAAGAAAAGTATTAACAAAGTACCACTTAATTGGGACGGTGATCCTTGCATGCCTCATGAGTACGCATGGTTTGGCATCACCTGCTCGGCTGCTCTAATGGATCGCAAATCCGCATTGTCTCCCTGTGAGTTCGATATATATATAGAGTCATTTATTGGGACCTCCCCTATAACATTTCATAATTACAGGGACCTTCCCTCTATCTTTTTTGATTACCAAAACCTCCCCTCTATGTTTACATTGTTAATATACATGCACAAGAATTTGATGGGGATTGACGAGAAATCGGAGCACGAGCATTGCTCGATGGATTATACAAGTCTGCATTTGCGTTTAGAGTAACTTTTTGATATTTTCATGTATTTGTTTTAATTTATATTTTTATTTAGTGAGATCGAACAACCATTGATATAGTCAATTATAGTCATTCAAAGATTGTTTCCCCAATCATGTTTTATTATAAATAGGAGATTGGGATTTGTTTGACGGCCATTGCATATTTTGGTGAGACTTCTTTCCGGAATCCAACGATCTCTCGTTGTGTCGACTTCATGAAACCCCAAGATGTCGTCTCCTTGGTATGTTACTTTGTATTTCCTTGTTTATCTACCTTCGTCTCCTTCTCCTGTTATCCCCATAGCCCGAGCCATCTGTCTACTGTTAACCACCCCTTAAAACAACTATCTAGAACCCAACCACCCACTCCTTAATCCCGAAACACTCACCCAAAACTACACCAAATAACAACCCCAACAATATTGTTAACCAAAAGCCTGCGACCAGGAGCGACAATAGACATCGTGAAGCAAGTCCTCCAGGAAGATTCTCCAGGTACTAGCAGACGCTCTCTAGGCGGACACTCCGGGTGCCCGCGGGCGCTTTCTCGGTGGTCTCTCCTGGTTCCCACAGACACTTTCAAGGCGGACTTTCATAGTAACCATCTACGTTTTTCAAATACTGGCTGGAGCACTGTGAAGGTCGACATAAGGCGGCCGACCTCTCTGAAGGTTGTTCGAATTCCGACCAAGAAGCCATTGTAAGCATTACTCCTGGAGCCCACGCGAACTAGACTTTTCGGTATCAGCCTTCCGGAGTACGGAATAGGCATGCTGTGTGAAGCCCATCTGGACAGGTTAGTCTGGATTAGTGATGTTGCATTTGCACACTAGAGAAGACTCCGCGGTTAACCGTGTAGTTTATGGAATCGATGGGTTGGACCTGTGAAGAGCAGTAACAAGAATTACTAGAGTGGTAGTCCAGGACAAGACCTTTGTGATGCTTGCGATTTCAATGGGTTGTACCTGTGAAGGACAGTAGCAGGAAGTACTGGAGGGGTAGTCCAGGAAAATAACCTTATAATGCTTGTGTTGTGTGCTATGGCAAGACCAGTTTTCTGGCACTGCAGGAGGCTGCAGGGTTTGGGCGGAGTTGGGTGCAGAAAGTGAGTTCTACGGAACCCGTTAAGCGACCGTGAAGGACGCTAACATGAACTCCCCTTGTTGATTGTGAAGCCAGTCCCGCGGTGGACATTGTGGCGAGTGTGAAGCCAGTCCTTGGTGGACAATATGGCTATTATGAGCTTGATGAGCTCTAGGAAAGGCCTTGTGCCGAACAGGACAGGTGAAACCGACCCGCGCCTTATATTTAGCCGCGAGTACGTTGGTATTCGATGATGGCAAGACGACTTGAGCAATGCGGGGTGGTTGATCCGTACCTGCGTTATGTCCGTCCGACTCGAAGACCTGAAAGTGCGGTTAGTTGGAGCGCATAATGAGAGTCTTAGGCCTACGCGCCGAAAAGACTAAATGCTCAATTTTACCGTTGGGTTTCGGACCTAGAACGGTGGTGGGACCCTGGTTCGCCGGTACACCAAGAATGTGCCCGGATCGTCGGGCCGCGTGGCTAACGGTTGTGATGGATTCTTTGTGCGTGAGAGCACAATGTGTGATATCTATATATCTTCCTATGAATTGCTATGCCTGTAGGGAAGGAATACCACTGCCCTGGGAAGGGGTAGAGTCGTTATAAATGTGTCAGCTGAATGCTGACCGTTGCTTTGTTTACCCCCGTTGGGTGGGCTGTCCTTGTGCAGGTACTGGAGAGCCGAGCGAGACATATAAAGGCTGAAGTCCCTGCTGCTGTTGCTATCCCTTGAAGGCTAAGCTGAAAATGTTATGTTTTGTTCACGTGTGGCCGGCCTGCCCGCCGATGTTTGGAATCCACACTTGTAAAAAGTAATTGTAAGGCCATAAGGCCAAACGATATTGTATTTGGTATACATTCCTATATAAATGTGTTTGTTTATATTTATAGTGGACATTCATGGTGGGAGTTCCATATTAATGTGAAAATCTTCCGCTAGCATGCTCTGAGTTAGTGTGCGATTGTGAATTGGTATTAACCTGTAACTTACCCGCTTGTTTTGTGGCATATGGTGTTGGGCCCCGGGCGGACCTTCTATTATATGCTATGTGAATGGATGGACACGTTACATTTTGGTATCAGCTTGTCTCGGTCTTTCCCTTTCGAATTCGTGGTCGAATTCTTTTGTGGGGTGGCGCTCACGTGTACGTGCGAACCGCGTTAACACTAATGAACTCTTGAATGTCCACTTAAGAATGCAAGTACACTTGTTTGAGGAACCTGCGCGTTCCTATCTTATTGTTATTGCTTGTGCGAGGCCGCTAAAGTGTGTCTTGTTCACCTATAGGTGACTCGTAGTGGTGCTGGGCAGTCAGAGCCCCAGCGTTCTGATGAGAGTACGACACCAGCCGAGGTGCCTACACCTCCCCCTTCTGCGGAAACTGTCGGCTTAGTTGTTGAGGCACTGTTTGCAATGTTTCAAGCACAGCCTCGTAGGCAAGCGCAGCCGGCAGTGGTGTTAGAACAGGTTGCGGCGAGGCCAGAACCTGTTGCGGCTGTTGATGCGCGAGCAGCTGAATGGCAGTTGAAGTAGTTCATGAGCTTCAATCCTCCTATGTTTACGGGTGTGAGATCCCCTATGCAGGCGGAGGACTGGTTGTCGCATGTCAAGCATATATTGACGGCGATTAGGACGGAGGAAGATCAAAAGATCACCTTGGCCACCTTCTTATTGGAAGGAGAGGCTCGGCTCTGGTGGGACGAGATCGAGTTACACCACTTAGCGGGCAGGCAGTTAACACAAGTGTCGATTGAGGAGTTCTCGCGCCTATTCCTTGCAAAGCACCTACCAGCGGCACAACGCATTGCCATGGAAAATGAGTTCCAACGGCTAACACAAGGAGAAAGTATTGTGGAGACGTACCTGCATAAGTTCACACGGTTGGGCCGTTATGCAGGCACCATCTTCGCTGATGAGCAGCGAAAAACCAATAGGTTCTACGAAGGATTGCGGGACGAGTTGCGATTCCTGCTCTCGAGTTCCGTGAACCAAGGGTTCCAGGCATTGCTTGATACTGCATGTGCGCTGGAGAAATACATGAAACAAGGGCAAGGAAAAAGGGCCTTAGCTGTGACAAAGCCAGAGTTCAAAGCGCCCCGACCTAGGAAATCGTATTATAAAAATAAATGGGGCAAGTGGTCCAAGTCGTCTGGACAAGCTCCTTCTACGGTTGCATCGGGTGCAACGTCAGGGGCCACTTCGAAGCCAAAGACTCGTACTTGCTTTACTTGTGGAAGAGTGGGCATATAGCCCGTGATTGTCGGGTTGCTCCACCAAAGGGTGACAAGAAGACGGGAGCGTCGTATGCTGAGAAGGGAAAGACAGTGGTGGAGTCCTCTGCATCCCAGGCGCAGCCCCGAGTCTATAACCTTGTCCAGCAGGAGGCCATAAAGCAAAGCAACGTCGTCACAGGTACGAGTTAAGTTATTGAATGCTTTTCTTATTGCATGGTGTGTATGTGGCTTGTGTGTGATGTGTTTGCCACAGGCTTTGTTATGATTCAGAATACGCTTGCGAGGGCACTATTTGATGCGGGTGCTTCACATTCATTTCTGTCTAAGGACTTCGTAGCTCGAATTGGAGTACCTAGTCATGTGAATGCAGATAGCGTAAGGGTGTTGTTGCCAAATGGTTGTTTGATGCTTGTGGATAGGGCTTGCAATGTGACGGTGCAAATTGGAAGTCGAGATTTCTGTTTGACCGCATTTGTGCTCCCAATATCGGAATTTGATGTGATTTTTGGCATGGACTGGCTCGCGGAGCAGCATGCCTTGATTTATTGCACATCAAAAGAGATCACACTGGGCCAAAATACCGAGCTTGAGACTAAGTTCGCTGGTATGCGAGGAGTGAGCGGGACCTAGATGTCTGCACTCCAAGTCGTCAATGCTGTTCGGAAGTGTGCAGAGTACTTCTTCACGTTGATTCAGGCTGTTGAGCCTAAGGCCAATGTGAGTGATGTTCCGATTGTATCGGAGTTTGCGGATGTGTTTCCTAAGGATCTTCCTGGGCTACCACCCCAGCGGGAGATCGACTTCACTATTGAGTTGGTGCCGGGTGCGAAACCTGTGGCCTGCTCGCCATATCGCATCGCGCCAAAGGAAATGGCTGAATTGAAAGTCCAATTACAAGAGTTGTTGGAGCAAGGATATATACGCCCAAGTATGTCACCTTGGAGCGCACCTATTCTGTTTGTGAAAAAGAAGGACGGTGATTTGCGGTTATGTATTAACTACCGTGGATTGAATAAGCTGACCGAGAAGAACAAGTATCTGATTCCACGGATAGATGAATTGTTCGATCAGCTAGTGGGATCAACCGTCTATTCCAAATTGGATTTGAAGTTTGGATATTACCAGTTGAGGATTCGGGAAGGTGACATTCCCAAGACTGCATTTGGAAGACGCTACGGTCATTATGAGTTCACGGTAATGCCGTTTGGGCTATGTAATGCGCCATCGGTGTTTATGAACCTAATGCACCGAACGTTCCGAGAGTACTTGGACCTGTTCGTGATTGTATTCATTGATGATATTTTGGTGTACTCTCAATAGGAAGCTGATCATGCAAAACACTTGCGGCTGGTGTTGCATACCTTGCGAAGGAATAAGCTCTATGCCAAGTTCTCAAAGTGTGAGTTTTGACTGTCGTCAGTGGATTTTCTTGGCCATGTGGTAAGTGGAGAGGGCATAACAGTGGATCCGTCGAAGATAAGAGCCATTCAGGATTGGCTGGTGTTGTCTTCGGTGGTCGAAGTCAGGAGTTTCCTTGGACTGGCAGGCTACTACAGACATTTTGTAGAGAACTTCTAGTCGATTGTTTTGCCTCTAACCACACTGACGAGGAACACTCAGAAGTTCGTTTGGACGCCGGAGTGCGCGCGAGCTTTTGAAAAGCTAAAGAATCGTTTGACCACGACGCCTGTGTTGACATCACCATGTGATACAAACGGCTATGAGATCTATAGTGATGCTTCAGGGAGCGGCTTAAGCTGCGTTCTTCTGCATTTCGGAAAGGTGATTGCTTATGGCTCACGGCTGTTAAAAGTGCATGAGTGAAATTATCCCGTCAATGACTTAGAGTTGGCGGGGGTGTTCTTTGCACTGAAGTTATGGCGGCATTATCTTTATGGCGTAAAAGTGGATATCGTTACGGACCATAAAACCCTAAAGTACTTGTTGAATCAGAAGGATCTGAATATGCGACAACGAAGGTGGATGAAGTTCCTTGGGGAGTACACCTTTGATATTCATTATACTCCTGGGAAGGGAAACATGATCGATGATGCCTTGAGTCGTAGGACTCCGTCAAGGGCAAGTTGGTTGCAGATGCACGACGAACGTCTGATCCAGGAGTTGGAAGCGTTAGAGATTTCTTGTGTTGACAAGAATTCCACAGCCGATGCATGTTTGAACTGGACGGAGGTACAATATGACCTTGCAGACAGAATTCGACGAGCAACGGAGCTAGATGAAAGCCTCCAACGCTTTGCAAAAGATGTGCTAGATGGCCAATTCTCATGGGATGACGGTCTTTTGCGGAAAGAGGGCCGGTTGTGCGTCCCGAGCATGAGCAAGTTGAGAGAAGAATTAATGTATGAATCCCACTTTACAAAATACTCAATTCACCCTGGGAGCACAAAAATGTTGAAGGACATGAAAAAGTTATTCTGGTGGCCAGGACTAAAGAAAGTCATAGCTCATTATGTGGCTAAATGCCAAACTTGTGCTTTTGTGAAAGCGGAATGTCAGAAGCCCGGAGGTTTCTTGAAGTCGTTACCGATTCCGGAATAGAAGTTTGATGATATTTCAATGGATTTCGTGCACGGGTTGCTGAGATCTCAATGCAGGAATGATTCAATCTGGGTGATTATAGACCGGTTGAAGAAAGTAGCTCACTTCCTTCCGAACAAGCGGGACGATTCAGTGGAATGTTTGGCAAAGCTCTATGTGGAGCAGATTGTACGGCTGCACGGTGTTCCTCGTAGCATCGTGAGTGACCGTGATGGGCGATTCACATCGAACGATTGGAGGCTAATCCATCAATTGTTGGGTATAAAGTTGACGTTCAGTACGACCTTTCATCCCCAAACGGATTGTCAGACTGAGAGGAGCAATAGAACAATGTAGGATATGCTTCGAATGTGCGCCCTGGATTTTGGTAAGAGATGGGAAGATCTTCTCTATATGGTGGAGTTCTCCTACAACAATAGCTACCAAGAGAGCATCGATATGACACCGTTTGAAGCTCTATATGGTCAGAAGTGCCGTACACCGTTAGCTTGGGTAGAAGCAGGTGAATCCAAATTGTATAAGCGTAAAGAAGTCGATGAAGCTAATTCGACGATAGGCTCTATTCGAGAAAGGCTACTGATTGACCAGGATCGACAAGCAAAGTACTACAATGCCAAGCACCGGAACATGGAGTTCGCGGTGGGCGATTGAGTATATTTGAAAATCAAATCCTTCAAAGGCGTGTCCAGAATTCGGCGTCTGAAAAAGTTAAATCCGATATACCTTGGTCCGTTTAAAGTGGTGGAGCGAGTTGGGGAAGCTGCCTATCGGCTAGCTCTTTAGACATAATTGAGTGGATTACATGATGTGTTTCACATATCTGTACTTCGGAAAGCTGTCAAAGATCCAGCTCAAGTGATCGAGAATGATCGTGTGCCGGTTGAGTATGGGCTAACGACGAAGGTTAAGCCCATTCGGATCGAGGGTAGAGCCGATAAACAGTTGTGGAACAAGACAATCACGATGGTCAAAGTACAGTGGGACAATTATGGCCGTGAGGAGCTAACATGGGAGCGAGAGCAGACCATGCGAGCTGAGTTTCCGGATCTGTTTGTGTTAACTGTTGAACAGTGTATCCCTTGTTGTGACACACATTTGAAAGTTATAACATCTTGCTTTTTGTGTCCTTACTGTGTGCAAATTTCGGGACGAAATTTCTTATAAGACGGGGAGAATTGTAACACCCCAAATCCCAAATTTGGGTTCAGGTTGGGCGACACGGCCTGGACACGGGCGTGTCCCAGGGCGTGTCCTGCTTGGGTTGAGCAGCTTGTCGAGTGCTCGATGAAATGCACTCAACGAGTTTTCGAGAGGGAACACTCCCTGTGACACGGACATGTCCGGGGGCGTGTCCGAGGCGTGTTCGACGAACTTCACTCGAGTAGATGCGCTCGACGAATTCTCGAGTGAGAGGGAACATGGCCTGTGACACGGGCGTGTCACATGATCGTGTCCTACTCTATGTCTACCCGAGTGGGTCTCGAGGGGGTGTCTCGAGTAGGTCGTAATTATCTCGAGTACGGGTGGGACACGGGCGTGTCAGCCATGTGACACGGGCGTGTCCTGACCAATTACTCGAGTGGTTGTCTCGAGTAGGTCTCGAGTGGGTCTCGAGAGCTAGACACGGGCGTGTCAGCCATGAGACACGGGTGTGTCAGCCATGTGACACGGGCGTGTCACATGGCCGTGTCCTGTTCTGGATAAGTCAGTCGTGTGCCGCTTAAGGTACACGCCCTGTGACAGGGGCGTGTCAGACCCGAAATAGTCGTTTTCAGGAAAATTTGTAGTCATTCCTTTCCTTCCTCTAGGATCTGATGGCCCAGATTTCTCCTTGCTGCTTTAAGGCTGAAAGTGAGAAGAGAAGTCTCACTTTTATTTTGGCCATTCTCTTTCTAAAAGAGTTAGAGAGAAGGGAGAGAGAGGAGGAGGAGGAGGAGAAGGGATCCGGCTGCCAGTGGAACTTGAGAGTTCCGAGCTAAGGTCTGAGGCCAGATTTGTGGAGGCAAAGCTACTGCGGTGCTTTCCAAACGGCTAGAATTCCATGGCTCCAAAGAGGTCGTCAATGTTAACGATCTTTCTTGTTGGACATGTGAAGTTCTTTTTGGCATGTGCATGGATTTCCCCCACCAGAGGGTGGATTGCTAAGGGATTTCCTTGTGTTGATTCTTGGAATCCCCAATAGTTTTGCATATAGATCCGGAAATAGAGTGTGGAATATGCATGCTGTGTAAAGCCCATCTGGACAGGTTGGTCTGGATTGGTGATGTTGCATTTGCACACCGGAGAAGACTCCGCGGTTAACCGTGTAGTTTATGGAATCGATGGGTTGGACCTGTGAAGGACAATAACAAGAAGTACTAGAGTGGTAGTCTAGGAAAAGGCCTTTGTGATGCTTGCGATTTCAATGGGTTGTGCTTGTGAAAGGTAGTGGCAGGAAGTACTGGAGGGGTAGTCCAGGAAAATAACCTTGTAATGCTTGTGTTGTGTGCTATGACAAGACCAGTTTTCTGGCACTGTAGGAGGCTGCATGGTTTGGGCGGAGTTGGGTGCATAAAGTCAGTTCTGCGGAACCCGTTAAGCGATCGTGAAGGATGCTAACATGAACTCCCCTTGTTGATTGTGAAGCCAGTCCCGCGGTGGACATTGTGGAGAGTGTGAAGCCAATGCTTGGTGGACAATATGGCTATTGTGAGCTCGATGAGCTCTTGGAAAGGCCTCGTACCGAACAGGAAAGGTGAAACCGACCTGTGCTTATATTTAGCCGCGAGTACGTTGGTATTCGGTGATGACAAAACAACTTGAGCAACGGGGGGTGGTTGATCCGTACCTGCGTTATGTCCGTCTGACTCGAAGGCCTGAAAGTACGGTCAGTTGGAGCGCATAATGAGAGTCTTAGGCCTGCGCGCCGGAAAGACTAAATCCTCAATTTTACCGTTGGGTTTCGGACCTAGAACGGTGGTGGGACCCTGGTTCGCCGGTACCCCAAGAATGTGCCCTGAGTGCACAGATCGTCGAGCCACGTGGCTGACGGTTGTGATGGATACTTTGTGCGTGAGAGCACAATGTGTGATATCTATATATCAACCTATGAATTTCTATGCCTGCTGTGAAGGAATACCACTGCCCCGAGAAGGGGTAGGGTCGTTATAAATTGGTCAGCTGAATACTGACCGTTGCCTTGTTTGCCACCGTTGGGTGGACTGTCCTTGTGCAGGTACTGGAGAGCCGAGCGGGACATATAAAGGCCGAAGTCCCTGCTGCTGTTGCTGCTAGCCCTTGAAGGCTAAGCTGAAAATGTTATGTTTTGTACACGTGTGGCCAGGCTGCGCACCGATGTTTGGAATCCACACTCCTAAAGAGTAATTGTAAGGCCATAAGGCCAAATGATATTGTATTTGGTATACATTTCTATATAAATGTGGTTGTTTTTATTTATAGTAGACATTCATGATGTGAGTTCCATATTAATGTTAAAATCTTCCGCTAGCATGCTCTGAGTTAGGGTGCGATTGTGAATTGGTATTAACCTGTAACTTACCCGTCTGTTTTGTGGCATATGGTGTGGGGCCCCGGCCGGACCTTCTATTATATGCTATGTGAACGGATGGAGACGTTACATATATTTTGAGCCCCAATAAATTTAGAAGGAAGTGAGAACATGGTAGAAAACATGACATAACGACCTCAAAATTTTGATTATCAATCAAAATCTCAAAAGTAAATCAAACCGTCAAAGCAACGCAAATGAAAGCCTATTTTTAATTCATTTCGATGATTTTAATCGCACCCCATTTGCAAAAGGCACATTCCAGCCCATCTAACTCCCACAACCGACTCCTTAGCATATACTTCCAGCCCCTGTAACTTCTTCACTAAAATGGTTGCATCTTCTGCAACGGTTTTATAAAACAATATAGTTTTTATATATAAATATATATCTATATCTATACTACTATATTAAGGGAACTCTTGCAACATGTCCGTAACTTTGGACTTGCCGATTTTGCCCTCTGAATCGAGCAGATGAATCGGCGGTGGGTTTGTGGAATGAAGCCGCCGACTGAATGAAGGGGGGGGGGGGGGGGGGGGGGGGTGACTGGGGTTCCGCCGCGTGCCGCCGTTACCACGCCTTGACTCCCTGCCTCCGCCGTGTGCAATCGACAACGCATCTCACATCTCCACCGCTTCATTCTCCCTGCTCTGCAAGTAGGTTACGCGTTCTTCTCCGCCGTTTTCGGTGAGAGCGCCACGAGGACCTGCTGCTTGAAGTGCGAACGCCACGATGCCGCTACTTCATCGCTACTTCTTCAACCCCCGACCGTCTTCCGTACCTGTGCTCATGATCGCAAGAAAAGCCCCCAATCGCTTCTGCTTGCCGACTACCATCTCATCTCCGTCGTTGCACCTTCGCCGGAGAGGATTTGAGGGAGAAGTCTCCTCGCCGATCTCAGCGGATCGGCTTTGTTATCTCCGTCGGCTGCGCCTTCCTTCTCCGTCGCTCTCTCTGCTCTGACTCCCCCGTCGATTCTTGCTCCCTCGCTATCTATTCTGCACCTTCCTGCCGTGATCTGCGCTAGACGCAAGTGCATCTTCCGCCGCTCTCTGTTCCATCGTCAGCTCTGCTACGGCGAACGCCATCAACAACCCCTCCATTCCGCTGTAAGTCCTGCACAGCCTCTACTGTCTCCATCTTCTCACCTCCACCTTCCTATGGCTTTCACTTCACATAGGGTGACCTTCATCGACCTCCAATTGAAGTTTTCTTCGGCTAATTTGCTAATTTGATTTTGTTTCAGGTCATCTGCTCTCAGCGATCATCATCCCCAGTTTCTTCGATTTAGGTAATTTGATTTGGTTTTTGTTTCCTACTTCAATATAGGCATTGCTTCTCCGCTGAGTCCTCATATTATTGCGCCCGCTTTGCCATTCTCGCACATATTTCCTGTATACTACTCAACTGTCGAAAACGTTTATATATGTTTACCTCCACTTCCAGGCAGAGGCGTGTTTATGCCTTGCTTCGATGATTATATATGTGAACTTACACTTTGCTCATGTCCATCACCGATTCATATTATTTCACCCGCTTCGCCATTCTCGCACATATTTCCTGCGTACTACTCAATTGTCGAAAATGTTTATATATGTTTACCTCCACTTCCAGGCAGGGGTGGTTTTACGCCTTGCTTTCATGATTATACTGTTAACATGAACCTTCTATATGAATGATTAGGTCCATGTTTGGTGATCTTGGAAGCTCCTATGATTAAGTACATTAATACCTGCAAGTACCTCATTATGAACTTACACTTTGCTCCTGTCCACACCGATTCACATCACATAGCCAAGCGCTATGGATTGTTCTCTCAATCTCATACCTCTAGATATCTGTATTGTTCATCCCCATGCACATTTCTCCATCCTCGAATTTCTTAGGAATGTTATAGTTTTGCTGACAATGCAAGTTTGTGATTGTTGAGTTTGTTCACCAAAGGCAAACTACCCATGCCTTGCTTGCCCACATCATTGAACAGTTCTACGAAAAATATCCACACACGCTGCAAGCGTTTGGGATGGCTGCTTTTAGATTTTATGAATTCTCTCTTAAAAGTTAGCTAAAAAAATATTGCATCTTCCCCAGAACATGCGTCACGATTTATTTCGTGAAGTTAAGAGCTCCAAGTTATGTTACGTTCAGAATATGTTTACAAGATATTCGATTTTGATCACAAAAAACTGTTTAATGTGGCGTAATTGATTTGTATTCATAAATTGTGAATGCTGTAGCTACTTCCCCGACCTCTTAGGCAACTGAGGAAGGCGTCAGTATTGTAATTAAGGTTGAATAAGGGAGAGGTCTACCACAAAAGCATGTTGCCCGTCTCCTACATCAGAAACATGTGACACTACCCACACATTGTTTCAAGCAACAGTACAACACACATGTAAAGTGTATTGAAAATTTTGCTATCTGGATTTCTGCAATGACTGTTTTCTAATGATGAATCAAAATGAGATTGTTCTTATATGTCAATTGAAATGAAAAGAAAAAACATTACATTACTTATAAATAGCAATTCAGCACTTATATATACATCAAAATCTTAAATGAGCAAAAGAAGAGGATCCAGAGAAGAAAACGCGTACACTACCACCACAGAAAAAAATCATTCAAAAAATGATCCACGCTCAAACTGCAATGAAAAACAAACTCCAAAATGAGAAACATAACAGATTTATCATTAGCAGTATCACTGAAAATCTATTTTAGACCTCTTGATTCCCAGTTAAGAAATATTTCTTTTTACGCTGTGGATTTAAATCAAAGATTCAAAATTTCTATAACGGGTAAAAAATAATTAGTTCCAGAACAAATCCACACATAATTAATGTGATATTGAGCAGAAGCCACCCAAAGTTTATACAAATACCAATTTCAGTCATTTTATTAAAGTCTCTTCAAAGTTCAAAGTAAACAACATTTAAGTACTGCTATGTAATTACCTTAGCACTTGAATCTTCTGAAGAAGTTGATCCGAACAGCCTGTGAAGAAGGAACACAGAGAAGATCATTAGGTAATTGGTTGACTGCATATTATCTGCAGATTTTGATGATTTCCGGCTGCCATTAGTAGAGGAAAGGGGGCCGCGAGTGGCGGGTGCGGCGCCAAAGACCACCTGAAGCATCAAGCACGGGCGAAGCCCGTGCGCAGGCGGGCGAAGCCCGCCTGATGCGGCCGAAGGCCGCCCGAGAGCATCGAGCACGGGCGTAGCCCGTGCGAAGATGCTCGCAATACACATACATAAAGTTTAATAATTTTAAGTAATTATTCTTATAAAATTTTGTACAAAGTTAAATAATTTTATTTAAAAAAATAGCTATTTGCTCAAAACAACCACACTCCCCCGTACGCAGTTCACTTTTTCCGAACAACTCCTCTTCTTTTTCTTCTTCCTCACGGCATTCTTCGCACACCTCTCCCGGCGAGCTCCATCTCAGTTTTCCGCCCAACTTTCAAGCAGTCATTCGAGCTGCTCTGCACTCCATTTTTCATTCACCAGCTCTGCATTCCGATTCCGAGCAGCAAACATTTCCATTTTCCAGCTTCATTTAGGGTTCTCTTTGGCAATGGCGAATGTGGCCGGCAACATGGAGTCCGAGGCCGACAACATGGAGACATAGACTAGAGAAGATACATCCACGTCCGACTCAACTCACGGTGCAGCGGCTAGTTTTTTGTTTTTTTTCCTTTTTGTTTTTTTGTACAACATCATTCAAAAAAACTTAATTTTTTTTTTAAAAAATGATGATACAAAACATCTTCAACAGAGCGTTGTCGGAGCTGGTCAATTGCAGAAGTGGGGAGCTGGTCTATTCTCAAATCTGTGTGAGATATATTTTGAGGTGCGGCAAATTTAGAAGGAAGTGAGAACAACCCCCCTTTTCGATCAAAAATATGGCATGACGAACACAAAATTATGATTGCTCCTTAACATTTAAGAAGCTGGCAGTGGCCAATTTTTTGTTTTTTTTGTTTTTATTGTACAACATTGTTTATAAAAACTTAATTTTTTTAATAATGATGATACAAAACATCTTCAACAGACTGTTGTCGAAGCGCGGGGAAATGTCGGTCATCACCGTGAAATCGCAGAAGTGGGGAGCTGGTCTATTCTCAAAACTGCGTGAGATATACTTTGAGCCATGACAAATTTAGAAGTAAGTGAGAGCAGCACCTGTTTTCGGTCGAAAATATAGCATGACAAACATAACATTTTGATTATCAATCAAAACTTCAAAAGTAAATCAAACCGTCAAAGCAGCGCAAACGTAAAATCACAGAAAAGTAAGGAGCTCGTCTAATCTTAAAACTGTGCGAGATATATTGTGAGGCACAACAAATTAGAAGGAAGGGAGAACATGGTCGAAAACATGACATGACAACCTCAAAAAGTTGATTATCAATCAAAATCTCAAAAGTAAATCAAACCGTCAAAGAAACGCAAACAAAAGCCTATTTTTAATTCATTTCGACGGTTTTAATCGCACCCCATTTAAAAAAGGCACATTCCAGCCCCTCTAACTCCCACAACCTACTCCTTAGCATAAACTTTCAGCCCATGTAACTTCTTCACTCAAACGGTTGCATCTCCTGTCATGGTTTTATAAAACATTATAGTTTTTATATATAAATATCTCTATATATATTACACATACATAAAATTTAATAATTTATTGTAATTATTCTTATAAAATTCTCTACAAAGTTAAATACTTTTATTTTAAAAAAACAGCACTTTGCTCAAAACAGCCACACACCCGCGTACGCACTTCACTTTTTCCGAACAACTCCTCTTCTTTTTCTTCTTCCTCACCGCATTCTTCGCACACCTCTATCTGCGAGCTCCATCTCAGTTTTCCACCCAACTTTTTGGCCGCTATTCGAGCGACTCTGCACTCCATTTTTCATTTTCCAGCTCTGCATTCCGATTCCGAGCAGCTAGCATTCCCATTTTCCAGCTTCATTTAGGGTTCTCTTTGGCAATGGCGAATGGGGCCGGCAACTTGGAGACAGAGGCCGACAACATGGAGACAGAGAATTGAGAAGATACATCCACGTTCGACTCATCTCACTGCGCACTTACAGGTGAATTCCTGGAAAAACCAGAAAGTATTTCTCTTCAGCTTCTCTTGAATCAGGAGATAGAGATGACATAAATATTCTCCACCGACTCTACTGCTCTCACTCCCATTCGCAAAATGACTACAGTGAAGGAAGCTTCTACAGCTAAATCCTCACCACCCCCGCCAACCGGATCTCATGGAGACCAAAAAATTGTTGTTGCTAAAGTGAAATTCGAGCTAGCCAATGTTGAAGATCCACTCGATGCTAATAATGAGAATCAGGGGGATGTTAATAATGGGCAAAACAGACAACTCGATGTTGGGAATCCAGGAGATTCGAATAATGGACAAAACAGACGTGATGACAATCCACCACTAGATGATACTGCTACTGCTATAGAGCAAAATAGGCAACACCGTGTTCTGGTTCCAAAAAATAATACTACTATAGGGCAAAACGTGCGACCCCCACCCTCGCCCCCGGCACCCCCTGACCCCCTATCCCCGCCACCCTGTAACAGTGATATTTATACACTCATCCTTAAATATATGTGAAAGAAATTGTACCTAATCACCTAGTGGGGGGGGGGTGAATATGTGACTTAATCTTTTTAAACACAATAGAATTGATTCTCTGCAGCTGATCTTCAATCACTGCAACTTAAGATTCAGAACTAAGTCTGAACCCTTCTTCACAGCCTGGTTCCAACTGCTGTCTTCTTGGAAGAAGCTCTCTCTCTCTCCAACTACTTAGATCTTCACTTGATTCTTCAATGAATAACTAGATCTTCTTCTCTTTTTCAATTACTTGATCATCTGTTTCTGTAGACAGTATAAGCCTATATATAGGCCTTCTTCATGGTGACCGGCTGGTCCGGTTCCTAACTGATTTCTGACAACTCTGACAGGTGCAGTAGACCGGCTGGAATGGCAGCTGTCAAGTCATCCAGTCAGTTCTTGAAATATCTGTATCTGTCTGAAAGTGTCGAGACAATCTGTCTTTAAGTGTCGACACTTATAGACTAAGTGTCGACACAAGTTGACTAAGTGTCGACACTAGCCTTCAAGGTGTCGACTCAACTCCTTGTGTTGTAGAATTCACTTCTCGACACAGCTTCTTCATTATGTGTCGACACTGATATTGTGTGTCGACACAGCTTCTTGTTCTTCAGTACTTAGTTGAATTCTTGTAAGTGTCGACACAACTCCTTTGTATCGACACATCTTCATGTGTTGAACTTGCTCAGTGTCGACACTTCTTCTTGGTGTCGACACTAGTCTTCTGTGTTGATACTTTCTGAGTGTCGTCACTTCTCCTTGTGTCGACACATTCTTCTTCTGTTTAGACTTTTGCTGAGTGTCGACACATCTCCTTTTTGTCGACACTTGTACTTAGAATTTTGTTGAACTCTGCTAAGTGTCGACACAGCCTCCAAGTGTCGACACCTTCTTCATGTATTGAGTCTTCTGCTGAGTGTCGACATATTCTTTCTTGTGTCGACACTTTCTTCATGTGTTGAGTCTTCTGCTGTGTGTCGACACATTCCTCTAGGTATCGACACTTATACTTAGACTCTGCTGACTTTTGCTGAGTGTCGACACAACTCCAAGTGTCGACACTTTCTGATGTAGACACAGTTCCTCTGGGTGTCGACACTGCTTTTAAGTGTCGACACAGCTTCACT
The DNA here is from genome assembly GCA_039583875.1 of Platanthera guangdongensis. Classification (NCBI taxonomy): domain Eukaryota; kingdom Viridiplantae; phylum Streptophyta; class Magnoliopsida; order Asparagales; family Orchidaceae; genus Platanthera; species Platanthera guangdongensis. The sequence continues at coordinate 37,263,217 of CM077156.1, read as the reverse complement.
GGACTTTTCTCCATTGAGTGTCGACACAGCTCCTGGTGTCGACACTTTCTGTCTGGTGTCGACTCTGCATCACTGGTGTCGACACAAGTACTCCAAGTGTCGACACTGCTTGTCTGCGTGTCGACACAAGTCTTCTTAAGTGTCGACACTTTCCCTCTAGGTGTTGACACATGGACTTAGAATCTTTTCTGCTTTCCCTGCAAATACTTAACCTGCACAAGGCATCTCAAAATACATCAAATACATTTTGATGTATATCATTGAGTAGGGTGAAGCTTCTTCAAATCAGGTACATTTAAACCAATGTACCCAACAATCTCCCCCTATTTGGAGAAGTCATAACCCTTAGTCAATGATATACACCATACATAACAAAATCACAGTATGATGTAAACAGGATTATACATTCAGGGAAAACATAAACATGTATCAAACAAAACATGTATACACAGATATCATCTCAGAACAATTATGAAATAGATTTATAACACATCACATTGTTCTAACAACTTTGTCATTATTTTCATTATCCAAAAGTTTACAATAGGATTTAATACAAATGATTACACATGTAAACTTAAGAAAAATTCTATTCTACTACTGCTCAGCCTCCTTAATAACTATGCCCTTCCCATATTGTATCTTGGCTTGCACAGGGGCTTCAGCATCTTCAGCAGCAGCAGGCTTTTTCCCTTTCAGCTCCTTCTTTTTCAACTCTTCAGTTTTAATCTTCTGCCTCTCAAAGTAATGATAAGGCTTGGGAAAGTACTTGTTTGGCTCCTGGGCAGTAGGAGGTAGCTTTTCCATCTTTGCCTTTCTTCTATATTGCACTATGACTTCTTGCCTGTTTTCATGCTTTCTCCATTCTAGTTCAGAATACCATTTGTTTCTGTCTTGTATATTATCTTTGGCAGCCTTCCATGCAGTTAAGATAATGTTCCTTGAAGTGGGGCTCCACTATTCAAAATCAGGCCTTTGTTCAGCTTGCTCTCTGAACCTCTTCTTAGATAGCTGAGTCTCTTGTTCCTTGAGCAGCAAAGCTTCTTGTTCTTTCAATACAACTTCTGACACTGGCTGAACCACCTTTTCTATGATAACCTTATCAATTCCCTCAGGAGGGCTATACATTGATTGTATATCTGCATGAGTCATATCAAAATCTGGTGGAGGATAGATCACCAGAGCTACTTCAGCTTGCTCACCTCCAAGATAGACAGGATTAATCCCAGATTCTGCAATATTATCATCATCACATAAAGGAGGATAACCAAGAGTTGCTCTGATGGAATTGGAAATCCATTTTGCATGATCAGAGCCTGCTTTGACTAACACCCTCTCCCCCTTTATGACTTCTCTTTCCATGTGATCTCTTAGATCATCCTTTTGAAATCTGATTTGTGCATTAAGATAATTGACTCCATCCTTGTAGAAATGTTTTAATATTTGGAGTTTTTCTGAGATCAGCTTCTGAGAATCTTGAATAGCAGATGTAACAGCAGTGATGCCCTCTTGTAAAGCTTTATCAAACTCTGCCTTAGCAGTAGCATTAGAAGTAGTTAGTCCAGTAGCTATATTCTTCATCTCTGTGACAATTGCATTGTGTGAAGCAGTTAAGTTATCATTCATTCTGATCTGGTTCTCAAGAACATATCTTTGCTTCAGTGCAATGTCATCTACTTGAGCTTTTATCTTCTCTTGATGTGTAGCTAAGTATACCACTGCATTCCCTCCCTTGTGGAAGCAGTCAGTCATTTCCTTTTTATTTAGATTTATCTCAAATCTTATGGACTTAATGTCCTGGGCCAGATCAAACTGTAGAGATTTTTGCCCTTCATCCACATATGTTTCAAGAGCTTTCCTTTGCTCATCAAGCTTGATTTGCATAGCAACCATTGTTGGGTATTGTATCCACGATTACCTAGATTTGAGGAAGCCCCCTGTCAAGCTAAGATGAATTCACAATGTATTTGATGAAACATTTCAAGTTGTACTTGCAGTTTCTCCACGCTAAGTGCACACCAATGTCAGGGTGCAGTAGGTCAATATACACGGGTCTGCACGACGTAATCCCTCGTTGAGCAGATCAGTGTGTTGGCCTATGTATACTCTCTCTATTGGAGTGCACTTACTTTCAAGTACAGGGCCGTTCATATGCAAGAAAAGACAAGGAGCATGGAGGATCAAGGAGCAGCTCCTAGGTGGAAGACGAAAAATCGTCCAAGGCAAATTCGATGAGAATCACCAAGTGATTCTCGCCGAATCGGCGAGAATCACTAGTGATTCTCGCCGAATCGACGAGAATCATCAGTGATTCTCGCCGACTCCTTCTGGCCATCTCAAAATGGTGCCAAGTAAGATTCGGCGAGAATCACTTGTAATTCCCGCCGAACCAGTGGTCAAGCAGCCCATGTATACAAAGTAAAATTCGTTGAGAATCAACAAGTGATTCGACGAGAATCACAAACGATTCTCGACGAATCGTCGAGAATCACTTGGTGATTCTCGCCGATTCGTCGAGAATCGTCTGCGATTCTCGCCGATTTTGACTTGGCGTTTTCTCAGAATGCTGTGGGACCGGATTCTGCTTCTGGATTTGTTTAAACCGGATTTTGGGGATTTATTTTGTGGGTCCCACAACGGTCAAATTAGCTATATCTACAGGGTATAAATACATGGGTATTTTGAACAGTAAACGACGGAGAAAAAGGTACAGAAACAGAGCCGCAACTAAACCCTAAAACCGCGACACCTCTCCGCCGCCGCCGTCGCCGTCGGGCAAGTAAGTCGCCGTCAACAATAGAGATTTCTTCCCGATCTCCGGCGACAGTAGCTTAGCAAGGCTTGAGTCTCACGCGTCTATCCAGAGATCCTTTGTCTCTCGACTTGTTGATCGGAAACACTTCCCATCCGAATCGATCGAGACGACCGATCCTCGTGTGACCATTGGAAGACCGAGCTTGCTTCGCAACGAAGTTTGGATCTCCAAGTTCAGCAGCTGCTCTTCATCGTAGCCGCCGATCCCGAAGCTAGCCGCCGCTCGTGTGCCGCCGCCGGTTCCGGGGAAATCCTCTCCAAGAGAGACCAAGGTCGTAGACTCTTCATCGACTTCAAGAACACGTCGTCGAACAAAGAGGAACACCGTAGTCTCCAAAAGAAGTTTGTATCACGTGTACATTCTACATTTTCATTTCGTTGTAAAGGAACTTTTGTTCCGAGTTGTAAGGGTTGGGCGCAACCCGCTTTGTGGGAGTGTTGACTCTCACGTGTGGAAGGGCTCCTTCCGTTAGTGCAGGGATTGGATTTCAATCCCGTTGGTGAAGTGACCGAGTCATCCCTTGTTGGGGAGATAGGTCGAAGGGGGAAAGTGGATGTACCCAAGTCGGGGAACCACTATAAATTTGCTGTGTATTTTGTGTGCTGTGGTTTTTGTTTTTATTGTGCAGGTACATCCGTAAATTCCGCAAAAGAACCACACGTCACCTATTCCCCCCCCATAGGTGCACATAGTTGACACTAGGTGGACTTTTAAGTGGTATCAGAGGGAGGTTTCTCATCAAAAAGGTTAACACCTTGAGTAGAATCCTGCCACCAGTGTTAGAAGCATGGAGCTAGAGTATGAGATGCCGCCACTCAAACTTCCCGCCTGCACAAAGGATTATTATCCCATCTGGCGAATGAGAGTGTCTTGTCACCTTGATGCTATCGATCCTCGAGCATCCTTCATCCTGGAGGAGGGTCCGTTTATTCCCATGAAGACCTCCGACTCGGGGATCCAAGTGCCCATGAGCATTGCTGAGATGACAGAGATGGAACTCTCATTTTTCCAACTGGACCAGAGGATTCAACAAATTATCATGGATGTCTGGTCTGGAGTCTCTCGCTCTAGATTGGAAAAATGTAAAACAGCTAAATCTCTGTGGATGATGATCTCAGAGCTGATGGGGGGGGGTCCGAGAAAGCTGAGGTATGCTGCCAATCAGAGGATGAAGCGTATGTGGGGGTCCTCACCTCTGAAGATGAATGCAAGGATCCCTCGGATTGCATCAGAGCTCCCGTGTCCGTGTCAGAGACTGACGAGACTAGTGAGGAAAGCAGCTCTGACGAGGATGAAACAATGGTCACTGACTCTAATGACAATAACTCAGATGAGCAGGTAACATCTTCACCCTGCCCCATACCTTTTTACTCTTCTGAAGACAGAAACTGCTCTTCTCCAGAAAATACTGATTCCCTGAAGAGAGCCCTTCAGGAGAGCAATCTACTTGCTGAGGAGCAAGCTCGAGAGATTGCTCGACTGAAGATCTTGTTGGTTCTCCAATTGGCGTCCAATAAGGTCAAGGACTCTAAGATCTCAGCTCTAGAGAATAGTCTAGATAATGAGAAACGTATAGTATCTAACTTTTCCAAAGTTGATGCTATAAAGAGAAAACAAGAAACCGGGTGGATCTCCCGGATTATCCAGGGATGGAGAAATGGGGAAACGGTGTTCCGACCTCCCACTCCAAGTGGGAAGGCAACTCATCATGCCTTCAGGTATGACCACAGGAATAATCGTGGTCACTGCAAGGGTGAATTGTCCCAATGTGGAAACGTCCATAGTGCAAGAGGCGCCATGGCCACCCATGAGGAAATACCTAAGGCTCATTCGGAGCCCTTTGTATTCACGGCCACTGCCACAACAAAGTGTGGATCTGCGTGTCCTAGTTCACAGAAGAATTCTCTCCATTCGAGGTCACGGGATAGGGAGAATAGAAGTCATGATGTCAGGCGTCATGGAGCCTCAGCAAGGAATATGCCTGAAAGAATGGCACCACCTTCTCGGCCTCATGACGCTCACATCATGCATTCATTCCACCCTTCATCATGCCTCGATGGAAGAGGAATTTGTGCAACAAGAACATGCCCTATCCCTTTGAGACCTAGGACCGTGACTACATCAGTCACTAGATCAGGTCGAAAACGGCGATACAACATTCACTCTTGTTGGTGCTGCGGCAAAGTGGGACACTTTGCCATTGACTGTTGACACAACCTCTCTGTGCCCACAGCAAGGGCTTATCCACATTATAGGGACAGAGGCAGTCTTCCAGACATGTTTTCTCAAGGAAGGCAGTTGCATGCTTATGCTAATAGAAACCTAGGACCCAATATGATTTGGGTTCCTAAGGTAAAGTAATTCTGTCTTGCAGGGTAGTCTAGGTCCCCGTAAATACGATGGGATCTGGACAGTAGGTGGCTCAAGGCTAACTTGGAACAAGCATCTGCAATAACAAATGTGATACCTGTTGAGCACACTCACTTTAAGCTACTAATGTGTTCTACCTGGGGGACTAAGACAATGACTCTCCAAATCCCAGGTAATTTTGGTCAGTTCAAGGACTTGTGTCATGACGCATCCTCATTCAAATTAAATATATATATATATTTCTATCATTGTGTATAAGTATACCTATGCTTATCATGTATGTGTGCACCTTTTTGGAGAGATTAAAACTCGAGGTATGCAAACCATTACACATCAATAAAAAGTTAACAAAGATATGGCATTGTAAATTTCGACAAATCACAATTGACATCAAGAAGTGTCCGGAGTATTTGAAAATGTTGCTATGCTTCCCAACGTGGTAAAGAAAAACTCTTCAATTCGGAACCTTTCAATTCCTAGTAAAGAAAACCCGTAAATTACAAGTGTTAAAGAAAAACATCAATATCACTTTATATACTCGGAATCCCGCCGAAGGAGCTCACCGACCCTTGGCATTCTCACCGAATCCCAACGACTTAGACAAATCTCGCCGAACCATTGTATATCTCGCCAAATTAGACACACGATATTAGAGACCAAATTAGACGAATCCCGCCGAATTTGACAAAGCCGAATCAGTCAAATACCGCAAGACCCTTCGCATTCTGGACAAAACTCGCCGAATTGTTTAAATCCCGCAAAACTCTTCGCCTTCCTCACAACTCCCGCCTCACGCTGCAGCAAGTACCCCGACACCCACAAGATTTCTCCCGCAAGCACTCTCCCGACAACCCGCAGGAGTTCCTCCGCCGATTCGCAGCCGCTCGTGAGGTCTCCTCCTAAGTTCCCGCTAGGGTCTCGCAACCTTCTCTTCGAAAGGCTCCCGACGACTCCCGCCGAAGCCCGCACTGACGATCTCCCCAAGTCTCGATTTTGCTCTGCTCCAACCACCTCACCGACTTCACCTCTAGGTATCCCCTCGCCCGAAGCATCCACTAATGAAGTCTTCCTTTTGAAAGTTCATTAACATTTTCAGTAGGGCTTCTCTCTAGATCTTCAATGGCTCCAAGGACGACTGCAGGTTTGATTTCTGGCTGCGAGCTGGTTCGCACTGGATTTTCTCATGCCTCAGACGAGTTCCGGAATATCATTCTCATGCTGGAAGAGGCAGGGCTAACCTTCATATTGGAACACCCTTGCAAAGTCCTAGATAAAGAGGTGCTGGAGTTCTTCTCTACTGCAAGACTCCGAGATAGAGACTCCATCATCAAGAGCAAGGTGGCTGAGACTAAAGTAAAGATGTCTGCCAGGAAGCTAACTCGCTACCTGCAGCTTTCAAGTGCGGAGCAGGAAGACTATCTGGAGGATGAGGACAAAGCCAGAACCCTGTTGTTCTGCGGTCTCCCAAGAGGCACTCGATCAGTAAAGAGAAAAGAGATGAATGACGAAGGGAAGCTCCTATCTGACATCATAGGAAAAGTACTCATCTGCAAGCCAGGCTCCCATGATCATATCTCCGGAGATATGTTCAAAATTCTCATAGCTGTGGTCTGCAGAAAGAGGTTCAACTGGGGGGAGTTGCTGTTCCAAAAGATCAAGGACACTCTGGGCACTCCAAGCTTCGGCCGCATCATCAGTCTATATCTCAACCAGCTCAACGGAGACATGTTCGACATGAGCAAAGGAGTTCCTCTCCACTACCTGAAAAAGATGGATGCTACTGTGTTTGATCGATGGGAGCGGCGCATCGGGCAGCCTGCTGTGGAAGAGCACGAGGAAGTATCTCACGCAGTCTCCCCCGGTGAAATTCCTGATAATGTGACTGCAGGAATCGAGGGGGAGACTCTACCCTCTCATATGGATATAATATCTGACATCGCCCAGGTGGCCAGGGATGCGGTGGCCGAAGTTCATGAAGAAAGTGATCCTGGGTTGGAGGATGAGGAGGTCCTGAACAGAAACACTCAAGGAACTGAAGCTGAAGCACTGGACACTGCTGATCAAGAAGTGGAAGAAGCTGCTGATATGGATGAATTTTTGGATGAGGACGGAGAGGACGATGAGAATGAGGACCATGAAGTGTTGGAGACTCCGGATCCCGTTGAACCTCCATCTGATAAGTCGGCACCAGTGGAGGGGGAGTTAAATAAATCTACAGAGGCCATCCACACTCCTCCGATAGAGACTGTGATGGTATCCAGCTCTACTGATGCGTCTGCTGCCGAGCCAGAGCAAGGCCAAGAAGTGCCTCCGGCTATTCCATTACGAGATGACCTAGCCATTCACACTGTCCATATAATTCAGGGCATCGTGAATGAGCTTAAAACCTCTTTTGATAAAGCTCAGAAAACAATGCTGCAAGAGATTAAGACCTCTGAAGATCTCATGCTGAAGAATATGGTGGAAATCAACCACAAACTGGATATGATGGAGAAGAAGTTCGAAGAAAAGTATACTGCGGCCGGCGAAGCTGTCACACTGTTAATGGCCGGCTTGAAAAAGACTACTGATACTCTGGCTGTTGTGAATCAGAACGCACACGTTGTAGCCAACAATATTCAGAAGTTTGATGGTAATATGGTCAGTTTAAATGCAAATCAGCAGGCCCTGATCACTGAATTCAGCAAGACAACTAAGCATATTGATGACTCCCTGCACTCATATGCCAATTGCATAGCTGTCGAAGCCAAAAAGGGGGAGGAGTATATCGCTAAGCTGGCCGAGCTCCAAGAAAGCATGGATGCAAACTTTGCACAATCAAGCAAATACGTCTATGAGAGTTGCTGGTGGATGCTACAACAGGCACTGGGCACGTTAGGCGTCGTCCTACCTGACCAACCTGCCGGTATTCAGGTTCCTGAGACCTCTAAGGCTGCTGAGGAAGTAAATATTGCCGAGGACGTAAGTACAAGTGCTGCAGAAATTTTCACTGATGAAGCTGATGCTAGGGCCATCTCCAAATCTAAGCTGAGGAGTATGTTTGACCAGGAGGCTTTAGCTAAAGCCAGGGGAAAGAGGAAAGTTCAGGAAGGGACATCCAAGGAGACACAGGCCGCAAAGAGAATTCGAATGAATGAGGAGGATGTACGAAATGAAAGGTGGAGTCCGGTCTCAAGGAATATAATCTTAGACACCTTCTGGCTACAAGAAAGAGGAGAGATCAATCGAAACGAGGTATATAGCCAATATGAGTGGGAGATGCACAAAACGTTTGAAGCAAAACACAACATTTTCTTCAGAAATAACAAGGATCCAGACAAAGTTGCTCCTCCTAGGTACTACCCGAAGCCCAAGGAATACATGGAAAGACAAAGCAAAAAGTACCTGGCTCAAACTCTTAAGGGTGACGTAGCTAAGGACAAATAGTCATTATTTTATAGCTGGTCACTGTGTCTTTAGAACGTTTAATGATGATTACTGTCATATGAACAATTCTGAATTATATGTGAATATATTTCTCTTGGTATATATATATATATTCTTGAATGTGTGAATGACTCAAGTCCTGTTCTGATTGCATATATTCCCGTGTGTTGCATATTTAATTTTTAAATGCTATAATTATTATTTGATAAGTGTTATTCATCTTAGCTAGTAGGGTTTTGGCTTCGTTAAATAGGGGGAGATTGTTGGGTATTGTATCCACGATTACCTAGATTTGAGGAAGCCCCCTATCAAGCTAAGATGAATTCACAATGTATTTGATGAAACATTTCAAGTTGTACTTGCAGTTTCTCCACGCTAAGTGCACACCAATGTCAGGGTGCAGTAGGTCAATATACACGGGTCTGCACGACGTAATCCCTCGTTGAGCAGATCAGTGTGTTGGCCTATGTGTACTCTCTCTATTGGAGTGCACTTACTTTCAAGTACAGGGCCGTTCATATGCAAGAAAAGACAAGGAGCATGGAGGATCAAGGAGCAGCTCCTAGGTGGAAGACGAAAAATCGTCCAAGGCAAATTCGACGAGAATCACCAAGTGATTCTCGCCGAATCGGCGAGAATCACTAGTGATTCTCGCCGAATCGACGAGAATCATCAGTGATTCTCACCGACTCCTTCTGGCCATCTCAAAATGGTGCCAAGTAAGATTCGGTGAGAATCACTTGTAATTCCCGCCGAACCAGTGGTCAAGCAGCCCATGTATACAAAGTAAAATTCGTTGAGAATCAACAAGTGATTCGACGAGAATCACAAACGATTCTCGACGAATCGTCGAGAATCACTTGGTGATTCTCGCCGATTCGTCGAGAATCGTCTGCGATTCTTGCCGATTTTGACTTGGCGTTTTCTCAGAATGCTGTTGGACCGGATTCTGCTTCTGGATTTGTTTAAACCGGATTTTGGGGATTTCTTTTGTGGGTCCCACAACGGTCAAATTAGCTATATCTACAGGGTATAAATACATGGGTATTTTGAACAGTAAACGACGGAGAAAAAGGTACAGAAACAGAGCCGCAACTAAACCCTAAAACCACGACACCTCTCCGCCGCCGCCGTCGCCGTCGGGCAAGTAGGTCGCCGTCAACAATAGAGATTTCTTCCCGATCTCCGGCGACAGTAGCTTAGCAAGGCTTGAGTCTCACGCGTCTATCCAGAGATCCTTTTTCTCTCGACTTGTTGATCGGAAACACTTCCCATCCGAATCGATCGAGACGACCGATCCTCGTGTGACCGTTGGAAGACCGAGCTTGCTTCGCAACGAAGTTTGGATCTCCAAGTTCAGCAGCTGCTCTTCATCGTAGCCGCCGATCCCGAAGCTAGCCGCCGCTCGTGTGCCACCGCCGGTTCCGGGGAAATCCTCTCCAAGAGAGACCAAGGTCGTAGACTCTTCATCGACTTCAAGAACACGTCGTCGAACAAAGAGGAACACCGTAGTCTCCAAAAGAAGTTTGTATCACGTGTACATTCTACATTTTCATTTCGTTGTAAAGGAACTTTTGTTCCGAGTTGTAAGGGTTGGGTGCAACCCGCTTTGTGGGAGTGTTGACTCTCACGTGTGGAAGGGCTCCTTCCGTTAGTGCAGGGATTGGATTTCAATCCCGTTGGTGAAGTGACCGAGTCGTCCCTTGTTGGGGAGATAGGTCGAAGGGGGAAAGTGGATGTACCCAAGTCGGGGAACCACTATAAATTTGCTGTGTATTTTGTGTGCTGTGGTTTTTGTTTTTATTGTGCAGGTACATCCGTAAATTCCGCAAAAGAACCACACGTCACCTATTCCCCCCCATAGGTGCACATAGTTGACACTAGGTGGACTTTTAACCATCATGGAGCTGAAATCTACAGATGGTGTTGGCTGTGGTGTTGGCTGTGGTGCTATAGTTTGTAGAGCTTTTTTATAAGTCTGGCTCCTCCTCTTGAAGACCTGAAATTTCCTTTTCTTTGCTCTTGTAGCCTCCTCATCTTCAGAAGCTGAGGTGCTTGCTATGTCTACCCTCTCCCTAGGGAGCTCCTCAACTTCCTTTGGCTTCTCAGGCTCTTTCCTTGCTGGTTCTTCTACAATTACTACTTGCTCCCCCTCAACTTGAGCATACTCCCTCTCAGCAGCAGTACTTTCCTTCTCAAAGTCTGCTTGGTCCAGATTAAGAAAGAGATCTTCCATTGTAAACTCTTGTTGAGGTTGTAGTGAAGAAACTCTTGGCTCATCAACAAAATTATCAGATTCTTCTTGAGCTGCAACAGATGTGTCCTCCATGACAACATCTGGGGGTTGACTATCAATCTGAGGTTGCTGATTAACATTATTTAATGAATCAGACAAAACAGTATCCTCTATAAGGAAAAGTAAGTTATTGATTTCAGTGAGTACCTCAAGAATTGTTTGAGTTGCTTGTTCACTCTCTAGTGGAGTTGGCTCTTCCACTACTAGAGACTCCCCCTGGATAGATTCCTGGTGTATGGGGCTAGCTTGAGGTAGCTCCCCCTGCCTCTCTGCAACTTCTTGTACAGCTGGAGACTTTTCAGCAATTCTAGTGTCTTCTTCATCAGGAGTGAAGACAACTTGTTCTTCTGAACTGCTGGATGATTCTTGAGCCACAGGGGCTGTTTTCTACTTCTTCAGGGGTGTTACTTTCACAAGAGTAGGCATCTCCTTGGTCAAGACCCTATCCCATCTTGTGAAGAGTCTCATGTCCATCTTTCTCATATGATTGATTTTAGAGCCTGCAGCTTGACTCATTACTTCTAGTATACTACCAGCCAAGTAAAGACTGAGTATCCTACCCAAATTGGATTTCTTCAGACTCTCCTTAATTTTATCAAAGACTACTACAGACTAATCAATTTTCAATGTGAAGATAATCCTTGTCATAAGATTGAACATATGGGCTGATATCCTGTCATGCCCTCCAGGCTTACTCAAGATCACCTTGCCAACAATTTCTGAGAGAAATTTGCCTTGGCTGTTCATCCCCTTTCTATTGAATACTGATCCAATTTTCATCTTGGAATCCAGTCCACACCATATTAAAGCTTCTCTGGTCTTAGAAGCAGTAACTTCATCCTCTTCTTTAGTCCTTGGTAGGTTTAGGACCTTTCTTAAACTCTTTGGTGAGACATTCACCTTTTCTCCATGTACCCTTGACTTGATCTTGAATCCAGAGTCGTCTAGGGTTGCTCCATTTAGAAATTCCAAAACTTTTTTCTTCCATATTTTGGTTGGCTCTGAAACAAGAAAGTCTAACCCTGAGTTTGCGACTAGGGTTACCACATCCTTGATCTCTGATTCTGCGTCATCAAACGCATGCCACACCAGTTCATAGCCTTCATTTACGTTCTCTTCGAGCTTTGGCGCCATTAGGGTTTGAAGAATTTGAATTGAGAGAAGAGAGGTGTCGACACACAAGTTTGGTCTCGAGACTTTAGTGAGCGTGTCGACAGACAATGGAGAAATCCTATTTATACTTTTCTAGGTTTGAAGATGAAAGAGCGCGTAAACTAACTTTAATTGTGTCGACACTGTTGAAAAGTGTTGACACAGACTTATAATGTCTCGACACACTGTGTCGACAGATTATATGTGTCGACACTTGTTTATGTGTCGACACCACTTAACTCGACACTTAGTCGAGACTTTACTTAGATAATTCTGAGTAAATTCTAAGTGTCGACACCACCTTGGTTGTGTCGACACTGACCCTGTATGTGTCGACACTAATTTTCTGAAGTGTCAACACCAACTTCCTAGATATATCGACACCTTTTCCCTGAAGTGTCGACACCTCTTTTCTGTGTCGACACAGACAACTCTGTATGTTGACATTTTTTTACTTAGCCATTTCTGTAAACTTATTCTAAGTTTATCATACCTAATTCAATTTTGAAGCTATTGAATTTGGTTTCTTCTAGGGGCTTAGTATACATGTCAGCTAGTTGATTATCTGTATTTACATACTCTAGTGATATATTTTCTTTTTCTACATGTTCCCTTAGAAAATGATATTTTATCTCAATATGTTTAGTTCTACTATGAGAAACAGGATTGTTAGTAATAGATATAGCATTAGTAGAATCACAAAACAGTGGTGTTCTACTTACTTGAATACCATAATCCTCAAGCTGATGTTGTATCTATAGAAGTTGAGCACAGCAACTTCCTACAGCCACATACTCTGATTCTGCTGTGGAGATATCCACACTTGTTTGCTTCTTGCTACTCCATGAAATCAGTCTTCCACCTAGGAATTGACAGGTTCCAGTTGCACTTTTTCTATCTTCTTTGCAGCCTACAAAATCTGCATCTGAATAACCTGTTAGTTCAAAGTCTCCATTCCTAGGGTACTAAAGGCCTAGATAAGGAGTGCCCTTTAGATATCTCAGAATCCTTTTGACTGCTGTCAAATGAGACTCTTTAGGGCATGCTTGGTACCTAGCACAGACACATGTAGCATACATGATATCTGGTCTACTTGCAGTCAAATACAATAGAGAGACAACTATCCCTCTATACAAAGTCTCATCTACAGGTTTCCCTGCATCATCTTTGCTAAGAGACATACTTGACCACATAGGAGTTTTCATGGTACTGGATGAATCCATACCAAACTTCCTTATTAATTCTAGGGTGAACTTAGACTGACATATGGATAAACCATTCTCAGTCTGTCTAACTTGGAGACCCAAGAAGAACTTAAGTTCCCCCATACTGCTCATCTCAAACTGTCCTTGCATTAGTTTGCAAACTTTTTGCAAAGACTACTTTCAGTAGACCCAAATATGATGTCATCTACATATATTTGGACTAGTATGATCTTGCCTTTGGATTCCCTAAGGAATAGAGTCTTGTCTATTTTCCCCTTGTGAATTTATTCTCAATGAGGAAACTAGACATGGTTTCATACCAAGCCCTAGGGGCTTGTTTTAACTCATACAATGCCTTCCTAAGTCTATAGACATAATTAGGTTGAGTTGAATCAACAAAACCTGATGGCTGTTCCACATAGACCTCTTCTTTCAGATTACCATTCAGAAAGGCTGACTTAACATCCATTTGATAAATTTAAATCCTTGAAAGGTTGTATAGGCCAGGAACATTCTTATGGCTTCCAGTCTGGCTAATGGAGCAAAGGTTTGATCAAAGTCAATACCTTCTTCCTGCCTATATCCCTTAGCAACCAGTCTTGCTTTGTTCTTGACAATCACTCCATGTTCATCCATATTGTTCCTAAAGATCCACTTGGTTCCAATTATGTTGTGGTCTTTTGGTTTAGGAACATGCTCCCAGACTTTGCATCTCTTGAACTGATTCAGCTCCTCTTGCATTGCCTCAATCCAATGAGGGTCTAGGATGGCTTCTTCAAACTTCTTTGGCTCTACTTGGGATAGAAAACTGGAGTAGAGCACTGCATTCAGATTTCTGCTCCTTGTTTGTACCCCTTGTCTTAGATCACCAATGATTTGATCTGCTGGATGATCTCTTAGATGTCTATTAGCTGGAGGCATCCTGACTTCATGTTGAACTCCTTCAGCTTCTTCAACTTATTGCACTCCTTGACCTTCTTCTGCATTAGGTACATGTAGTACTCCCCCTGGACAACAGCCACTATCATCTCCTTGCTGATTTGCAGCAGATTCTTCTTCAATAGTGAGCTTGTCCATCTTCTTAGTTATACCTGTGGAGCTGCAAATACTTCTAGACAACTCATGGTTAATAAGTCTAGCTTCATCAAATACTACATGTACTGACTCTTCTATAACTTGAGTAGTCAAGTTGTAAACTCTATAAGCCTTACTATTGTTACTGTACCCAACAAAGATCCCCTCTTGGGATTTGGCAGCAAACTTAGTCAAGTATGACTTACCATTGTTAAGTATAAAACACTTACAACCAAAGATCCTGAAATAGGATAGGTTTGGTTTTCTGCCTTTCACAATCTCATAGGGAGTCTTGTTGTGCCGTTTAGTAATGGTAGCCCTATTAATTACATGGCATGCAGTATTTACTGCCTCAGCCCAGAAATATTCTGGGAGAGATGTATCACTTAATAGGGTTCTACCAGACTCAATTAAGGTTCTATTTTTCCTCTCAGCAATGCCATTTTGCTGAGGTGTTTTTGGTGAAGAAAATTCCTGAAATATCCCAAATTTTTCACATAGTTTTGTCATGCTATCAGACTGGAATTCAGTACTATGGTCACTTCTTATCTTGACCACTGTACTGTCTAGTTCATTCTGAATTTGTTTGACAAAGCTATAGAAGATACTAGGTGTTTCAGATTTTTGTCTAAGGAAGAACACCTAGGAAAACCTTGAGTAGTCATCTACAAACACAAAGATATAGACCTTCCTACCTAGGCTGTGAACTGGCATAGGACCAAAGAGATCCATATGCAAGAGGTATAAATACCTCACAGCATCTTTGTTTTCAATGCTACTAAAGGTGAATCTAGTCTGCTTGCCCTTTTGACAAGCTGAGCATATTTCATCTTTAATACACTTAACTTGAGGACCATTTCTCACTAACTCTTTGCTATAGAGTTTGCCAATTGTCTTATAGTTAAGATGGGCTAGCCTCTTGTGCCATTTGACACAATGAAAGACTTTCTCATCAGCTACAAGACACACTAGAGAACCATTGGTCTCACACATAATGTCTAGGCAATAGACATTTCTTTTTTTATAACATGTCAAAATGATCTCTTGATCATTTGACCTCCTAATATGACAACCATCTTTGACAAATGAGATGTCATATCCTAAATCACTCAATTGACTTATACTAATAAGGTTATGTTTCAAACCTTCAACATAAGCCACTTGAGTAATAGTAATATGAGTGCTAGAAATGTTACCAAAACCCTTGATGATTCCTTTTTCAGAACCACCAAAGGTGACTTTAGGACCATCCTTGATTGGTGTGAAGTCCTTTAGCAATCCCCTAGTTCCAGTCATATGTCTGGAACAACCACTATCCAAGTACCATATTGGGGCATGACCACTTGCACTCACCTGCAAAACAGATTAGTTGACCTTAGAACCCAAAGAATTCTTGGGTCCTTGGTGCTGGTTAGTTTGCCTCTTAACAAAGCTACCTGTAGATCTACCAACATGCAGTTTGCTACTCAACTTGGCATTAGACTTATGCCAACAGTCTAAGGCAAAGTGGCCTACTTTGTCACAGCACCAGCACTCAAACCTATTGTACCTTTGCTTAGGTATATTCCTAGCTGTTTTATCTACAGCTGGCTTGTTGAGAGCTGGGGCTTTGCCCTTAGACTTGGACTGAACAGTCCTAGTAGGTTTAGTAAACCCCAGTCCAGCTTTACCCTTGTGAGGTATAAACTCATCAATCAAAGGTAGAACAGACTTTGGTTTAGAAAACCTAGCAACTATATCTCTCTCCTTCTGAAGACTAATCTTCAGACTTTTGATTTGATCATTCTTAAATGTTATAGTCCCCATCTGAATAACAGTTATGTTTTTCAGTCTGGCTATTTCATTTAATTTTTGATCAAACAACATCTCAGAATCAGTTGCAGCCACTTTGAGACTTGCAATCTCCTTAGCCTGACTCTTGGCCAAGGATTTGCTTTTATTAAATGATTGCAACAGAACTCTATATTCATCAATCAATTCATGAATATCCCCTTCAGACTCAGATGCACTCTCATCACTTGATGATGATGAATCTGATTCTGAACTAGCACAAGAAATTAAACTTAAAGAACAATTTTGTACCATACTAGTTCCAGGCTGCTCCTGGATTTTGTCACCTTCTGACAATGCCATCAGTCCTTGGCACTGATTGTCCTCTTGTTCATATATAGAGTTCATTATCTGGATGAACTCCTCTTCTTCTTCTTCAGCAAACAATCCTATGTAAGCTTCAGCTTCTGACTCAGTTTCTGATGAAGATATGTCTGACAGACTCTTGTCCTTCTTGGCAACAAAGGACATTTCCTTCTTGCCCTTGAATTGAGTCTTTTTCTTATCAGTAGATTCTCTCCTCTTCTCTGGACAGTCAGCAACAACATGTTCTTGTTTGTTACAACAATAACAAACTATCTTTGAAGATGTAGTTCTACTTGTCTTGTGCTTTCTTCTATCATTTTTTGAGGACCTCTGTGCTGTGGATGGTTTATTCCTCCACTGTTTCTTCTTTAGGAACTTCTGAAAGTGTCTTGTGAAGGCTGCAAAGTCCTCATCACTCTCACTGCTTTCAGAATTCCTGCCTTCTGATTCATCTGACTCAGTCTCAGCCACTTTAGGAGGTGGAGTTGGAGACTTACTTTTGTATTTCCTAGTGACTTCTGTCTTGAATGCCACTGTCCTTTCCTTGTGCTCACTTCTGGTAGTCTTCTCCTCTTTTTTCCTTACCATCAACTGCATCTCATAGGATATCATTTTTCCAAACAAAGTTGGAGGAGAGATATCTGCTAACTTGGCCATTTCCCTAATGACACAGATCTTGGTGTCCCAATCCTTTGTTAGAGACCTCAAGAATTTATCATTCAGCTCATAATTACTGAAATCTCTTCCATAGGATATTAGCTCATTCACAATCATATAGAACTTCTTATAGCATTCTGTTATGCTATCAGACTTACCTTGCCTGAAACTTTCATATTCCTGGTTTAACAATGACTTTCTGTCCTGCCTCACTTCTTCAGAACCCTCCATATACACTATTAAGGTATCCCACATCTCCTTAGATGTCTTACAGTGTATCAAATTCTGAAAGATAGCATCATCTATGACACTCACAATGATATTCTGAGCCCTCTTGTCCATTGTGGCTAGAATTATCTCATCTTTTGTCATTTCAGAGAAGTTCTTAGGTGTTCTCTGATTTGCATCCAGGACTGAAACCTTCATAGGCACATATGACCCTTCTTTAACTGTGATATATATTCTAGGGTCTGAGGCTTCCATAAATAGTCTCACCCTTTCTTTCCAGATGCCAAAAATCTCTTTTCTGCAAATGGGTAACTTCATGGATCCAAGTTACTTATGATTTTCTGTTGAACCCATGTTTCTTGATTTTCTTGATTCTGCAATTTACTTATACTGAATCTGCCAACAGGATCTACTCAGACAGTTATGTCCTTTTTGAGTAACCTCCCTCTGATAGCACTTGAAAGAACTTGTACCTAATCACCTAGAGGGGGGGGGGGGGGGTGGGGGGGTGGGGTGAATATGTGACTTAATCTTTTTAAACTTTTTAGGCAGAATTCAGATTATATCACATAGTTATAACTAATTCTACATAGCAATCACAACAATCAATCAAGCACACAGTGAACACACAAATTTATAATGGTTCCCCAAGGTTTGGGTACTTCCACTTTCCCCCTTCGCCTATCTAGTAGTGTACTAGATTCAGCCAAACTCCTCCACTATCTCAGATCCTCAGATCTTACACTCAGAACCTCAATCAGGTTCCTACAGCTCAGGCCCACGGCCCTACAACTCAGCTTCTTCACAAAGCCTACACTCAGCTTCTTCACAAAGCCTACACTCAGCCACAACAAGCCTACACTCAGAGAATTAGATCTCCTACACTCAGGCACACAGACCCTACCACTCAGCCTTTATAATTACAGGCTTACAACTCAGATCCCTAAGGATCCTACAAGAAATTTAGAATACAAAGAATATTCCTACAACTCAGAGAAAAGAGAGAAGAGTTGATAGGTTCTTGATGAGTTCTTGGAAGAACTCTGCTGAGAACAATCTCACTTGGCTTTTCTTCAAAACTTCTTGAATGTAGAACACAATATGATTGATTCTCTGTAGCTGATCTTCAATCACTGCAACTTAAGATTCAGAACTAAGTCTGAACCCTTCTTCACAGACTGGTTCCAACGGCTGTCTTCTTGGAAGAAGCTCTCTCTCTCCAACTACTTAGATCTTCACTTGATTCTTCAATGAATAACTAGATCTTCTTCTCTTTTTCAATTACTTGATCATCTGTTTCTGTAGACAGTATAAGCCTATATATAGGCCTTCTTCATGGTGACCGGCTGGTCCAGTTTCTAACTGATTTCTGACAACTCTGACAGGTGCAGTAGACCGGCTGGAATGACAGCTGTCAAGTCATCCAGTCAGTTCTTGAAATATCTGTATCTGTCTGAAAGTGTCGAGACAATCTGTCTTTAAGTGTCGACACTTATAGACTAAGTGTCGACACAAGTTGACTAAGTGTCGACACTAGCTTTCAAGGTGTCGACTCAACTCCTTATGTTGTAGAATTTACTTCTCGACACAGCTTCTTCATTATGTGTCGACACTGATATTGTGTGTCGACACAGCTTCTTGTTCTTCAGTACTTAGTTGAATTCTTGTAAGTGTCGACACAACTCCTTTGCGTCGACACATCTTCATGTGTTGAACTTACTCAGTGTCGACACTTCTTCTTGTTGTCGACACTAGTCTTCTGTGTTGATACTTTCTGAGTGTCGACACTTCTCCTTGTGTCGACACATTCTTCTTCTGTTTAGACTTTTGCTGAGTGTCGACACATCTCCTTTGTGTCGACACTTGTACTTAGAATTTTGTTGAACTCTGCTAAGTGTCGACAAAGCCTCCAAATGTCGACACCTTCTTCATGTATTGAGTCTTCTGCTGAGTGTCAACACATTCTTTCTTGTGTCGACACTTTCTTCATGTGTTGAGTCTTTTGCTGTGTGTCGACACATTCCTCTGGGTGTCGACACTTATACTTAGACTCTGCTGACTTTTGGTGAGTGTCGACACAACTCCAAGTGTCGACACTTTCTGATGTAGACACAGTTCCTCTGGGTGTCGACACTGCTTTTAAGTGTCGACACAGCTTCACTGGAGTTTTCTCCATTGAGTGTCGACACAGCTCCTTGTGTCGACACTTTCTGTCTGGTGTCGACTCTACATCACTGGTGTCGACACAAGTACTCCAAGTGTCGACACTGCTTGTCTGGGTGTCGACACAAGTCTTCTTAAGTGTCGACACTTTCCCTCTAGGTGTCGACACATGGACTTAGAATATTTTCTACTTTCCCTGCAAATACTTAACCTACACAAGGCAACTCAAAATACATCAAATACATTTTGATGTATATCATTGAGTAGGGTGAAGCTTCTTCAAATTAGGTACATTTAAACCAATGTACCCAACAATATGTGTTTCTTCTTTTGTTTGTTCTCCACCATCTCTAGTTGGAATGTAGATCATCCACATAACTCGGGACATATTTGTAAATTGTTGCTCTTTAAATTCTTAGGATTTTTTGTCTATTTATACCTAGCTGTCGTGCTCATAGTTTTACTTATTTGGGCTTTTTCTCGTGATAATTTTAATGAATTGTATTTTGACAAGAACAAAAACTCTATCACTATTAACCATACTTTCATTTTTGTTATGTACTTTCAAGTGATCTTGTTCACAATCGTGGGATATGGTGACATTGTCCCACTCACCCGTGGTACTAAGATTGTGTCTGGACATTGTCCTTTTGGGGGTAACTACCCTTAACTTTTTCATCTCCTCAGTCGTCTCTAATATCTTTGATTCCTTTAGGATTCGTCTTAGGTACAGTGCATTCGTGGTACTCTTTACTTTGTGTTATGGGATGTGAGGATATATTTCACCGAGAAATTAGTTTTTATTATTTACTGTACTTGTTGATTAAGACTATTACCTCGGTTGGATATGGAGACATATCTTTCAAGTCTTTTACTAGAAGATTGTTCGCCTCTTTTTGGTTCATATTCGTTATGATAGCGTGAAATATACAGTTACATATGCGGTCTATCATTATCAAATGGTGTAGAAGAAATATTGAGCATCAAAGAAATCAAAACACTACCCCGTAGATTTTCCTATCTGGGAAAAAACCGGTATGTTTCTCGGTTCTCAAAATTTAAATATGCGACTTATTAGTCTGTTTTTGACCTTCATGAGCTTGAACATCATAAACATTATTGCAGGTGGAGAAGATGATTTTATATGCTGTCAGTTTTGCCATCAGAGAAGTTCAAAAGATCACACTCAATCCTAAGTACGTTCTATCATGTTTTGCTTTTTTATTTGAGATTTTTACCAGTCATCCAAAAAACCACAAACTGCAAAAACCGTCTGCACCGCAAAAATCGTACCGAAGTTTAAACCGCACCGTGTAGTGTAGGTGCAGTACGGTTTTGAAATTTTATAAACTGTGTGCGATGCGGTTTTCAAATCTTTAAAATCTCAAACACCATGTCACACCGATTACTTGGATACTTGAAATCTTTATAATTATGTGACATCACATTTTAATATGTTAATTCTTTTATAATCGCAAAAGGTATTACAACTCATGGTTGATCAGTTCTTTTATTCATCATCTCAACATTCTGTCAAATGTTCTCAAGTTTATTGATAAACACTTTCTCATTAAGTTTGAATTTTTCTCAGGCCTATAATTATTGTAGAATAGTTCCCATCAATGATAAATCCTGAATGAGATTATTGAAGATAAAATCATCAGGAGACCATTCTTTCAAATTTTCAATCAACAAAGTTATTTTTGAAAGATTCAATACTTTTTGAAGCCTCTGAGAAGATTTCATCAAATCATCATGTTAATTTTCATGAGCCAACTTCAATACTAAAATTGTAGCTGTATTAAGCAAGAGAAAATAACAAATCAGTAAAAAATGCTTGTTAAGATGCCAATTTTAGAACTACCAGAAGACAATGCATGCATCGGAGAGAGAGAGAGAGATAGATGGTTCCACCACAAAGGGTGAAATGTAGGAAAAACTTACCTTGCTTTTTTCAAGAGGATGCTTTCAGGAATTTAACCAATGACATCAAGGTCACACTACAACACCTCAACCGATGTGCCAAGGCTCCCCTTCGACAGGTACCATAATAATGCTTAAAAGATTTTGCGTTGCCCAATGATTAGGTACCATGGAATCCTACATTTATAATAGTATTCAACTTCTCGCCTGTGTTCTCGAGCTCACCATGAACTATTACTTAAGTTATTTTATACATGCTCTCTAACCGCCTGTCCTTGCATTTGTGCGCGTACTCAATCCACCCTCTTTAGTTGAAGCCTTAGGCAGCCATATTCAACACTACTGTCATTACGACATTATCCCTTTACCATGGTAACCTAACACCGCTACGCCTTTACTACACCAACTAGCCCCTCTACCACCTAATTACTTACCACAACTTCTAAACCTCTCCTTCCACAATCTAAAACTCAATTACACAAACAACATATCTCATTTTTACTCTATTTATAGCCACAAATCTAAAACACTGCCATAATCCCCACTCCCGTCTAACACGTACTACCTCAATGGCTATCAAATCAAAAGTGTATAGATATTCAAAGTAAAAGATTGTACTATTTGCTTCATGATTTAAACTAATTGGAGGTCTGACAAAAAACTTAAGCTTGAATGATTTTATAAGGCCCTCAAAATTGAGGACTTCATCCCATAAAGGATTGTCACGCCCAACTAACTCATATCATTCTATTACTATAGTCTGAGGCCCGTATTCGATCCTTCTTGGCTTTGTCTTAACCACCACATTATTATGTTCAACAGTGGAGACAATCATGATTTTTATCCATTATTTGACTACCAAATTGCAAATAACATGTGATTCGCAACTGAAAGTCTTTGTTTTCAAGGTCAGCTAAACACATAGAGGGGGGGGGGGTGAATAGGTTTTTGGTAACTTTTGAACTTCTTTGGACCTTTATTTGATTAGGCAGTGCTTTGTAATTTGTTTAGTTAACCTTTCAAGATATCCACACAAAAGGCACAAATATTTTATAGTGGTTCCCCAGATTATGGGTACGTGCACTGTCTCTCCCACCTTTCTAACAGTGTGTTAGACAAGACTCTTCACCAATATCTCAGCTCCAAAGAGCTTACAACACAATCCCGCAGGACCACTCAGTCTCTTTCAAGACTTACAACTCGGGCACTAAGCCCTACCACTCAGTGATAAAACAATCACCTACCTCAGAAACAAATACCCTACAACTCAGGCTGGAAGGACAACCCTACCTCAGATCCAAAGGATCCTACAACTCATATCAATAACTGATCTTAGACTCAGGCTACCAGCCCTACCTTAGATTCAAGACAGAATCCTACACTCAACCTTTATTACACAGTCTTACAACTCAGATCCAATGAATCATACAATCAGATCCAAGACTAGACCCTACAGAATTAAACAGGTTGAGATGTATTGACACGTGAGAAATTTCTCTATGTCTGCTTCCTGGGCTGAGAATGATTTTACCCAACTTCTTCGCAGCTACAAGTTGAAATATATCTTCAGTGGATTGCTGCTTGTGCTGGAAGTAACTACTATTGTAGACTATGGATTTGACAGTTCTGATCTTCTTCAATCAACTATCATGACTTGCAGAACTCTGAAGGCTCTGCTGCTCTTCTCTATCAGAAATTATTTCCGAACTTGTTGTCATAGATGAAGATCACAACAGCTAACTCTTGTCACTTTTGGGTTTACTGAACAAAACTATTTCTTCAGGCTCGACAATAATGGCGAGGAAGAAGATGATCTTCAACCGCAATGCGTAATCAGAAAACCCTAAAAGCTTTTTTTCCTTTCAGCCAATCTTTCCCTTCTATAGTCAGCTGATCAACGGCTCTTTGTCCTGTGGGCCCAGCCTTAAAGGACGAGTTACCACCTTCCTTTTGCAGAAAACGACAATAGCTGGCCGCCGGCGCCATTAAAGGCATACTGCAGCTTTCTTAAAGAATTTGAAATGTGTTGACTATGTTGACTTTTGCTGATAATTGCTGACATCAGCACCCGTGGACTTGGTCAAATTCAAACACATTAGTATAGACGTTGAGTGAGTAAGCTTCACTCAATGCCAAAACACTTAGACATATTTTCTATCACTTGACATTGAGTGAGTAAGCTTCACTCAATGCCAAAACACTTAGATTTTCTATCACTAGGCGGTGAGTGAGTAAGCATCACTCAACGTCAGAATACTTAGACAGATTTTCTATCACTAGGCATTGAGTGAGTAAGCTTCACTCAACGCATTTGGACTTAGCGAAATTTCTTTACTTTCAAAGCAAAGGCTTTGACTAATTTAGTCTGTTTCATAGCTTTTGCCGTGTGACGTTGAGTGAGTAGACTTCACTCAACGCCTGTGGACTTAGCCACATTTCTGTCTATTTCTTTTTAGGCTTTGACAGGTTGAGCATTACTCAAAGCTTTTGGCTGTATGGCGTTGAGTGAGTTGACTTCACTCAACACTTGTGGACTTAGCCACATTTTCAGCTTTCCAATAGCTTGGCTTTGACTATGCATGTTGTACTCAAAGCTTTTAGTCATCTGGCGTTGAGTGAGTAGAATTTACTCAACGCCTGTGGAATTAGACGGTTTTTTGTCTTTCCACAACCTTGCCTTTTATCAGCATTCTCCTTGACATCTGGTGTTGAGTGAAGCCACTTCACTCAACTCCTGTGGACTTAGCTGAATATCTTTGTCCAACATTCTTCCTTAAGGCATATGGCGTTAAGTGAACATTCTTCACTTAACGCCCGTGGACATGGGCAATATCCTGCCTGTCCAGTCTCCTTTGTGTCCATTTGTCCAATCAATGTGACAAAGACTAACTTGCATGCATAAACTTAAACACACATCAAATACAACTGTGTGTATGACATTGACTTGTTCGAATTCTTATAAATCTGGGACATTTGGATCAGTGGACCCAACAACAACCCTAATCCACATAGCCTAGGAGATGACAAACACTTACCAACAGGTGTACATTGACAAAATCTTATATTTTTTGTCAGCCCATACACAATCACGACTAATTTAAAGTTGTTTGTCGTATGTGTCATTGATATCACCCTTAGAATCACATCACACCTAAAATTTGGATAAATGAAGGCTAACATTACGCCTCACACGGTACACTTAACACTATACATGACGATTTCTGCTTTGCGTGCAGTTGTTGACACCACCATCCAATATAAAAATAATTTACACATTACTATAGCTTTTTACTCCATGACTAGTGATCGTCCCAACACTTTCCATTTCCCGTCCACACCAAGTTTCAAAATGTTCTAGATTGGTTCCCAATATGTGTTCACCAATATGCTCATCACCAACCTATGAATTCGATCATTGTATCCAATTGCCACTTGACATCAATCAAATCTACGACCACACCAATTTAGTCACTCACAAAGAGAAGAGATCAAGTGTTGTCTCTGAAATTCTTCGACTAACATCGTCCAACCAAGTTCAAGCACATTATCTAGCCCAGTCCTCCTGTGGTGATTTTGTATAGAATACTGTGCACGTGATCGCAAAACCACAATGATCAAAAGAGCTACTAAACAAGTTATAAGGTGCCCACAACTTCATTAACGCTGACCTTTATTCCGGTCACCATAAGTTTTATGTTCAATTGGAAGATATCCGAAAGATGATTTTTCGAACTCTGGATGATGATACTGTGAGTTCTTGGTCATGTCATCCGTTTTTTTATAAATACGCTCCCT
This sequence comes from Platanthera guangdongensis, assembly GCA_039583875.1. Taxonomy (NCBI): domain Eukaryota; kingdom Viridiplantae; phylum Streptophyta; class Magnoliopsida; order Asparagales; family Orchidaceae; genus Platanthera; species Platanthera guangdongensis. Next base: position 37,237,977 of record CM077156.1, on the reverse strand, counting down.
ACATTTCTAGCAAATATAAATGATTTTTTTGCATACTTGTGCAAGTTTGCCTTTGTATTTTTTGATGATATTTTGTTTTGCGATTTTCCCGGCCACACCATTATTTGAGATTGACTTTATGAACCTTCCTTTTTCAATTTTTTCACGCCGACTACTTCAAAATTTGATTGTTAATATGGGCTTTACACTTTTTGTAGCCTGTCTTCCTTTTGATATTGTTATATAGCAACAGTCTATGATATTTATTGTAAGACCCCCTTTTTTTCTTTTTGACATCAGGGTCTTAGGCCCAGAACCGTCGCTTAACGTTGACACCTTCACGCCCTGAAGGGTCATCACCGCGAAACGCCGATTCTGCCGGCCGATTCGATCACAGAAAAGCAACAAAAGTAGAGTAAGCACAAGAGTGATAAAACTCTAACCAAAAGTCCACAAAATACAATCACATCAGAGTAATATAATCTCCACGAAGGGAGAGTCCACAAAATATAATGTACTGAAAATAAGGGCTTACGCCCACTACATCAAATCCTCACTACATAGTCACTCAAGCAGAAGCAAAATAAAACACTGCTAAGGTCAGGGGCTCACAGTCCCCGTCGTCTGAACTCCGGTGCTAGACTGCCCCATCTCCAAGCGTGCCGACCTGCGGGGCTGCTCCTCCATGCTGGGCTCCACGATCCCCTAAATGATGTGGTTCGAAAACCGTTAGTCTAAAAGACTAAGTCCTATCATCCCCCACCCTTTCTCCCATGGCCCCTAGGCACCGAACGGAGAATAAGAAAGGGGAGGACTTGAAGGTGGAGAGTAATCAAGAAACATATGACAGCGGACCTATGCTAGCAATTTTCATGGTACATGTGGCAGTAAAGTAAAGTATGAAAAGTAACCTTAACTAATACGGAAACATATAAGCAAGAGATCTTTTATAGGGCTCCCATCGTATAAAAAGTCCCATACCAATTTATATGTTGGGGTGTCGGTTATTATCAGCAAAAAATTTTAACCTTAATTTATAAACTTGCCCACACAAGCTTATAGACCAAGGGGTCGTTTTGCAGGGCCTATTGTATAAGCGTCACATACCACTTATACAATAGGTGACAGTGGTTTTATGCTATGATTTTGCTATGACATGCAAGTGGGTTATGATGCGATCATGTAAGTGCAACTCACCCACCCGACTCTGTGCACACAGACCTTTAGTTCCCTCTTTCTGGAGTCGAATCTCCCAGGATACCTCCGTAATGGCAGACGGAAGCGGTGGGTTGGGCCTCGCCCACCTCTAAACCAGTAAAGCACTACCGGTCAGACCTATCGTACGCCTCAACGCTGGTGCACTAAGCGGAGCTCCTGCGTACTCTTGTCGGCTGGCGCACCGGACTTCTGTTGGCGAAGTGCTAGCCACACTTGCCGAGTCAACGTATTGGCGACGGTGCATCGACACTCTAATACCGAAGACCCACCACCTTTACTTTATGCACATGCAACCTTATGTATCAGCACCGAGCCAAAGCTCCCCGGACCATCCCGTCCGTCACAAACATCAACCGAGCCAAGGCTCGCCGGGCCATCCTGCCCCTCACAAATATCAACAGAGTAAAACCAACTTCCCGAGACACCGGGGTGTGTGAAAGTGAACCCCTAATTATTCTAGTTGCTCTTTAAGATTTATCACTCCTACAGTTTACGTTAGCCCAGGACTGCCCAAAGTATATCCCGTGAAGGGCTCTCGAAGGCACTAGGAACTACGATGAGATTACTCCCAAAGCTCTCTTTCGCAAGACAGTTACTATTATTGGTTGCTACCCGATTTTCCAACCCTTAATTAATTTTACTAAATCTAGCCCTAGTGTATTAAACACTTCCTACATACTGGAAGGACGATATTTCGCCGATCCCGAGCACCACCTAACACTAGTCAACCTCTCACTCTACAAATCCTGTCTTCCAATGATGAACTCCTTTATTTACCCAAACCAACAACCTACTGAGGATTCAACTCTCCAAAATTCACTACCCACTCTAGTTCAATTTACGCAGTTACTATATGCAGACCACCCTATACTATATGAGGTGTATAAAGGAGATACTCTGGATTGTCTTCCAAATCTCATATAAAATTTACTAGAGGTCTATCATAACAAATTTAGTCTAAAATCAGAGATTCATAATTTTTCTAATTAATTTGATATTTATTGAATTTTCCCAAATGTTTGGCCATGTGCAATTTTGAACATGAACTATATGATCTACTAAAGTAATGGCCACCTAAAATTTTTTGAACACTGAATAACAGAGATATATTACTAGATACAAATTTCCATAATTTTTGAGAAACTATTTGACCTCTAATTAATTTATCCAAAATAATTCCCTTAATCATATGTAAAGAAGGAAGTACCAAAATTATTCATCAGAAAAGTATACAAAAATTACAGAATCTTAATATGGTACAGAAAGGGTCATTGTGCAAAAATCATAATTTTACAGGCTTGCTAGACATCAAAATAAATTTAATTAGTTTTTCATGGGAAAACATACTTAATGAGACAACCCTTAGAAATAATCTTCCAAAAATCCCATAAAATTTTACAGAGCTTTAAAACATAATAAAATGTCCTCTGGCTAAATTTCATCAATTTCCAGCAAGTAGTTACTTCATAATAAATTCCTAAGTAAATAATACAAATTATTAAATTGTTAATGAAGTATCCAAAATATTAATCCTAAATTCATGATAAAATCTCCAGAGCTTGTACTAGCTTTAAAAACTACTCAACCCAAATCTCATCACTTTTCAAAGAGTTTTAGTGACATTTTCCTTCACCATAAGGTTTCTGCCCTAAGCTAGGGTTAGGGTTTTGAGGGGGTTTAAGGCTTCCAAATTCCCTAAAACTTTAACCGGAGGACCATACTAAGCCTATGGTCCTCTCCACCAATTTTCAAGTCAATCCAAGGTCATTTGACCCCATGATCTTCAAACCCTAAAAATCCCCATTAAGGGACCTACCCTAGGGCTCTAGGGCTACCCTACTTTTAACCACTCCAAATTCCATTGGAGGGTGAGTCATACTATAGAGAGTCAGTGGACAAAATATCAGCCTCTGTTGAGGTGATTTGATCACTCAAAACCCAAAGGGGGTGCTTGACCTAGTTAACCCTAAAAGGGGTCAACCTAGGGTTGGATCAATACCTAACCAAAACATATTCAAATGAGATGAAACTTTTTTCAGAGCCCTAACATGCCATCTAAGACCTCCCACCCAAATTTGGGGGGAGTTTGAGGTGTTTATGACACCTAATTAATTTATTCATGGGTTATTAAATTTTCCTAAAAACTATAGAAATTTTTTCTCCAAAAATTCTGAATTTTGGACTGGCCCTAGGTATAGCTAGGGTAGACTCCCTGCCCAAATCTCAGATAATTTGGACAAGGGATGAATGGTGGGCATCCATTTGAATCTCAGGATAGACCTAGGTATAGGTCCCACCAATATGGGTGCTGTGGTCTAACCAGGACTCCAAATTAAGTGAAATCAATTTTAAATTAAACTAGACATCAAGGGCTACATTTTCTATGTTGGCCAAGTTTTCTGTTCTAGCATTTAAGTTTTTTTAAAAATTAAAACCATTAAATACCAAATCTGTGACAGAAATGAAATATCTTAAAATTATATCCTATACTTTTGATTTTGATAAAGCACGAATCTTGGCGTGCCTTGGACGGCATCCCGTCATCGTCAACCTTGATCCGACGGCCAAGATTCATTTTTGCTGGGTCAACTTCAAGCACCTGTCGCCGGCCATCCAGCCGCTGCCCCGGCCGGCCACCGCCAACATCACCTCCGTTGATGTGGTGGTTATCGTCAGGCGGCGGCACAGCCGCCGGAGAGGCATATTCCGGCGGTTCTACCAAGTTATTTCTTGTCCTGAAACCATGGAAATACAAAATTGGTTCGGGCTCAATTGATCCCGAGCCTTGAACCTAGACATTGCTACGATCTATCCATGAGTTAAGGGGAGGAGGAGGACCTTGCCGACGGCCTGAAGTCGAGAAGATCGCCGGGAAGACATCTTTGAAGGCGGCGCCGCTCGGTTTCTGCAACTACACAGTGGGGAGGCTCGGTTTCTTCAGGTAAGGATTGAGAAATCCTCCTCTCGGCCCACTGAAGGTGTTTAAAGCCTCAGATGGGGAGGGGAGAGGCTGGATCATCAATGGCCATTAAGGCCATTAATGGCTACATTCATCCATGGTAGAGGGGGCCAAACCAGGCCCTTGGTGGCCAGGGAAGCGGCTGGAAACTTCTCCCCTTCCCCAGGGGAGTTGAATTCAGCCATTAAAGGTGGCCTTTGGCCTTCCCTTGGCCGAGCCCCTTCCTTCCCTCCTCTTTCATTTTTCTCTCTCCTCCATAACCATGGAAATGGAGCTCGCTCTCTCTCCTAGTCACCAAGTTGAGTTGGCCAATCTGGAGGTCTATTGGCAGCCCATCCATACACATCATCTCCTAAAGAAGCCACATGAGGAAGCTTGAACTTGGGCTAGCCTATTTGGGCTAGGTTGACCCAAGGTAGGCTTGGGTTGACCTTGGTCTTTTTGACCTTTTTGGTTGCCCATAAAGAGTCCCTGGTGACCCATTGATCTCCCCTAAGGTCTAGATAGGGTTGGATAGGGCTGACTTGGCATCTTGGAGGTCACTTGTCCCTTGGTAAGGGCACTTTGACCACTTTAGGGCTAGTGTTGACTTGGGTCAACATGACCATTTGGGTTGACCCCAAGGTGTCCTTGGTGATCCCATGGCTTCCCCTGAGGTCTAAGAATGGTTATGTAGGGCTACCTTGCACTTTGAAGGCCACCTACCGTTAGTATGGGTACTTTAACCAGATTAGGGGCTTGAGTTGACTTGGGTCAACTTGGCCTCTAGGGCTGACCCCAATGTGTCCTTAGTGACCCATTGAACTCACTTTAGGTCTAGGAAGACCTGGGTAAGGTTGGTTGGGCACATTAGAGGCCAACTTCCCTTTGTTAGGGCACCTTGCCCAATTTAGGCCTATGATGGTCCTAGGTCAAATTGACCACTTTGAGTTGACTCCAATAGACCCTTAATGCTCTAATGGACCCTCTGATAGGTTAATGATGTTGTGGTGGGGTGATGGAGTCATGGTGAAGCGCTAAGGTCAAACCCTAGATTTTGTGATGAGGCTGTGCCATAGGCAGACCAAGGTGATTCTCACCTTGGCCTTCTATCTCTTGGCCTTTTTTAGCTTCCTTGGGTTTTGTCATGACCTAGTCATGGCCAAAACCACTCTTAGGGGTGTATTTGGAAATGAGATGTTACAAATCCCAATATACAAAACAAAGATTTCGTCCCCGAAATCAAGGTTAAGCCTGCGGGAATTTCTATCGAAGAAAAGGAAGCTTGTAATATCCCATAAGTAGTGAAAGATTACATCTCGACGCCATGTTTGCTAAGTGGGGTTTAAAGGGAAACCTAAATTTATGACCAATTCGCCCAATTGGCAAAGCCAAGATCCCAATAAACAAAAGATTAGCCTCTACTATTCCTAGAGCAGCCCTACTAGTTTAAAACAAGAAAGTAAATTGAACATCTTGAGAGGTTGTGAGGTATACCTGACTGAACAACTCTGGATACTTTTGTCGCATCAGGTCCTGCGTTTCCCAGGTATGCTCCTCCTGGCCGTGGTTTCTCCACAGAACTTTAACTAACGGAACCTTCTTGCGACGCAAGATCCGTACTCCTCTGTCATCGATCTGAACCGGCTCCAAGTGAACTGACCGGTCTGAAGCTACCGGTCAGTCTGTGGTCGAAATCTGCTGTTCCGGGCGTAGTAGAGCCCTCCTAAGGGAATAAATATGGATCACGTCATGTAAACCCGTCAGTTCCGGCGGCAACTACAGCCTGTAAGCTAGGGGCCCGATCCGCTCCAGGATCCTGTAAGGGCCCATATACCTGGGGCTGAGCTTCTTCTTCCGACCACGCACTCGTGAAACTCCGTGCATGGGCCGGATCTTCAGGAAAGCCCGGTCTCCCACCTGAAACTCTACCTCACGGTGTCGGGCGTCGTAGTACTTAGCCTGTCGGTTCTGCGCTTCCAGCATTCTGTCCCGTATCAGTCTCACCTGAGCTTCGGTGTCTTCGACAAAATCCGATCCCAACGCCTTCAGATCCTCGTCCTGAATCCATGAAAGTGGAGTCATACATCTCCTTCCGTACAAGGCTTCATAAGGAGCCATCCCTTTGCTGGACTGGTAGTTGTTATAGGAGAACTCTAACAGGGGTAAAAGCTTCTCCCAAGGTTCGTTTCGATCCAGAATGCATAGCCTTAGGAGGTCCTCCAATGTCCGGTTGGTGCATTCCGTCTGCCCATCCGTCTGGGGATGAAGTGCTGTGCTGAAGGTCAGTCATGTGCCTAAGTAAGCCTGCACGGATCTCCACTCCCTGGATGTGAACCGACCATCCCGATCTGACACGATCGTCCTGGGCACCCCGTGGTAACGAATGAACTGCTCTACAAATCTCCGCACTAGTACCCCAACCGAGTCATCTTTTCTGATCGGAATGAATCTGGCCACCTTCGTCAGCCGATCGACGATGACACAAATTGAATCGTTTCCCGTCTGTGATCGGGGAAGGCCATGAATGAAATCCATCGCGATGTCCTCAAATTTCCACTTCGGCACCGAAAGTGGCTGTAGTAATCCTGCGCGGTTTCTGCACTCCACCTTCACTAGCTAGCATGCCTCGCAGTGAGTCACGAAGTATGTAATGTCCTTCTTCATCCCCGGCCAGAACATCGTCTTCTTCAAGTCTGCCATCATCTTGGTGATCCCCGGGTGTATAGAATATCTGCTACAATGTGCTTCCGCCATGATGTCCTCCCGAATCTGACCTCCTGCGGGTATGTAGGCCCTGCCTCTGAAATATAGCAATCCATCTCTCACTGAATAATCTCCCATCGAACCCTCCTCCAAGGCTTGGAATATCGGCTCTGCCCATGCATCTGTCTTCTGTCCGTCCCGGATGCGGTCCCGAATATCATCTATGGCAACCATCGATGCTAGATACTCCATGTACAGCTCTGGATCATTCTCGGACACTAGGGATATCTGCATATCTCTGAAAGACCGGACTATCTCCATGGACATCAGTTGTGGTCCCTTCCCTGAGGTATCTCCTCTCCGGCTCAGAGCGTCTGCCACCACGTTCTCCTTCCCGGGATGGTAGTGCATGATGTACTGGTAATCCGACAGGAACTCCACCTAATGCCTCTGTCTGATGTTGAGTTCCTTCTGTGTGTCCACATATTTCAAATTCTTGTGATCTGAGAAGATGTCACAGTGAACCCCGTAGAGGTAGTGTCGCCAAATTTTCAGAGCAAAGATCACTGCACCCATCTCCAAATCATGCACCGAATAGTTCTTCTCATGTATCTTCAGCTGTCGGGAGGCGTAGGCTATTACGTGCCCGTTCTGCATCAGAACGACACCCATCCCCTGGTAGGAGGCGTATGTGTACACCTGGAATCCCTCCCTTCCTGACGGAAGAGCGCGAATGGGAGTCGAGGTAAGCCGACCCTTCAACTCCACAAAGGCCGCCTCGCACTGTGGCGTCCAAATGAAAGGGGATTCCTTCTTCGTCAGGGATGTAAGAGGGAGTGCAATCCGGGAGAATCCTTCGACGAACTTCCGGTAATATCCGACAAGTCCCAGGAAGCTTCGTACATCCGTGGCTGTCTTCAACGGTGGCCAATCTTGAACTGCCCGAATCTTGGTCGGGTCTACTGCCAACCCAGCACCGCTGATGATATGACCTAAGAAGGCCACCTCCTTTAGCCAAAACTGGCATTTGCTGAACTTCGCATACAGTTGGTGTTCCCGTAGCCTCTCTAGAGTCAAAGTCAGGTGTTGTGTATGCTCCTCCTCCATCCTTGAGTAGATGAGGATGTCGTCAATAAATACGATGACGAATACATCCAAATACTCCACGAATACCCTGTTCATGAGGCTTGTAAAAGCTGACGGCGCATTAATGAGCCCGAAGGGCATCACTGTAAACTCGAATAGTCCGTACCTACTACTGAAGGCGGTCTTCGGAATGTCCTCCTCTCGAATCCGTAGCTGGTAATAACCTGACCTCAAGTCAAGTTTCGAGAAGAAATGCGCTCCTTCCAGTTGATCGAACAACTCGTCAATCCGTGGCAGCGGGTATGTATTCAGTCTGTTCAGCGCTCGATAATCAATGCACAAGAGAAGACTTCCGTCCTTCTTCACCAACTTCTCTGGCGGGTGCATTCTAATTTGCTTATAACCTGAAAATGCTTCTACGAAACTCATTACTGAAAAATTGACAGGGGGTAACAATGTTTAGGGCATGCTAATTTATCAGTGCGTCGATTAGAGACGGGGGGTAATAATCTTTAGGGCATGCTTTATTCATCAGAGAAAAATCAACACATATTCTCCACCTCCCATCCCCCTTTTTGACCATCGCAACATTGGAGACCCAGCTTGGGTATTGGATCTCGGATACAAAACCTGCACTCACCAACTTCTCTATCTCCTCTCGGATTGGTTCCACCAGCTTGCTCGATACAGACCTCTTCTTCTGATGGATGAGGCGGGTGTTGGGACCAAGATTGAGATGAGGACAAGCCACGTTCGCCTCGATCCCTAGCATGTCGGCTGCATCCTAGGCGAAGACATCGATGTTGTCCTAGATGCAGCTTCTGATCTTCTCTTGATCATCCTCCTTCATCTTCCCTCTGACCTGCATTGCCTCGGGCTTCCCACTCAGGGCAACGATCTCCTTCTTCTCCACTTCTTCAGCAGCATCCAACCTAGCCTTCTCCTCCATCTCATTCTCAAACACTTGTGTAATTTTGTGAATTGTGGAAAATGGGAAACCAGGCACAGAAACACTCCAAAAAAAATCAAGCCAAGTAACCTAGATGCAATTAGAAGAGCAAGAATCTTGTACTATCAAAAATATTTACAAGGCGAGACATACATGGCTAGACATGATTCACCGATGTACTCGATGGAAGCAAAAATACAAGGCAAAGAACAAGCCGCGCAGACTCAAAGAGTAACCACCGACTTTGCTGAGCTACTCTACAAAGTCCGCTGAAGCCTCTAAGTCGCCAAACCGCAACCTAGTCGCATGGACAACCCGTTATTCTAATGCTGAAGAACTCTGTCCACTAATCAACAAGCCACCTAGTCACGAGGTCGTCTAGATGCCATATCAACCGCGAACAGCTGCTGCCGAACTGAATAAGCCGCCAGAAGCGGATAGCTTATTGAACTAGGAAAGAGTTGCAGAAGAGAAGACCTCCGGGCTGCAAGATACGACCTGCTGCTAACCGCTGAGTCTGCCCTGATCCCTGACCAAAATCAGAACCAAGTCCCTTGCTTCTTAGCGCTATCCACACAACCTGCACAACATAAACCGGTCAACTCTCCATATCGCGCGAACATAAAAACTTATCCGCAGCAACCACCCGAGCTCACTTACTGTTCATTCAGTTATACTGTTGATGCGACAGGGGGTCCTATTTATAGGTGCAGAGAGGAGTGTGATCACCACCCTAGACAATAGGATCACCTCCCTATCTCGCGACAAGCATTGAGTGTATCTGCACAGCCGTGGACAAAAAGTCAAGCCACCGCGACTAAGCCCGACAGCCAGACCGCCAAGGTCATACCACCAAGGCTGGATAGAAATCCTATCCGTCTTGTCTCCATAAGATCAAGCCAGGACATATCCACCACCTGCAGACATCACGGGTACTCCACCAGTCCACACACCTGCAAACACAACACCAGTCCGCATGCTCCTACGGATACTGCTGCAGTCCGCATACTCCGAGCCAGCAACTAGAGCACAAGGTTGACAACTTCCGAACTTGGCGGACAAAGACAACAATCCGTGCAAACCGCGCGAACTCCCAGACTAAGCACACGTGGACTTGGTACAGATCCAGACCAAGTCCACACCACCATCCATGCCTGGTGCGAACACAACACCAGGGAATATAAGGGCCAGTCCGTACAAACCGGCGGACTCCGAGCCTAATTTGCACTAACTGGCGAACTGTACATTTACACATCACTGCACCACCAACTCCAAACCAGTCCGCATCCCATATATAGATAACTCCAATCGAGTCTGCAACCCACCAAATTCGACGAACTCCGCGGATAAACATCCTATCCGTCCAATTACCTTCAGGGAATAAGCTGTCTGCAGAACACTAGCCGACCTGGGTAGCCGCCACTCCTTTTCGCACAGATCGCGAGGACAGTTTGCCCAGGTCGCCCAGCCCGCCCACTTTTGCTTCAAAAAATTCAACACTCCTCCTTGAAGTGAGAAGTGGAAACCAGCCCCAGCAGTCCCCGTAACTGTGTAATTGGACCCTTCGACAGCGGCTTCGTGAAGATTTCAACAATGTTGTCCTCGCTCCGCACATGCCCAACCACAAGACACCCCTCCAGCATCTTCTCCCGAATGAAATGGTGCTCAATCTAAATATGCTTGGTCCGCACGTGACAAATTGGATTATTAACCATTTTATGAGCACTTTCATTATCACCGCGTAGCAGAGTAAGACATTGCACTTCTTCATGGACGTCCTCTACTAGCCTCCTAAGCTAGATGGCTTCCCGAGTTGCCAAGGCCGAAGCATTGTACTCCGCTTCCGTAGTAGAGACGGAAACAGAATCCTGCTTCTTGTTGCACCATGAGATACCCGCTGATCCACATGTGAGTACATAATCAGACGTCGATTTCCGATTTTCTGAATCTCTCCCATAATCAACACCTATGTAACTGTGTAGGTTGAAGCCCGTGTCTCTGCCATAAAGGATACCCATATCAGAAGTGGACTTCACATACTTCAGAATGCTCTTTGCCGCCACCAGATGAGGCTTTTGAGGTTCCGCTATATACCGACTTACTCAGCCTACAAAATAAGCAATGTCTGGCCTCATAATCGTTAAGTAAATAAGGCTCCCAACCAGAGCCCGGAACACTAAAGGATCTGGAAGTATCCTCTCCTCATCTCGTTGAAGCTTGACGCCAACATTAAGTGGAGTAGAGCTACTCTTCCCCTCCTTCATGCCGAACCGCCGAAAAATCTATTCCGCATAGCCCTTTTGGGAAACGAGTATGCCACTCTGAAAGTGATGGATAAATCTAACTAACTCTAGAGGGGGGGGGGGGGGGTGAATAGAGTATTAAAAACTTTTAGATAATTTTTATAGCGGATTAAAATAGGTGATATATATAAAGGCACAACCAGACGAACAAATAAAATATCCGTCGGTCCTACTATATATAAAGAGAAATATCATAACACAAAAAAGAAACAAATAAAGGCACAACCAGACGACACAAGGAATTTATAGTGGTTCCCCAATAAACCTGGGTACATCCACTCTTCTATCACTATGGTAGGAATCCACTATAGGTTTTGCTCAGGTGCCCTGCCACCACAGGTTTTTGATCAGGTGCCCTATCACCAGAAGATCTATTTTTCTAAGGGAGATCTAGCAACCCTTTGAGCTTTTGATCAGGTTCCCAAAAACCAATCCCAAGTATTTTGATCAGGTGACTTGTGAACTAAAATGTTAACTTTTGAAGAGAGTTATAACCCTATACACAGTAAAAGAGAAAATGAAAATGATGTTGTCTTCTCTATCTCAAATCTCCGAGAAGACTAGTAGATTGTTGATGATATCAAAGCTCCCCCTGAGTTGTATGGATCTGATCAGGATTGGAAGCTTTGCTTCAGGGTGTAGGCCTTCTTTGAAGACTTCTTCCTCCAGTAAATATTTTTGAGAGATGTGAACTTTTGGTCTCAGATTGACGATCTGTTGCTCGAAGAAAAGCTTGAAACAGATGATGATAGAACAAGATGTATCTGTCTCTATCTATTTTGTTCTCTGATTACTGATTTTCTCTTTCTTCTAATTTCTGGCAATCTTCTGAAAATCACTTTATATATTGATTGCAGATTCAAAAACATTTGAATTTTAAATTCTTTCCATGAAATCCTCTGCATAATTTCTGGGAGTTGGAACGACTAATTTAGTCTTGAATGCATTTACCAAACTGTCCCAGTAAATATTGTAGAGTAATAACGCTGTGAAATCCATAATTAATGATGCCAGGTAACAATTATATTCTTGAGAATATTGAACATTAATTATCAGAGTATTACTGTCTTAATATAATATAATTTGAAATCAAACTGCTATTAGTCGAACTGAGAAACTACAGAGAAGATTAGTCGAACAGAACTTGGAAGGAGTTAGTCGAACTCAGCAAGGATTTCGTCAACCTGAGCTCCAAGTTCATCGAACTGAGATAGTCCTTCGTCGAGCAGAACTTCTGATATGAGATCACAGTTCGTCAATCTCAGCTAGACTTTCGTCGAGCTCAACTCAGAGAAGGAACTCTGAGTTCGTCGATCTGAGATCAATGATCGTCGAGCTGAGTTTAGCTATCGTCGAATGACTTTTTTGCATTCTCTTTAACTGCTTTTACTCTGAAGTCTTCTGTCTCTAAAGTATTCCGAAGGAGGGTACTGACAGTCTAAGTATGTGCTGCTGACCTTGACCCTGAAAATAACTTATGACTCTATACTATCCATGTTGGGTCATCTAAATAATCCTAATAGTGAACCTTGCCCAAATCACAAGTAGGGTTCCAACAATCTCCCTCTATTTGGGTGAGGTCACTATAAAAATAAAAAAAATCACAAAGCATGAAAAATATCTGACAAAATTATAGAAATTCAATTGATATAAACAATTGTGCCTTGTGAGTATATATATACAACAATAATAAATTCAAAATGCATAAGCAGAAAATTATAAATCTTTCTTTTGAGCATCTGAAGAAGGGTCTGAAGCAGGTTTTGAGAAAACCATTATTATTCTGGGGTCCTCTGCTTCTTTTTAAGTCATTTTCATATCTTCAGCACCAAGAATCTTCACTGATGTAGCTCTAGGCACTACTGTATCTGGATGGAGATGCATATATTCATCAACATTAAAAAAATTATTTACTTGATACTTATCCAATTCCTTCTTTCTATAAGATAACATTGTTGAAAATTGAGAAGAATCCTTCCCTTCAGCTTTGGCTTTCCTTATCTGAGAGAGAGTTATCAGCTCATTAAACCTGTCCATTCGGAAGTTAGGATCCAACTCTAGATCATAAGTTGGAGAAGGAGGTCTCTCTGGACTTGATTTTTCTTGCTGATTTCCTTGAGATGTCTGCTAGCTGCTTTGATTATTATGCTATTGTTGCTGTCTTCTTTGCTGGCTGCTGGACTGAGATTCTGACCTTGAAGGTCTGTCTTTGCTACTTTGAGCAGGTCTTGATTGATGTGAATGAGAAGTAGACCTATGAACTTGAGAAACACTTCCTGTTGTTCCCGCTGTAGGAGGAGGAGGAGGAGGTCCTCTCCAAGACCTTTGAGGAGGAGAACCATACCTTTTCATCGTTTTCCTATTCTTTTGTTCATTTTTAGAAAACTGTTGAATTTTTCGGATCTTGGAATGAGCATGGGTTATCTCAACTAAAGTAGTCACAACCAGAAACACATGCAACAATAAGAGTCTTTATTGATATCAGCAATCTTCTTTACAATGCGAGATATACATGGAGAGACATGCTTCGCCAAAATCACCAAAGGGAAAGCAGAGAAAAATACAAGGCAAACAGACCGCGCAGACTGAACCAATAGCCGCCGGTCCTACTACTGCAGTATGGAGTCCGTACAGACCGCCTGGTCACCAGTCCGCAATCAAGCTGCGCGGACTGCCCGTTATTCCAATGCTAAGCTCTAGCCGCCAATCTGCAAGCCGCCTAACCGCGGGGTCGCCTATATGACAGACCGCAGAAGCTGCTGATGCCGAACTGAACAGGCCGCCTGAAGCAGACGACTTATTGAACCCCGAAACAAGTTGCCAAAGATAAGACCGCCTGGTCGCTGCACGCGACCTGCTATTTATCGCTTGTTGCCTAACCACAGAGTCCGCACTATCCCTGACCACAATCAGAGCCAAGTCCTAGCTTTTCAGCGCTATCCGCACAACCTGCCCAGAACAAATTGGTCAACTCTATCAACTCGCGCGGATACCAAAAGTCAGTCCGCAATAACTACTCGCGGGCTCACTTACTATTCATTCGTTCATATTCCTGATGTGACAGGGGTCTTATTTATAAGCATGATGAGGAGTGTAGTCACTGCCCTAGCCGATAGGATCACCACCTCATCCCGCAACAAGAACAAGTGTATCCGCAAGCCGCGGATACACTCCCAGTCCGCCGCGACCTGTGCAGGATAGCCAGTCCGCCTATGCTTCACCAAGGACGGACAACAAGCCAGTCCGCCTTGTTTCACCAAGGCCGGACAACAAGCCAGTTCGCGTTGTCGCCAAAGGCCAAGCCAGGACGCCGACACAGTCGGACTCTGCTATAACCTTGTCGGCCTATCTGCGGACACAACTCCAGTCCGCTTATACCGAGCTCGCAGCTATGCCACCAAGACTACTGCCGAACTACGCAGATACAGCCACGCCAAGGCAACTGCCGGACTCAGCGAACACAGCCCAACCCGCACGCCTTGCAGACGCAACTCCAGTCCGCATTACCCAAGCTCGCAACCAAGGCACATCGCACTGCTGCCGAGCTCGGCGGACTGAGAAGCAGTCCGCGCTTCACTGCGCGATCTCCCCGGGCTGAGCCAAACCTGGACTTGGTTCAGAACCAACCAAGTCCACACTACTGGCCACAAGGGCCAATCCGCGCTTACTGGCCGACACTAGATCTAGTCCGCCAACCCAGGCGAACTCTGGCACCTGTCTGCACTGACTGGCAAACTCCGTAGTTCCTGCTAGCCGCTCCTCCAGAGCTAGACCAAGGCTTCTGCCAAGCCGGTCTGTCGAGCTCCAGTCCAGTCCGCTTCTTGCCGGACTCCGCAGATAAAGAAGTTATCCGCTTGGTTACCTTCTGGGATCCAACTTCCAGCTGTGCATAAGCCGGCCTGGCAGGCCGCCGCCTCTGTTCGCATAGTCCGCGTTAACAGACCGCCCAGGCCGCCAAAGAACAAGCTGTCAGCAACAGCTTCACCGACCTGGCTGTCCGCATAGTCCGCGCGGACAGGTCACCCAGGTTGCCGATCACCCACTTTCACTTCACCATTTTCAACACTCCCCCTTGAAATGAGAAGTGATGAACAACCCCAACAGCTCCAGTAACCTTGCACCTGGTCCCTCCGATAGCGCCTTCGAGACATAGTCCTCACCTCGCATATCCTGCACCATGAGGGATCCCTCCAGCATCTCCCAAAAGGAGCCATGCTTCCCTCTGCCTTCTTCTTAAGCTTCGACCTCCACTCATGCGTCACAAGAGTATCACCAACGTTCTTGGGCACAAGGGCCCAAGCCTCGTCACCTCTGAGTGTAGTCACCTCCTCAGCCTTGGCATCATCCACCTCCTTGAACCACTGATTCCTGCTCTCAACTTCTTTATCTGCAGGCCAAGCTCGCCCTCCACAAGCCTCATGAACTCCACAAACAAGTAGAACATGTTTGACTTCTCCTTCATGAAGTATACCCAAGTATACCTCGTATAGTCATCAACCAATATCAGCATGTACCTGCTGCCTCCAAGACTGGCGGTGACGGTCGGTCCCACCAGATCACAATGGACAACCTCCAAAGGTGCTTTGCATTTGGACCGCGCCTTATCAACCATAAAGTAATAAGCTTCACCGTGCTGACATCCCGCGCATGCTTGACCGTCGCCATAGGATGATAATCTAGGCAGGCCTCTCACGAGTCTCCTTACTGCCATTGCTTTCAGCTTGTCCATCCCCATATGCCCCAGTCTTCCGTGCCAGATAGATGCACTATCACTGATCTTCATCCGATCAGAATCAGAACTTGTTGATGACCCAACCAAGTTCTTCTCCTTACTCCCAGCATGATCAACATTCACCGAGTGCAAGACAATCTTACGCTCCTTCCTGAGATGATCGGACTGCTCGCATCTATAGTACCTGGGTCCTTCCTTCCTCTTCCCATCATGCCTATGAGAACCACTCCTCTCTTGCTAATATGAAGTAGAAAGACCATCCTCCGCAGCCACCTTCACCTCCTTCTTGAACAACCCAACAAGGGAAGTCCAAACCTCTGCAGCTGACTGACATCCGCTGATGTGGTCCAAGAGCTCCGATGAGATCACCTGCTTGAGAACAGACTCCGATCTCGCATTTGTCTCCTTCCAAGCTCTCATCGCTCCAGTATTGCCAGCAGTAACCTCTTTCCTTTCAACTCCACACACCACCTTCCAAAGGTCCTCGCCAAGAAGATAGCTCTCCATACATGACTTCCACTTCTCAAAGTTAGTCTCTGTTAGGAGATCAATCCCAAGATCACTTGCATCTCCCGCTGCCATGGTTTTAACACTGGTTCCCTCTTGACAAGAGCAACAACCACTTCTAGTTGATCACTGCTTATCCACTCCAACCTCCCTTTGATACCATGTTGAATTTTTCGGATCTTGGAATGAGCAGTGGTTATCTCAACTAAAGTAGTCACAACCAGAAACACATGCAGCAACAAAAGTCTTTATTGATATCAACAATCTTTTTTACAATGAGAGACATACATGACAAGACATGATTTGCCAAAATCACCAAAGGGAAAGTAGAAAAAATTACAAGGCAAACAGACCGCGCGGACTGAACCAATAGCCGTCGGTCCTACTACTGCAGTATGGAGTCTGCACAGACCGCCAGGTTGCCAGTCCGTAGCCAAGCTAGGCGGACTGCCCGTTATTCCAATGCTAAGCTCTAGCCGCCGATCTGCAAGCTGCCTAACCGCGAGATCGCCTAGCTGCCAGACCACACAAGCTGCTGATGCCGAACTGAATAGGCCGCCTGAAGCAGATGACTTATTGAACTCCGACACAAGTTGCTAAAGAGAAGACCGCCTGGTCGCTGTCCGCGACCTGCTGTTTACCGCCTGTTGCGTAACCACAGAGTCCGCACTGTCCCTGACCGCAATCAGAGACAAGTCCTGGCTTTCCAGCGCTATCCGCACAACCTGCACAGCACAAACCGGTCAACTCTATCAACTCGTGCAGATACCAAAAGTCAGTCCGCATCAACTACTCACAGGCTCACTTACTGTTCATTCGATCATATTCCTGATGTGACAGGTGTCCTATTTATAGGCACAATGAGGAGTGTGGTCACCGCCCTAGTCGATAGGTTCACCGCCTCATCCCGCAGCAAGAACAAGTGTATCTACAAGCCGCGGATACACTCCCAGTCCACAGCGACCTGTGCAGGATAGCCAGTCCTCCTTGCTTCACCAAAGCCGGACAATAAGCTAGTCCGCCTTGCTTCACCAAGGCCAGACAACAAGCCAGTCCGCCTTGTCACCAAAAACCAAGCCAGGATGCCGACACAGTCGGACTCTACAACAACCTTGTCCTCCTATCCGCGAACACAGCTCCCGTCCGCTTATACCGAGCTCGCAGCTACGCCACCAAGACTACTGCCGGACTCCGCGGACACAACTCCAACTCGTATACTCCGATCGCACAGCCATACCAAGGCAACTGTCGGACTCAGCGGACACAACACAACCCGCACTCCTTGCGGACGCAACTCCAGTCCGCATTCCACAAGATCGCAACCAAGGCACACCTCACTGCTGCCGAGCTCGGCGTACTGAGAAGCAGTCCGCGCTTCATTGCGTGATCTCCCCGGACTGAGCGAAACCTGGACTTGGTTCAGAACCAACCTAGTCCACACCACTGGACACAAGGGCCAGTCCGCGTTTACTGGCGGACACTGGATCCAGTCCGCTTTCCCCAGCGAACTCCATCACCTGTCCGCACTGACTGGCGAACTCCTCAGCTCCCGCTAGCCGCTCCTCCAGAGCTAGACCATGGCTTCTGCCAAGCCGGTCTGTTGAGCTACAGTCCAATCCGCTTCTTGCCGGACTCTGCGGATAGAGAAGTTATCCGCCTAGTTACCTTTTGGGATCCAACTGCCTGCTGAGCATAAGCCGGCATGGCAGGCCATCGCCTCTGTTCGCATAGTCCACGCGAATAGACGGCCCAGGCCGCCAATGAACAAGCTGTCAGCAATAGCTTCGCCGACCTAGCTGTCTGCATATCCTGTCTGTATAGTCCACGTGGACAGGTCGCCCAGGTTGCCCGATCACCCACTTTCACTTCACTATTTTCAACAAAAGCCTTATCCAGTATGGAGTATCTGGAATGAGAGTAATTCCATGCAAAATGTAATAAGGAATGTCAGCATTTGATGAAGGTTTAGGAGCAACGTTTACTGGAGCCTTCTTCTTGGTTTTTCTTTTCTTTGAACCAAAATCTCCTGACTCATCTGAGTCAACATCATCATCACCAGATTCTTCAACAGGCTGATCATAGAGAGCATCAATTTGTTTTAACAATTCAGCAGAAATTGCTGGAGGAGCCTATGATTGTATATCTGTATGTATTATTTCAGCCTGTGGCTGTACAACTATATCTTTCTTTTCAGCCTGAGGTTGTGGCTCTATATTTTCTATATTAACCCGTACATCAGAATCTACTGTATTTATGTCTTCAAACATAGTATCATCCATATATGGCATGGGGGATTCAACCCAAGCAAATGTTGGTGGGGATAAAGCCTCTGGCTCTATAACAGTTACTTGCTCTATAATATTCTCAATAACTGTAAAGCTTGTCCTTAGTTGTTCCAATACTGTAGGGCTTATTGAGGCAGTGTATCATACTATTGTTTTAGAAGAATTATCAAAACTGGAGCAAAACTGGGCTGAACTTCAAAAACAAATAATAAGGAAGATAAGTCAACTGTGAGATTAATGATAAAATCACCAACAGTGATGATTTCTACTGCTACCTCTTCTGCTATACAAACCATTTCAGTATCATCAAAAATTTCAACTACTGCTGCTGCTGCTGGAATTGCTGATACTGTAATTTCTTTATTAACTGTTGGAGCTGTTATTGTTGCTGTTGGAGCTTCTTCATAGGACATCTCCCCCTGCCTGGATTCAGAGATACCTGAACCTAGGCCCCCAGAAGAAGGGACAGTGGAGGAGGAAGCTAGCTTTGAAGAAAGAGTATTGATGGAAGCAGCAAGTGGAGCAATGACTTCAGCTATGAGTTTCTTGAGTGTGGGGGTAATGAAGTCAAGAATGTTAGCAGAAATAGAAGAAAAATCAACATACATATAATCATTTTGATTAGCAGATGTGGAAGGTTGATTCTCAGTTGAGGATGATGACATGAAGCACGTTGGACAAATGATAAATGCTTGTGGAATTGAAGGTGTTGGAATGTTAGAGGGAGTGACATCAAGAATAGTGACTTCCTGAACAGGGGAATGAGGTGAGGATATATGAATGGGAGATGAATGAGTTGGAGATGGAGATGATAATAGATCAAAATTTGGAGATGACTGTAGTGGATCTGTATGAAGAGAAGTGGATGGTAAGACATCAAGACGTGTTTGAGGAGGTGGAGATGGTGTATCCTTAGAAATGTGGATTGGTGAGTGGAGGAGATGGTGGTCGAGATGGTGAGGCAGGAGGGATGGAAGTAGAATGTGGGTCTGCAATAACAGTGGATGGTTGTTAAAGAGGAGGAGATAGTAGTCTGGGTGAAGGAGGTGGAGGTGGAGCAAAAACTTCTTCTGGGTTTGGAGGAGTGACTGTGTCAGTCCTTGTGTCCTCAGAAGCTCTGAAGGAGGAGGACCTGGAGGGATTGGTGATAACCCTCTCCCATCTTCTAAAGAGGGTTGATGTGAGCCTCTTGGAAGCATTAATAAATATGGTCTGTGAGACCAAAAGTTCTGGGCACTTGGCTTGCAAGAAAAGCACAAGAATTCTCCCATACCCAACATCCTTCTTATTTACCTTCTTCTTAATAGAATCAAACAGAATCAATCCCCAATTATTTTTTTTTCTGATTCACCAATGCACACATTAGATGAAATTGGTGCCTGGTTATATGATCGTGAGCAGAGTGCTTGCCCAACATCACTTTTCCAAAAATATCGGCTAAAAATCTATATTTTATCGAAAGATTTTTCTTAAGAAGGTGGTTAGGGTTTCCTTCAGCATGACCCAACCGATCTAGCATTTCATTAAATTCACTACTAGATAATTACATTTCTTCTTCACCATTAACAAACCCAAAAATTTCAGATAAGATTTCTGGTGAAAGAGGAACTTGATGTCCTGAGATAGATCCAATAAGAATTGGAGTGTCCTGAATCTTTGCTGTATATACCCATTCCTTAATCTCTACCACTGAAAGCTTTATCCTTGTTGTCATGAAGGTTCGTAGGTTCTGAACCTCAAATAGCTGTAAGATGTCCTTGAATACTTGGTCGGAAAGACTGAATGATTCAATGTCTATATCAAAACCGGCGTCAAACTTCATTGCTGCAAGGATTGCTGGAGAAACTGCCATTGCTCTGCAAAAACCAGAGATCAAGTGCAGAGGGGAAATGGAAGAGCGAGGGATAGAGTTCGATGAAAACCTAATTATAAGTTCAGAAGATGAAAAGACGAACTCCGTCCGACGAAAAAATAAAAGCTTCGAACTCAGTTCGACGAAAAATCTCATAACGAAATAAAAGTGTCGATCTAAGTTTGAAGAGGGGGAAAACAATTCGTCGTTCTCCGTTCGACAAAATTTTTTTTTGAAACAAATTCGTCGATCTCTGTTCGACGAAAAGTTTTGCAAAGAAGGGTTTGTCGATCTCCGTTCGACGAACATGCCACGAAGAGTTCATAGTTCATCGATCTTCGTTCGACGAAAAATGAACAATTCGTCGACCACAGACAGAAATCAAATTAAAGCATCTCCATTAATCATACCTAGCTGATTTAGAAAGAACAGATGTTTCTTTTCATCTAATAGTTTGGTGAAGATGTCTGCTCTTTGTAAATCAGTAGAGATAAAGATAAGTTTAATTTTATTTCTGTCCACATTATCTCTAATGAAATGATGCCTTATCTCTATATGCTTTGTCCTACTATAATGCACTGGATTTTGTGCAATAGAAATTGCACTGGTATTATCATAAAAGATAGTTGAATTATTTAAGTTGAAATCATAATTCAGGTGCTGATTTTGAATCCACAACATCTGTGAGCAACAACTACCTGCTGCTATGTTTTCAGCTTCAGTAGTTGATGTGGACACAGAAGTTTGTTTTTTGCAAAACCAGGACACAAACCTATCACCAAGGAACTGACAAGTTCCTGATGTGCATTTCCTATCAACTCTACATCCAGCAAAGTCAGCATCTGAGAATCCAGATAATTCAAATCCTAACTCAGTAGGATACCAGAGTCCTAGATTAGGATAACTCTTTATATATCTTAAAATCCTTTTTAATAAAATAAGTTGAGATTTTTTAGGATTGACTTGAAATCTAGCACAGATACAAGTATCAAACATAATGTCTGACCAAGTAGCTGTAAGATACAATAAGGACCCAACAATAGCCCTATATGTTTTCTGATCAACCGACTTGCCATGTTCATCAGAATCAACTACAGCATTGGAGGGCATGAGTGTTTTCTTAGCTGAGGCATCTGACATCCTAAATCTTTTAAGTAACTCTTTAGCATATTTAGATTGAAATATGAATATATCATCAAGAGTTTGCTTCACTTGGAGAGAAAAGAAATGATCCAAGCCCATTCCTAATGGGCTAGGCCCATGAGTCAAGGCCCATGACCAGCCCAAGTGATCATTGACCGCCCCCACCCCTCTGAAATAGGAGAGAGAGTGCATGCATGGGGGTATTTTTGGAAATTAAGAGGAAAAGAGGAGAGAGAAGAGAGGGAAATGAGGGATGGAGGCCATGTTGCCCTCCTCCTCTCTTCCCAATCCCTCCTCTGAGCTCCAACAATCAGTCTCATCCTTTCCAGCACAATTCCATGACACATGGCAGCCATGGTGAAGCATCCAATGCTTGGCCGAAATTCCCACTACTCAAAGCACCATAACCAGCCCACTCAACCCCCATTTGACCTCACCATCAGATTCAGAAGGCTGAGAGGAGTGGAATTCGATATGTGGATCGAAGCTTTTGGTGGAGAAACGAGTTCGGGAGCAAGCTCGCCGGAAAGGAGAAATTCCATGGCCAACCGCCGCCGGCACCACCGTAGGGCTCTGATTAAGGTTTGTTTCTCCTCCTATCCCCTTGTGCTAGCTTCCTAGATCACTTAGGAGAGATTTCGAGCTCAATTGAGCTTGGATCAATGTGAGGTGTGGGAGAAAATCCATGGTTTTTAATGGAGCTCGGGTTCGCCGGAAACCGCCGCCTCCGGCGGCCAAGTCGCCGCCAAACGTTAGCCCCCACCTCAACGGAGGTGGTGGTGGCGGTGGCCGTCCAGGGAGGTGGCCGGATGGCTAGGAATGCAAGTTGAAGGCGCTCCAGGCCGGGCAATCTCGGCCCTGGCTGGAGGAGGAAGATGAACGGATGCGCTCCATTATTGCTTTGAGATTCGTGCTATATTAATATATCAAACTTAGGTATTCTGTCACACTTTATTCTGTACATTGAGGGCTAATTTTAGGGCTCTTAAAAGCCGATTCGGAAAATATGTTCAACATATAAAATGTAGCCCTAGGTCTTACCTTTTAAAATGACACCTTAAAGTTGTAATGTGGAGCAATACATCTCCCTGTAGGGCCATTCTACCAAGATTGGTCCTAGGCCAGGGCAGATCTTTAAGTGAGTGCTCAAGCGAAACCGTAAGTCCACATGACCTAAGATCTTGGTCATGCATGTGATTAGGTCATACTTAGGTACTGACCAAAAATGGGAATTTTTGGAAATTATGTTTCCATAGTTTTTGGATAAATATCATTTATTAAATTAATTGATTTTTTGGAGATATACAACTCCAAATGCCCCCGAATTTGCATGGCCATTGGGTCATTATATGACCATGATAAAAATTTTATGCCATTTTGACCTCTCCATGTTTGGGAAATCCAACATGCATGATGAAGGTATATTGAAATTTGGTGTGCCAATAGTAGAAATGGGAAAATGGGAATTTAGCCAATTTGGCAAAATGCATGTCCATGAAACTCTGGACAGAGGCTTATAAGTATGTATTACACCTCCCATATGAAGGATGGGATTTTTGGGATAACAAATCCCATTAAATAGATTTATTGGAAATTAGGTCCATTTGGAAATATAAATTTGAAAATAGGACAATTACTTTATTAAATTCTGAAACTCTCTCACAAACCCTAGTGGGATATTATAAACCTCTGGAAATTTTTATAAGCATGTTTGGAAAATTTATCTTGGGTTTTTATTAGAATTACCATATTGCCCTTTTTGGAAATTAATTAAAAGAAAATTAAATATTTGCTGAACAATTATGGGAAAATTCATAGTATTTTAATTCTATGACTAGAACTCTATGCAAATATTTCATAATTTATGGGTGAATATGTAGGTTGAAAACTCAAGTAGTGGCATTTTGATAATATTATCATTATAGAATTTTGTTAGGTCAAATCACTGGTTAGGATGACCAAATTCTGTATGTTGTTTTATTATATCAATATTGACCTCCAGTAAGTTTCCTAGAAGTTTTGGTTATATAATGGATGTACTTCATTTGGAAAATGATTTAATTATGATTTTAATCTTTAATGAAAATTATATAGAAATTTAAATGGAAAAATTATGATCCCTGTTAGGCAGTCATATTTAACCTATTTGAACTCTAGAAAAATTTCTTAGGTATGTGGACTCATTGGATATATTACATCATGCATAATGTGACTTAGGTCACTTAATTAAAAGATTTAATTTAGGGACTTAATTACTTAGAAAAATGTTGAAATCTAAAATGGTCAACACCATACACCATACCAACCCATAATAATTAATAAGGGGCATTTGGCCCAAGGAATTGGAAGTCATATTATACGAGTTAGTATTAGGTCATGAGTTACGCTTAGCAAAAGTAGCAGGTTTTACTGGGACCCACATGGGATATGATAGAAGGTTGAGTTAAGAACTATATTGGGAAGATAAACCCTATTTGGTGTCTAGTAGGTCACTTTATATTATCGAGTGATAGAGTGCAAATCCCCAAGGATAGTAGCTAGAACGGATACTGGCGGAAGACCGCTGATTACCCAATAATATCCTAAGTGATTAGGTTCGTTCCAGAGTAACAACGAGAGCTGGGTATATATCATGGGTATACATTAATAAAAGTAAGTATCCCTGCGAAAGGGAACTTTGGGCTTTATGATGACTAGTTTTAGTCAACGGGTTTTGGGTTAGATTAGCATAAAAATTCCTAGGTTTAATTATATTTTTATGTATTTTGTGTTTGTTATGTTATATTTTATATTTGGTAACTAACATTATGTTTTATTTTATTTTTTTTGTAGGTTCAAGACCCCAACCATGCAACCCGAGCTCAAGTCCAGCACAACACCATGCAGCCCACATAGTGCAGCCCGAGCACTCCAAGTGCAGCCATCCCACTTCATTGATGCAACCCGAGCCCTCCAAGTGCAGCCAGCCTACTTCATTGGTGCAACCCGAGCCCATGCAGCTCCTTGGTGCAGCCGACCCTCCTCCATGATGCAGCCCACTTCAACCATGCAACCCGAGCCCATGATGCAGCCCCTTTTATCAAGTGCAACCCGAGCCCAAGTGTGGCCGGCCCTCCTTCAAGACCAACCCGAGCCCACTTCATGCATCCAGCCACCTTTGCATGGCTCTCCACATATTTCGACCCATTTGAGGCCCATGCATGGCCAGCTCCCTCTCTCCCACTTTCTTTTTATATTTTTCTGCCCATACATGCATGGCCGCCGCCTTCTTTCCCTCTCTCTCTCCCCTCTTTTATTATTCATTCATCCCCCCTTTTTCCCTTTCTATTTTCCTATTTTCTTTTTTTTTCTTTAATTAAAATGCATTGAACCTTGTCTTCTCTCTCCCCCTCATTAATTCCATTCATGCATCCTCCCATCCATACATGGCTGGCCCCCTCCTTGCCCCCCTTCATCTCTACTTCCCTCTAGAACCTTCCCCCTCACCTATATAAGGAGCACTTGCCTCAAGCTTTGAAAGAAGTTGGATTTTGGAGAGCAAGTGAGAGTGCTAGTACAAGGGAGTTCTTTTCTTTTCTTGTTGTTATTCTTAAGTTTATTTTATTAGTGTAATCCCCTTTTTGGTAGTATAATTTTGTCTCTTTTATTATTATTTTGTACTTCCCTTTTTTATCAAGCAATGAACATGAATTTCCTTTATCTTATTGTGATTTCATTCTTAAATATGCGCAGCTAATTTTTTTTATCATT
This sequence comes from Platanthera guangdongensis, assembly GCA_039583875.1. Classification (NCBI taxonomy): domain Eukaryota; kingdom Viridiplantae; phylum Streptophyta; class Magnoliopsida; order Asparagales; family Orchidaceae; genus Platanthera; species Platanthera guangdongensis. The sequence goes on along the minus strand of CM077156.1, from coordinate 37,212,529 downwards.
CGATCATGAGGATCCATGAAATGAGATGAGATTCTTCTTTACTTCTTAGTTTTATTTTTGTTAAATTTATTCACGATCCTTCTTTGATTTTTCTCGTGTCAACTCCGTATTTCTGGTATACGGTAGTAGGCAATTTGATCTCATTTCATAGTAGTCGAGAGACTCGTTGATTTAAAAGATCACTCAAAGAAGGAAGGAGTTACACGCAATCCTAGAGATAGGAAAATGTAAATCCTCTCGATTGGAGTCAAATCCAATAGTGTGGGTCACTTCAATAATGCAACTTTAGGCCTTTTGATTTGCAATGAGTTTTCTGTCAAAACGTCTAGAAGTTAAGAGATTTAATGCTTTAGCGAGATTATTTCTTATTTTCGGATCCGTCACGGTCGAGTTTGGTTTGCAATTTTAGAACTTTTATTTTTATCCTTCTTATCTCTTTTCATGGTGAATCATTGATCGAATGCTATCTTTTTCTATCTGAAGCTTTCGTTTTTATATTATCTTTAGTTTAATTTAAAATTCCTCAAAACATCCAACAATCGTACGGTAGGATAATAGTAGAAGCGTGAGTAATAGTAATTGACAACCCCGAGTTTTTAATACGACCTTGGTACTACAATTCGATAGGTACACTTGCCTGTTCGGGTTGATAGTCATTCAATTCACCAAGTTTTTGGCGCCGTTGCCAGAGACCCTTTTTCGTCAATATTAGGAAAATGCTTTCGCTATTACTTCTGCAAAAATAAAAAAAAATAACCTTTCTCTATTTTCTTCATCAAGTTTCTATTTCCGTTCTTCTCTTTTTCTTTCCTCCGTTCTCCTTCTATTTTTTAGAGCATGGCCCGCACGAATCCGTCGCTACTTGTTGACTTGGACACAGAAATCGAGCGCTCCTTTCAAAGAAACTTGCGATTCAAGGTTTCCACTTCTCAAATAGCGGTTGAGGATTCCGACGGTGATTGTAACTTCAACTCTGAAGTGGGAGAACCCAACCCAGCGTTTGCCCAGCAAAGGACAATGTCCGATTATGCTCGGCCCAACCTGGAGGGTACAAAAACAAGTATTGTTTGACCTGCAATTGCAAACAATAACTTTGAGCTTAAGCCTAGCATCATACAAATGGTGCAACAATATCTACAGTTCGACGAATTACAAGATGAAGATCCAAACTTGCATATTGTTAGTTTTCTCGAGATCTATGATACCTTCAAAATCAATGGTGTCTCAGACGACGCAATTACGCTAAGACTCTTCCCCTTCTCCTTAAGAACAAAAGCCAAACAGTGGTTGAGTTTTCTTCCAAGAGGATCAATCACCACTTGTAATATTTTAACAGATAAATTTCTCGCTAGATATTCCCCCCCGATAAAACTGCGAAACTTCGCAATGATATTACTTCTTTTTCTCAAATTACTTCCGAAACCCTCTATGACACTTGGGAGAGGTTCAAAGAACTTTTGAGACGCTGCCCTCACCATGCTCTGCCTGTATGGTTACAGGTGCAGACATTCTATAATGGGCTAAATCAAGAGACCAATCAAATGATAGATGCCGCTTCCGGTGGTTCTTTGGACCGTAAAACTCCGAAGGCCGCTCTTGAGCTTATCGAGGACATGGAGATGAACACCTATCAGTGGAACTCACCTAGGACTCGCCCAAATAAACCTGCAGGTATCTACGAAGTGGACTCTGTGTCCCAACTGGCGCTTCAAGTGGAGATGCTGAATAAGAAAATAACGGAGATGACTGCTGCCTCCGCCCCTCAGGTATATGAAAATACAAATGCTGCTGCTGAGCAGGTGGATTATCTGGACAACATACCCAGACCTGCTCAAAATAATTTTTCTAATTTTTCTAATTTTTCTGCTTCTCCTAATTTTAATAATGCTTCTAACTCGTATCACCCTTGATGGCGTAACCATCCTAATTTTTTGTGGAGTAACTCCGCAAATGCCACGTATCCACCACACAATTTCACTCCACCACCACCACCACATCAAACTCAAAATCAAAACCAAAATTTTTAGAAACCTCCAACTTTGGCGAAAATGTTTTCTAGATATATAAGCACGAACGAGGCGACCATTAAAAATTTGACAGGATCGTTGAAAAATCTAGAAAACACGGTCGGACAACTCGCTAAGGTTATCTCCGAGAGTCCACCTGGGACTCTTCCCTCAAATACTGAACCCGACCCAAGGGAGCACGCGAAAGCAATTTCCCTTCGGAGCAGTAAAGTAATCCACGAGCCCTCCACCAGGGAAGAGCCAGAGGTGATTGTCCCTCCTGCTGCTGAACAAACCATCGTTACAGAAATGAATGATAATAATTTTGACAAAGAAAAATAAAAATTTGTTTTTAAAAAAGAAAACGATAATTTTCAAAATGATGCTCCGGAGATAAAAAAGAATTTCCGCCACCTCCCTATCCCGCTAAGCTTAGGAAAGATAAATTAGATGATCAGTACCAACACATCCTCAAGATGTTCAAACAAATCCATATTAATCTGCCGTTTCACGAAGCTATTAGTCAAATGCCTAAGTACGCTAAATATCTTAAGGATTTGTTGACAAATAAAAAGAAACTGGAAAATCTATCTCATGTAACGTTGAACGAAGAGTGCTCAGCGGTCATTAATAATTCAAATCTTTGTAAAAAGATAAACGATCCAGGTAGCTTTTCTATTCTTTGTGTTTTCGGTAATCTTTTCGTAAAACACGCGTTAGCGGATCTAGGTGTGAGCATCAACTTGATGCCGTTTTCATTATTTAAGAAGCTAGGATTGAACACTCTCATCCCTACGTGTATGAGTATCCAGTTAGCCGATCGCTCAATCAAGTATCCGTTAGGTATTGTAGAGGACGTGCTAGTGAAGGTCGGCAAATTCATCTTCCCGGTGGATTTTGTTATTCTTGATATTGAAGAGGACGTCGATGTCCCTCTTATCCTTGGTCATCCCTTCCTAGCCACTTATCGAGCGGTCATCGATGTGAGTAACGGGAAGCTCTTTCTTCGTGTAGGGGATGACGAGGTTACTTTTTCTATAAATGAATCTATGAAAAACTCTTTAACAAATGATGATTCTTGTTTTTTTCTTGATGTGTTAAATGAAGATTCCTCTCTTTTCCTTTCGAATGTTTCTTCAAATAAATTTTCCTCTTCTTTTTCTGAAATTTCTTCCAATGTTTTTGAAGACACGGTTATGTCCGTGCAAGCCAACTTTGAAAAGGAACCAGTTTTTAGACAAAAATTTTTGAAAATCTTACTTTTGAAAAAGAAAAAAATTTGAAAAACTCTTACGACAAACCACCCAACCTTGAATTAAAACCACTCCCCGAACATCTTAAATATGCTTTTCTTGAAAAAAATTTTAAATTGCCCGTTATAGTTTTGGCCTTTCTTTCTCAATCTGAGAATGATCAATTGATCGAGGTGCTACAAAGGCATCACCGAGCTATAGCGTGGTAAATATCTGATATTTCTGGCATAAGCCCCTCGTTTTGCACCCATAAAATATTTTTCGAAAATAATTCTAAAAATGTAGTCCAACCTCAACGTCGTCTTAATCCGAACATGAAAGAGGTCATGAAAGGAGAGGTGCTTAAATTATTAGATGCGGGGATAATCTACCCAATTTCCGATAGTAAGTGTGTAAGTCCGGTCCAGGTTGTACCTAAGAAGGGTGGGATGACGGTAGTGATGAATGAGAACAACGAGTTAATTCCAACTAGGATGGTAATTGGATGGAGGATGTGCATCGACTACCGTAAGCTAAACGATGCCACCCGTAAAGATCACTTCCCCCTCCCCTTTATCGATTAGATTTTAGAACGTTTATCCGGGCATAGTTTTTATTGCTTTCTCGACGGTCTCTCGGGGTATTTCCAAATCCCTATCGCACCCGAGGACCAAGAGAAGACAATATTCACTTGCCCCTTCTGAACTTTTGCCTAACGTAGGATGCCTTTCGGTCTTTACAACGCACCTGCTACCTTTCAGTGGTGCTGTAACACCCCCATCCATCACATGGCATATAACAGAATGTTCAGCTGGAATCCGACGCCATATACCACAGACAGTCGGAAGGGTTACCAAATGATTATACAAACTATCCAATTAAGACTACACGTCCTACACAGAGCATTCTATTGGAAGCTTTTAAAGTTGAAAGAACCCAAAATCTTAAATCCAATAAATATGAATGTCCACGACTACAACCACAGGAATGAAACACAAAATACACTGAAAGGGTACATGACCTTATGACCTTACAAATGTTCACTTAATAAAACATGTCTTACATACATCGGCTCGCAGGCCGACCACACATGATAAAATAAAAACAACTATTCTACGGCCTTCTAGGGCAGCACAACAACCTGGGCTTCAGCCCGCTATTTGGCACTCGGCTCCGCAGCACCTGCAAGCACATTCCACCGCACGGTGGCAAACAAAGCAACGGTCAGCTAAAAGCCGACCAAATTATAACGACCCCGCCCCTTACTAGGGACAGCGGTGCTCTTTCCCTGCATACCATTAGCCCAATAAAATAATAAAGCGCAACTATACTACGCCACAGGTGTAGGCTCGCACGGCGCAACACCCCGTGCACTCAGGGCACATTAACGGTGAATCCTGACATATCAGTGTCTTCACCACCATCCCAAAGATGGCAACCAAGTGAGCATTTTATCCTTTCTGACCCTGTCTAGTCCAAGGCTCCCGACTATGCCAACGGCCAGTGCCCTTTTCGGATTTCTCGCACCGTTCCACATAGCCTAGGTCCAATTCCACTTGACCGTTGCTCACGCCGCATATACAATTTAAGTCCTACGCGCGGGCCAAGCTTTTCTCGGATCCCAAAATTTTTCAAACAATCTCATAACCTAGTTATGATCAAGACCAGTTCCCAGACCGCCAAGTTAGCAAAACACGTTTCCGCTCAGTTTTCCGGGTGCGCCTTGAAGCTAACCTCCAAGGGTCCCTGCTGCAATCTACCGCGTAGAAACCCGAAAAATCCAAAGCACGGAGTCTTCTCCAGCAAAACATATCAAATGCAACATCACCGATCCAGACAATACACGTCCGGGTAGGCTTCACACACAATGCCTATGCCCGTACTTACGATTCCGGACTCTACATGCAACACAAGGGGGACTATTCACATCAACCCCAAGGAACACCACGCACTCACCGCACACTCGCGGGAGCGGGATTATCCATGCAGAAAGAAAGAGCTTCACATGTTCAAGTTGAGAATCGTTACCCTTGTAGTTCGTTTTGGCGCCATGGAAAAACTACACAGACAGAACTCTTCGCAACTAACTTCTCTCCACGGATCCGCACTCAGATTTCGAAACGGTGCTCCGATGCTTCGCCGGCGGCCGGAAACCTCCTTCTTCTTCCTCTTCTCTCTAACACCTTGGAAAGAGAAAGCCTTGGAGAGAAATGAGGGATAAACTCCCCTATTCCCGGCCTTAACAGAGCAGGAACTCATCTGGGCCGTTGGATCTTAATAAAAGAAAACGAATGGCTCAGATCTGCACAAAATTTCCCAGACCTGGACCGAACACGGCTTGGCACACGGCCGTGTCCCAGGCCGTGTGCCTCGATCCAGGAATGATCGTCGAACTGGGAAACGACACACGACCAAAGACACGCCCGTGCCTCACCTGACACGCCCGTGTCGGGTTCCTCGACACGCCCGTGTTTGGGGGCGTGTCACGCATAACCGCCACGGCAACGGACACGACCCATCGGGACACGGGTACTGACACAGGTTGGCACACGCCCGTGTCAAATGACACGCCCGTGTCATCCAGCCGTGTTCCTGGCCGTGTACTTCTCGGGATGGAAACGGCCAAAAACACCACCAGACACGGCCTTGGACACTCCCGTGTCCTAGGCTGTGTACCCCTATACCGGGACCAAAAACCCCTTTTTCGCGACCGACTCAAATACCATTTTCGGGGCTTTACAAATCTCCCCCACTTAAGGAATTTCGTCCCGAAATTGAGCAAAGGTACACAACTCTAAATAATATCTGAGTGGAATAACTCGGGGTATTCCTCCATCATAGCTTGCTCTCGCTCCCAAGAAAGCTCCTCACGTCCGCAGTTATCCCAACGGACTTTAACCATTCGGACCTCCTTGTTGCGGAGTCATTTGACTGCAACATCTTCGATTCGTACTGGCTTGACTCTTGTTGTTAATTCATAATAAACCGGTACCTGATTGTCCACAATGATCTGCGAAGGCTCTTGCACTGCCTTACGCAACACCGATACGTGGAACACGTCATGCAGCCCACTCAATTCCGCCGACAACTTCAATCTATACGCCGCCTCGCCAACACGCTCCAGGATTTCAAATGGTCCAAGGTATCTCGGACTCAGCTTCTTCAAGCGTCAAACCCGCGATACACCCTTGAACGGCTTGATTTTTAGATACACCATGTCGCTAACATTGAACTCCACATTCCTATGTTTGGCGTTGTAATACTTTGACTGTCTATCCTGAGCGATCTTCAACCTTTCCTGAATTGTCCGTATCATTGATGTGGCGTCTTCCACCGCTTGATGTTTGTACAACTTCGATTCGCCTGCCTCCAGCCAAGACAACAGCGTACGACACTTCCTCCCGTATAAGGCTTCGAAAGGGGCCATACCAATACTCGCCTGAAAGCTGTTGTTATACGCAAACTCTACCATATACAGGTGATCCTCCCAATGCTTCCCGAAATCTAGGATGCACATGCGAAGCATGTCCTCCATAGTCCTGTTGACCCTCTCGGTTTGGCCATCCGTCTACGGGTGAAAGGCTGTGCTGAACTTTAGCTTAGTACCCAACAGACTATGCACCAACCTCCAGTCATTCGACGTGAAGCGTCCATCTCGATCACTGACAATACTGCGGGGCACACCATGCAATCGTACAATATTCTCCACATAGAGTTTGGCTAACTTTTCTACCGGATCTTCCTTCCTGTTCGGAATAAAGTGTGACACCTTTGTCAACCTATCTACGACCACCCAAATGACGTCGTTTCCCTTCTGCAATTTCGGCAAACCGTGCACAAAATCCATAGATATGTCATCGAATTTCCATTCTGGGATAGGTAGGGGCTTCAAAAAACCTCCGGGTTTCTGGCATTCCGCCTTCACCAAAGCACATGTACGACACTTGGCCACATAAAGTGCTACATCTTTCTTCAAACCCGGCCACCAGAATAATTTCTTCATGTCTCTATACATCTTCATGCTTCCTGGGTGGACTGAGTACTTGGTATGTTGAGCCTCATACATCAACTCCTCCCGAATATTATCCGCACTAGGAACGCATAGACGACCGTCCTTCCTTAGCAAACCATCTTCGACAACAAACTGAGAACTTGACCCATCCAAAGATTCATCCAAGATCTGCTTCATGCTGTTATCCTGAACCAAAGCCCGCCGAACTCTATCCGCTAGGTCACACTGTACCTCTGTCCAAAACAGTTTCGCCTCGGCACTAGACTGCTTGTCGACACAAGATATCACCAAAGCCTCCAACTCTTGGACCAATCTCTCATCATGTACCGAGAACCAATTGGCTTATGCAGGAATCTTACGACTCAACGCATCCGCCACTGCATTTCCCTTTCCAGGCACATAATGTATCTTGAAGGTGTAGTCCCCTAAGAACTCCATCCACCTCCGCCGCCTCATATTCAAATCCTTTTGGTCCAACAAATACTTCAAGCTCTTATAATCGGTGTAAATGTCGACCTTTACACAGTACATGTAGTGCCTCCAAAGCTTTAGAGCAAATATTACGGCCGCTAACTCTAAGTCATGGACCGGATAATTCCTCTCATGAACCTTCAACTGTCGAGAACCATAAGCTATCACTCTCCCATGCTGTAGCAGAACACAGCCCAAACCACTGCCCGAAGCATCACTATAAATCTCGAACCCTTCGGTTCCACTTGGCGAACATAAAATGGGCGCCGTGGTCAACCGCCTCTTCAACTCTTCAAAAGCCCGTTCGCACTCCGGAGACCACACAAACTTCTGATCCTTCCTAGTCAACATCGTGAGTGAAAGTGCTATCCGCAAAAAGTTCTCTACGAAGCGCCTGTAGTAGCCAGCAAGCCCCAGAAAACTCCGGACCTACACCACTATAGTCAAAGTAGGCCACTCCTGTATCGCCACTATCTTCGCCGGATCCACAGCTATCCCTTCTCGACTGACAACATGACCAAGGAACGCTATCGAGGATAACCAAAATTCACACTTGGAGAACTTAGCATACAACTGATTCCTCCTTAACGTTTCCAACACCATGTGCAGATGATTGTAGTGATCCTCCTCGCAGTGCGAGTACACCAGGATATCATCGATAAATACTATCACGAAACGATCCAGGTACTCTCTGAACGTCCTGTTCATCAGATCCATAAACACGGATGGCGCATTAGTCAAACCAAATGGCATGACCGTGAACTCGTAATGCCCAAACCGCGTACTGAAAGCTGTCTTTGGGATGTCGCTCTCCCTTATCCTCAACTGATAGTAACCGGACTTCAGATTTAATTTCGAATATACCGTTGACCCAACCAACTGATCAAATAGATCGTCAATCCTCGGAATCAGATACTTATTCTTTTCCGTAAGCTTCTTCAATTCCCGGTAGTCGATACAAAGCCGCAAGCTCCCATCTTTCTTCTTAACAAAGAGAACTGGTGCGCTCCAAGACGACGAACTTGGACGCACATAACCTTGCTCTAGCAACTCTTGCAATTACACCTTCAACTCTGCCATCTCTCTTGGCGCTATCCGATAGGGGGAGCGTGACACCGGTTTGGCACCCGGTACCAGCTCTATAGTAAAGTCTATCTCCCGCTGAGGAGGGGATCCTGGGAGATCATCTGGGAACACATCGGGATATTTAGACACAACTGGGATGCTGTACAAACTAGGCTTAGGCGTCGAAGTATGCACTAGAGTGACAAACAGCTCTGCCCCAGACCGAACTGCCTTGAACACCTGAAGGGCCGACATCAAAACTTTCCCTGATCCCTTCATGCCCGCAAAAGTCGCCTCCCAATCAGTGTTCTGTCCCAACTTAACTTCCTTACGATTGCAATCAATGCATGCACCCTGCTCCGAGAGCCAATCCATACCGAAGATTACGTCATACTCCGATAACGACAAAAGCGACGCTCGCAACTCGAACTCCTGGTCTCCAATCCAAATCTTCACTACGCAGATCCTATCCGCACGCATTGAGCACCCATTGGGCAACAACCCATCCAACTTGTTTTCTGCCATCGAGGACGGAACTCCGATGCGCGATATGAATTTTTCGGACAAGAAGGAATGCGATGCTCCCGTATCAAACAGGGCTCTCGCCTGAAACTCAAAGATCAACACAAATCCTATCATCAACAAAAGTAAGCTAACAAACAAAGAGGTAACAACTATGAAAGTTTAACTACTGCAATTTAACTCATACCTGTCACCACGTCTGCTTGCTTTATGGCCTCTTGAAGACCAAGGTTGTAGACTCTAGGCTAGGCTGGAGCATGATGGGACGCGGTTGACTCCACCGCCTTCCCTTTCTCCTCATAAGTCGCTCCAGGTTTCCTTTCGGACTTTGCACGTCCGCTCCAACACTCACGAGCAAAATGCCCCGTCTTCCCGCAGTTGTAGCAAGCTCCTGAGACCCGACTTGTAGTTGCTCCCGACGCATCAGCCGAAGGGGCTGAGTTCGAAGTCCTCCGCTTCTTGTTCCATCTGCGGAAACTTGACTTGTTATTTGGCACCTTGAACTCAGACTTCTTTTCTCCTGGGTCCTTCTTCTCTTGAACTTTCTTAGCGACCTTTTCCAACGATCGGGCCGAATTGACCAAGGCTAGGAAGCCTTGTGCCTTAGGCCGGGCAAGGAGTAACTGTAGATCGCCGCGAAGACCCTCATAGAATCGGTTGGTCTTGCTCTCTTCTTCCGTAAACATAGCACCAGCATAACGACCCAACCGTGTGAACTCATGGAGATACTCGTCTACGCTTCTAGATCCCTGCGTCAACCCAAGGAACTGATTCTCCATCTCCAACTTCTGAGCAGAGGGTACAAATCTGGCTAGGAACAATCTTGAAAATTCCTCCATCGGCACATCCGCAAGTTGCCTTCCCACTAGAAGATGAAACTCCAACTCGTCCCACCACAGCCTCGCTTCACCTTCCAAAAGAAAAGTCGCTATGGTGGTCTTCTGCCACTTCTCAGTTATTGTGGCTGTCAACACCCTCTTTATCGAAGAGAGCCAGTCCTCAGCTTGAGTTGGCGTTCCAACCCCACCGAACCTCGGAGGATTAAAGCCCATCACATTCTTTAGCTGCCTCTCCGTATCTCTCCTCGGCTCTACCAAATCAACTGCTGCGCGCTCCACCACTCTCGGCTCTACCGCCCTAACCGGTTCTTGCTCATTCGCAGGAGGTGCGCGATGCATTTGCCCTGCAGGTTGGGCATTTATCATTGCGAAAACGGCTTCAGCCACCATCCTGATGGTTTCCGCTGAAGGAGGTGTAGCTGGCACGTCCCTTGGTGCACTACTTTCCGCCGATTGCGGACGCTCTGACTGAACAGCACCGCTCCTAGCTGCCTATAGTAGCAAAGACACACGATTAGACGACAAACAAATTGCTAAAAGCAATCATTGGAACACTCAGATTCCATAAAACAAGTGTATTTTTCATTCCTAAGTGGACATTCATGGATTCTTTTGATGTTATAACGATGACGCACACATATGCTCACCACCCCTTAAAAGAATTCGCCCACGAATTCATTTAAGCCTGACTGTAACCAGAAGTCAGATACCAAATTGTAACACCCCCATCCGTCACATGGCATATAACAGAAGGTCCAGCTGGAACCCGACGCCATATACCACAGACAGTCGGAAGGGTTACCAAATGATTATACAAACTATCCAATTAAGACTACACGTCCTACACAGAGCATTCTAGCGGAAGCTTTTAAAGTTGAAAGAACCCAAAATCTTAAATCCAATAAATATGAATGTCCACGACTACAACCACTGGAATGAAACCCAAAATACACTGAAAGGGTACATGGCCTTATGGCCTTACAAATGTTCACTTAATAAAACATGTCTTACATGCATCGACTCGCAGGCCGGCCACACATGATAAAATAAAAACAACTATTCTACGGCCTTCTAGGGCCAGCACAGTAACCTGGGATTCAGCCCGCTATTTGGCACTCGGCTCCGCAGCACCTGCAAGCACATTCCACCGCACGGTGGCAAACAAAGCAACGGTCAGATAAAAGCCGAACAAATTATAACGACCCCGCCCCTTACTCGGGACGGCGGTGCTCTTTCCCTGCATACCATTAGCCCAATAAAATAATAAAGCGCAACTATACTACGCCACAGGTGTAGGCTCGCACGGCCCAACACCCCGTGCACTCAGGGCACATTAACGGTGAATCCTGACATATCAGTGTCTTCACCACCATCCCAAAGATGACAACCAAGTGAGCATTTTAGCCTTTCTGACCCTGTCTAGTCTAAGGCTCCCGACTATGCCAACGGCCAGTGCCCTTTTCGGATTTCTTGCACCGTTCCACATAGCTTAGGTCCAATTCCACTTGCCCGTTGCTCACGCCGCATATACAATTTAAGTCCTACGCGCGGGCCAAGCTTCTCTCGGATCCCAAAATTTTCCAAACAATCTCATAACCCAGTTATGATCAAGGCCGGTTCCCAGACCGCCAAGTTAGCAGAACACGTTTCCGCTCAGTTTTCTGGGTGCGCCTTGAAGCTAACCTCCAAGGATCCCTGCTGCAATCTACCTCATAGAAACCCGAAAAACCCAAAGCATGGAGTCTTCTCCGGCAAAACATATCAAATGCAACATCACCGATCCAGACAATACACGTCCGGGTAGGCTTCACACACAATGCCTATGCCCGTACTTACGATTCCGGACTCTACATGCAACACAAGGGGGACTATTCACATCAACCCCAAGGAACACCACGCACTCACCGCACACTCGCAGGAGCGGGATTTCCCATGAAGAAAGAAAGAGCTTCACATGCTCAAGTTGAGAATCGTTACCCTTGTAGTTCGTTTTGGTGCCATGGAAAAACTACACGGACAAAAATCTTCGCAACGAACTCCTCTCCACGGATCCGCACTCAGATTTCGAAACGGTTCTCCGATGCTCCGGCGGCGGCCGGAAACCTCCTTCTTCTTCCTCTTCTCTCTAACACCTTGGAAAGAGAAAGCCTTGGAGAGAAATGAGGGATAAACTCCTCTATTCCCGTCCTTAACAGAGCAGGAACTCATCTGGGCCGTTGGATCTTAATAAAAGAAAACGAACGGCTCAGATCTGCACAACATTTCCCAGACCTGGACCGAACACGGCTTGGCACACGGCCGTGTCCCAGGCCGTGTGCCTCGATCCAGGCACGATCGTCAAACTGAGAAACGACAAACGGGCAAAGACACGCCCGTACCTCACCTGACAGTCCGGTGTCGGGTTCCTCGACACGCCCGTGTTTGGGGGCGTGTCACGCATAACCGCCACGACAACGGACATGACCCATCGGGACACGGGTACTGACACGGGTAGGCACACGCCCGTGTCAAATGACACGCCCGTGTCATCCAGCCGTGTTCCTGGCCGTGTACTTCTCGGGATGGAAACGGCCAAAAACACCACCAGACACGGCCTTGGACACGCCCGTGTCCTAGGCCGTGTACCCCTATACCGGCACCAAAAACCCCTTTTTTGCGACCGACTCAAATACCATTTTCGGGGCTTTACAGGTGCATGTTAGCAATTTTTGATAAATACATTGAGAGTATAATGGATGTCTTTATGGACGACTTTTCTGTTTTCGGTGACTCTTTCTCTTTATGTTTACAAAATCTAGCCAAGGTCTTAAAACGATGAGAGGAAACGAACCTGGTTTTAAACTAGGGAAAATGCCACTTTATGGTGGGAGAAAGTCTAGTTTTAGGACATAAAATCTCCGCTAAGGGAATCGAGGTCGGTCGAGCTAAGATCGAGGTGATTGAGAAGCTGCCGCCGCCTCTGAATATTAAAGCGATTAGGAGTTTTCTAGGCCATGCGGGGTTTTATAGGCGCTTCATTAAAGATTTTTCTAAAATCACCAAGCCTCTAACCCAACTTCTGGAAAAAGACACCTATTTTAATTTTGACGAATCATGTCTAGCTGCTTTTGAATTAATAAAATCTAAACTTATTAATGCTCCAATTATGATCTCCCCAGTTTGGGATTTGCCTTTTGAAATAATGTGCGATGCGAGTAGTTTTGAGGTCGGTGCGGTGTTAGGACAACGAATAACAAAGAATTTTCACCCAATTTATTACTCGAGCAAAACGCTTAATTCGATGCAGGAAAACTACACCACAACCGAAAAGGAACTCTTAGCTGTTATTTTTGCATTCGATAAATTCCGACCGTACATTACTCTTTCTAAAGTTATCGTTTTTACGGATCGTTCCGCTTTGAAGTACCTCTTTTATAAACTGGATGCCAAGACGCGCCTTATTCGTTCGATCCTCTTACTTTAAGAATTCGACTTGGAGATTCGAGATAAGAAAGGAGCGGAAAACCTAGCGGCTGATCATCTTTCTCGCATCGAAAATCCTGAAATCGGTGTTTTAAATGAAAATTTTATTAATGATTCTTTTTCGGATGAACAAATTTTAAACGTTTCTTCTTCTACCCCTGGTTTGCCGATCTGGCCAATTATCTCGTGGCCCGGGTCCTTCCAAAAGAGTACTCCTCTCAACAAAAGAAGAAATTCTTTTCTGAGTTGAAGTAATATTTTTGGGAGGACCCATTTCTATTTCGCATTTGTGCGGACCAGGTGGTAAGAAGATGTTTTCCCGGGAAGAAGGTCAACAGATTTTGAAGCATGTTCGTGAAGGTCCGACTGGGGGGGGGGGCATTTTCAAGCAAACCGCACCGCCCACAAAGTGCGTAGTGCTGGCTTTTATTGGCCAAGCATATTTAAAGATGCATAAATCTTTGTGAGCGGGTGTGATCGGTGCCAGCGGACTGGTAACATATCTAATAAAAATGAAATGGAACAAAATTATTTTATTGATTGTGAAGTTTTCGATTTGTGGGGCATCGACTTCGCATGCCCGTTTCCCTCAAGCTTAGGTAATAAATATATTTTTGTCACCGTAGATTATGTTTCTAGGTGGGCGGAGGCCCAAGCTTTACCCAGTAACGACGCTCGAGTCGTAGTTTCTTTTTTTAAAAAATTATTTTCTCGTTTTGGCTTTCCTCAAGCGATCGTTAGTGATAGGGGAAGTCATTTTTGCAACGCTCAACTCGTTAAAGCTTTAACTAAATACGGCGCTATGCATAAACTATCAACCACTTATCACCCCGAAACGAACGGTCAGGTCGAGATAGTCAATCGCGAAGTTAAATGAATTTTGGAAAAAAACGTTTCTACTTCTCGTAAAGATTGGTCATTAAAGTTAGACAATGCTCTTAGGGCATATCGGACATCATACAAGACCACTATTGGTTGTACTCCTTTCCAATTGGTCTATGGAAAATCGTGTCATCTCCCGGTAAAAGTATAACAACGTGCGTACTGGGCGCTAAAAATTTTTAATTTCGATCCGCACTCGGTCGGTGAGCACATAAAACATTAATTAAATGAACTCGACGAGTGGCGAGCGAATGCTTATGAGAACAACAAAATCTATAAAGAACGCACAAAATTTTATCACGATAAGAACTTGCGCCACCCTAAAACGTTTAAACCAGACGATCAGGTTCTTCTCTTTAATTCGCGATTACGTCTTTTCCCTGGAAAGCTTAAGTCTCGATGATCTGGACCGTTTACGGTCAAGCAGGTTTTTCTGTATGGAACTGTGTTGCTCTCGCACCCGGACAAGGGTGACTTCAAAGTTAATGGTCATAGATTGAAGTTATATTTTTCAAATGATTTGGTATCTCCTGCAAAGGAGCATCTTATTTTTGTCTCTTAATGTTTATTTTCATGAAAAACTCTTTATTTTATTTTTGAGTTCTTATTATAATAAAATTGTTATTATTATTTCGAACTTTATGTTGTTAAATAAAGAACACTCTTGAGGGCCTACCCAATGATTTTTCTGCTTTTCTTTTTGTACTTTGCTCTTCCTCCTGGTGGCCAAACAAGTGCAAGTTCGTGATTGCCGCTCCAACGTTGCTGATTTCAAGAAGGATCAATTCAAGCCTGCTGGTGATCAAGTGAATTAAAGCGCAAGCATGGGGGAGCGACATCCTCTTTCGGCCTCACAAACACGGGGAAGTCCTGTTCTTTCTTCTTATTTTTTACTTTACTGCATTTTCTATCCCCCCTCTTCTCATTTTTTTCTCCTTTCTTTTTTTCTTTCGTTAAGGGCAATGAAAAATCTAAGCATGGGGGAGGGTTTCGTTATTTTCTTTCTTTTTCTTTTCTTTCTACAAAAAAAACAAAAAAACAAATTTTTTTTATTAGTGTAATCTTTTTATTATAATAATTATATTAGTTATCATAGTTATATTAAGCCTCTTAGGAGTACTACTTTTTCTTTAACTTTATTAAAAGTCCAAAAAAACTAGAAAATACAAAACTAAAAAAAAAATCAAAAAATCAAAAATCCAGAAATTTCTAAAATCCATTTGAAAATCAGAATCAAAAATTATTTTCTATCTTTATTTTTATGTTTCTTCTAGTGGTGTGTATGCCCCTGCGATTCTTTAGTTTTAAGTAGAATTTCTTTGAATCGGTTTTCTAAATCTATTATTTTAACATACCTTAGTTTTACTATTTTCTAGTTCTTAAATATAGGCATCTGTTTTCTACGTTGTAAGTTAGCAATTTATAGTTTCTCTTTTTATTCGGTTTAATTGCGTATGAACAGTTGCTAGATAACGTTGTCACTTTTTCATTTTGGGGTAATTCTTTCTTGGTGTCTAGAACTTGTCTCTAGCGACTCTCGAAACATTTGCGCCGTTTTTCACGTACTTTAGAAATGATTTAGGCCACCCTTTGATCCGTTTGAGCCTTTTTGCCCACCCAAATATTTCACCTTTGCCAAAATAACTTTGTGCTTTTTTCCATTTTTATTTGTTTAGCTCCACCTTTCATTTTTCACCAAAGCCAATATACCCTTCCTATTATCACACTATATTTGAGCTTTACTTTAATATTATTGTTGTGATGGGTTATCATCTTTGAAAAATGAAAAGGAAATTATAAGCGTACATTTGGAGCTCTCCTATGAAAAGAAAAAAATTCATTATTATCCAAAAAATTTGTAATCAAAAAAAGAGAAAAAGAAGAAGTTTATTTTTGGCCAATTATGTGAAAAAATACATGGTCTTGTTCTTTTCTTTAGTTTGGATTGGAGAAAATGACGTACTTGTTGTTTCTCATTTTTGTATTTTTATGTTTATTTAAAGCTCATACTTGGTTTAGTGTGTTTTAACCGTCGTTTTTATCCTTGATTTTCTATTCCTAATCATGTACCTAAGCCAAGTCTTTATGCCTATAAAAGTCCTTTTGATCTTTAGAACGTGACTCAAACCTGCAGTGGAGAGTGTGAAAGTCAAGCCTATGACCACCATCATTGATGGATTTCTTTGGAAGTTATCTTGAGGTGATTTAGGGGTAATTGTTATTTTAGCAACCTATTAGTTCGTTCAATGCGCTGTTATTTAGAATCTCTACTTTTGTTTTTCTTATTTTCCTAAATTTTGGATGCCATGTTTTAGGGATTTAGAAATGTGTAACTCTTCTTTATGTTCTAATTATATTTTTAGGTCTCTATTTTCAAGTTTTCTATTGTGGACTTCTCACCCCACTAGTTATTAACATAAAAATAAGGTAGTTTAATTTTTCATATTTTGGTTTTCTTAATTATGGAACTTAAAATTGTTTTCTTTGCTTTCATTCCTATTTCCTAGTTTTTAATTTCATTTGCTTGAGGGCAAGCAAATACTTAAGCATGGGGGAATTTGATGACTAGTTTTAGTCATCAGTTTTTGGGTTAGTTTAGCATAAAAATTCCTAGGTTTAATTATATTTTTATGTATTTTGTGTTTGTTATGTTATATTTTATATTTGGTAACTAACATTATGTTTTATTTTATTTTATTTGTAGGTTCAAGCCCCCAACCATGCAACCCGAGCTCAAGTCCAGCACAACACCATGCAGCCCACATAGTGCAGCTCGAGCCCTCCAAGTGCAGCCACCCCACTTCATTGATGCAACCCGAGCCCTCCAAGTGAAGCCAGTCCACTTCATTGGTGCAACCCGAGCCCATGCATCTCTTTGGTGCAGCCGGCCCTGCTCCATGATGCAGCCCACTTCAACCATGTAGCCCGAGCCCATGATGCAGCCCCTTTTCTCAAGTGCAACCCGAGCCCAAGTGTGGCCGACACTCCTTCATGACCAACCCGAGCCCACTTCATGCATCCAGCCACCTTTGCATGGCTCTCCACATATTTCGGCCCATTTGAGGCCCATGCATGGCCGGCTCCCTCTCTCCCCCTTTCTTTTTATATTTTCTCCCCATACATGGATGGCCGACCCCCCTCTTTCCCTCTCTCTCTCCCCTCTTTTATTATTCATTCATGCCCCTTCTTCTATTTCTATTTTCCTATTTTCTATTTTTTTTCTTTAATTAAAATGCAATGAACCTTGTCTTCTCTCTCCCCCTCATTAATTCCACTCATGCATCCTCCCATCCATACATGGCCGACCCCCTCCTTGCCAACCCTTCATCTCCACTTCCCTCTAAAACCTTCCCCCTCACCTATATAAGGAGCACTTGCCTCAAGCTTTGAAAGAAGTTAGATTTTGGAGAGCAAGTGAGAGTGCTAGTACGAGAGAGTTCTTTTCTTTTCTTGTTGTTGTTGTTAAGTTTATTTTATTAGTGTAATCCCTTTTTGGTAGTATAATTTTGTCTCTTTTATTATTATTTTGTACTCCCATTTTTTATCAAGCAATGAACATGAATTTCCTTTATCTTATTGTGATTTCATTCTTAAATATGCGTAGCTAATTTTCTTTAGCATTCGATCATGAGGATCCATGAAATGAGATGAGATTCTTCTTTACTTCTTAGTTTTATTTTTGTTAAATTTATTCTCGATCCTTCTTTGATTTTTCTCGTGTCGACTCTGTATTTCCGATATAAGGTAGTAGGCAATTTGATCTCATTTCATAGTAGTCGAGAGGCTCGTTGATTTGAAAGATCACTCAAAGAAGGAAGGAGTTGCACGCAATCTTAGAGATATGACGACATAAATCCTTCGGATTGTAGTCAAATCCAATAGTGCGGGTCACTTCGATAATACAACTTTAGGCCTTTTGATTTGCAAAGAGATTTCAGTCAAAATGTCTAGAAGTTAGGAGATTTAATGTTTTAGCGAGATTATTTCTTATTTTCGGATCCGTCACGGTTGAGTTTGGTTTGCGATATTAGAACGATTATTTTTATCCTTCTTATCTCTTTTCATGGTGAATCATTGATCGAATGCTATCTTTTTTTATCCGAAGTTTTCGTTTTTATATTATCTTTATTTTTATTTAAAATTCCTCAAAACACCCAACAATCGTATGGTAGGATAATTGTAGAAGCTTGAGTAATAGTAATTGACAACCCCTTGTTTTTAATACGAACTTGGTACTACAATTCGATAGGTACACTTGCCTGTTCTGCTTGATAGTCATTCAATTCACCACTTTCAATCCCATCTTGTTTCCTAGTGCCCCCGAGACCCCTTCATTGGTGATACACTGGGCAGTCCTGAGATTAACCCTAAGTTGCTAGGTATAACAAACATTAGACAAGAGTAGTCTAATAGGCTTAGAGAACATGGTAACATTCTCACCCGTGAAGTGTTGAAGGGATTCAGAACTAAGGCACTGTTGTGCAATCTCACCCGTGAAGTGTTGGAGGGATTCAAAACTAAGGCATTGATGTGCAATCTCACCCGTGATGGGTTGGAGGGTTTCAGGACGGGTTGGTCCTGCGAGTTGGTGGCTCAAGAGTTTGATATCAGGACAGGTTTGGTCCTGCGAGCCGGAGGCTCGGGTTGGAATATCTTGCATGTGCATAGAAATAAACTTGTGGCGGGTTGAAAGTGTTTAGTTGTCTACCTAAATCACCTAGAGGGGGGGTGAATAGGTGAGATGTGCGTCTTTTAGCGGAATAAAAAATTTAGATCTATGCACAGAACTATTTACCAATAAATCACAGACGAAGCAAGATTTATAGTGGTTCCCCAATCTTGGATACATCTACTTTCCCTCACCGATCTAGCAATATACTAGACTCGGCTACTCCACTATCTCAGATTGAAAACTAATCCTACGCCTCGGAACAAAGTTCCTACAATCTCGATCCACAAAATAGATCTACACTCGAAAGATAAAACTTCCTACAATCTTGGAGACAAAGGCTCCTACACTCGGAGAAAATTCTCCTACAAGAATGAAATAGAACGTATGTAGAAATACAAACAATGAATCTTTATCAGATCTGCAAACTATCGACCTGGATCTTCCTCTTGTAAACTTTGCAGCTTTATCAGAGAGGTGAAGAAAATCTCAGCAAAGCTAGATCTGGACTTCCTTGGCTTCACACGATCGAATAGAAGATGAGGAGTTGAGCGGCAATCTCGATCTGTAAACCTTCTTGATCTGAATCCTCTGAAATCGAAAACCCTAGCCGGATGTGAACGATGAAGATCGGCGGCAGCGGCTTTCGCTTCTTGGAGTGAGATAGGAATCAGAGAACTTAGAAAATAATTTGACTGCAAAACTTCTTCTTAGGGTTTGTCGGTTTGACAAGATCTTATATAGGATCTGCAATAACATTCATAATTAATTCTTAATGAGGTACACGTGGACCAATCACATCAAGGTTCATTAAGAAATCTGTCAATTTTGGACTAAATAAAATTTCAGAAGAATGAAGCTGATATACTCGAGTGAAGAGACGACTACTCGAGTACTATATAGAGCTACTCGAGTGAACTGAAGATAACTGCACAAGTACTATATAGAGCTACTCGAGTGAACTGACGATAACTACTCGAGAACTATATAGAGCTACTCGAGTGAACTGAAGATAACTACTCGAGTAAATACTTGGAGAAAATCTGGAAATGAAGAGCAGCTACTCGGGTATAAAAAGATTTACTCGAGTGCTAAAATAGTTACACGAGAAGTGAAGTTAGACTACTCGAGTACAAGAAATACTACTTGAGTAAAAAGTGATTGACTACTCGAGAGGTAAAGGAACTACTCGAGTCAGGGACTTAGAATGTTTTCTGGATTAGAATTCTGGGTAACTCGAGTAGTGAAGCTGAACTACTCGAGAGGATAAGAACTACTCGAGTATATGGAAATAGCTACTCGAGTAATTGACTTAGAGAAATTATGAGGGAAGAAATTCTGGTTACTCGAGTAAAAAACTCTGGACTACTCGAGTAGTAGATAAACTACTCGAGTACTTGACTTGACTACTCTAGTAAAGAGAAATTACACGAGGTGCAGACTTCTGTAACTCGAGAGAGAAGGTTTAAATTACTCGAGTACTTATATGGCAACTCGATTATTTTACTTAGAGAATATCTGGAGAAGAAATTCTGTAAACTCGAGAATGAGACGGAATCTACTCGAGTAGTTAACTTAGCTACTCGAGAACTATTACTTGACTACCCGAGTTCTAACTTCCTTACTCGAGTATAACGATTCTTACTCGAGTTTAAACTAAGCAATTCACTCGAATAGGTATAGATTTACTCGAGTAAAATACTTAGTAAATTCTCTTAATAAAAATCTCTTCTTCTTTGGTGAAACCAGCATGAAGTCTTTTAAAATTAGTCCTAGTGCTTGAATATGAAGTGTATCCAATTAGAGAGGCTACACATGAGTCAACACCTTGAATCACACAATGAGGGATTACATTGTATGATCCTGTGTTTTGTGACCCATTGTAGACTGACATTGGTCTACACTTGACATTAGAATCCTGCAAACACATAACTCAAATAAAGCATCAAATATAACTTAATTCATCTTAGTTCAAGGGTGTCTTCATCAAATCTGGGTTAATGTGGATACAATACCCAACAATCTCCCCCTATTTGTAGAAGTCAGAACCCTTTACAATAAGGTGAATTATAGACATAAAAAGTGCTAAGTAGATAAATCAATGAAAGCAAGCATAAGACTGTAAACATGATTATATGATCCAAAGAGAGAAATATATAAATGTGATTTCCAAAGTATCATTTCTACAAAAATCATTTCCACATTCTCATATATCCTTGTAGCTTAGACTTGGTGGTGCTGCCTATCTTGCTTCTCTTGCTGTCTCCTCTGGTAGCTGTATGGCTTGGGGTAGTATTTAGGAGGTCTTGGACGAGCAGCACGGTTGTTCCTTCCAAATTCTCTATCATACAGACTCCTCTTAGTCATAGACATCTCATGTAATTCCCATTCCTGTGAGCTGTAATGAATATTCCTGCTTTCATAGAAGTCCATAATAAGTTTGAGAGTATCCAAAATGAGGGACTTAGAGGTAGGAGACTAGATCTCTGCAAATTCTGGAGTTTTTCTCTTTTCTGAATCTGGAATTGGGATAGACCTGCTAGCAGAGGAACCATAACCATATTTTCTTTTCTTCTTTGAAGTCTGTATCTCAGGAGGAGCTTGTAAAAAGATATCTGCAGGGTCATCCTCCCAAAGTTGAGCATAAGAATCTAGAGGAGGGCCTTCTTGGCATTCTGGTCTGGGAGAGAAGGTAGGTTGAGGAGCTTGAGCAGGAGAAGCAGCAGCTAAAGGGTTTAGGTCGTGAGGAATGATATTTGGATCAGCATCAAACTCAGGAAGGATTTGATTATGCATCCAGACAGCAGTGTCATATGTATGAAATTTGACACTCTGAATTTGTCCTAAGACATCATCATGGATCTCTTTCATTTTGGCTTCCCAAAGCTCTTGCGTTAGTGCATCTGATTTTTCTAAATATTCCTTCACTAAACTCTCCCCCTTTCTAACTTCTACAGTTAGTAGATTGATGGCATCATCTTTGAAGGTTCCAATCTCTTCACAGATCTTCATCTTTGTAGCTTCAGCTCTTTATCCAATTCAATCTGATTGTTAGCAAGAGTAACACCTTGTTCCATAACCTGACCAACACTAGTAATAGTGTGATCTAGAGCCTTTCCACCAATTTGGAAGAGTTTTCTTAGCTGATTAGTATTGTGCTGAATTTCGGCAAATTCCCTGCTCATTTCAGACTCTAGAGCAGTGACTTTATCAGTGACAGCTTTAAGAGAAGCATCAAAGTAAGTTCTTTGCACTTGAAGCATTAGCACAAACGGATTCATCAAATCATTAGAGGAAGTAGCAGTAGCAGGAGGAGCACTAGAAGAGGGAGCTGGAGGAGGAGGAGCAACCCATGGAGCTATTTCTGCAATGGAGACTGAGCTCTTTGCTCTAGTAGTATGAATCAGGGCATCCCCTTCATTAGTGACTATGGGAATGGTGAAGTCCAAATTCCTTAAAGGGGCTTCTGCTGGTTCTGGAGATAGCTCATCAGTAATGAAAATGGTTTCAACCTGCTCGTGGGGTGCAGCAGGAGACTTTGCTTGAGAAGGAGTATGTACTGGAGATTGTATTGGAGTGTATTCTTTTGGTATTTTAGTGGTGGTTTCCTTTGGAGAGGGAGGAGGAAGATCATCTGCAGTCAGCTCTTCAATCATTTCACTGATTGCAGCTTCTGTTGAGAGTAGGGCTTCTTGAAGTTGTTGCTCAGATGGAGTTTCTTCTGGAGTCTGAGGACGAGGAGTAACTGCTGGAGGTGTAGGTATCCTTGTTGGGACAGAAGGAGCAGGCTCCCCCTCAATAGATGCACCAGAGGAGCTGGCAATCTGATGTGGAGAGGGAGATGAGGCCCTGTCCTCTGTGACTGGAACCTCTGTAACCTTGGCAGCCTGAGTGGGATTCTGCAGTTTCACTTCCCATATTTGAATGGAGGATATGGAAACTTTCTTCATGTGATGAAGAACAGTCTCTTTGGAGAAATTGAACACTTCTAGATTGATTTCATGGATGAGGAGAGAAATAATTCTGGCATAATTTGGGGCTTTAATGCTGTCTCTAATCTTATCCAAGATCATTATACCAAATTGGAATTTCTTCCTGCAAACTATAGCTTGCATAATATCAAAGAATGAGAGAGAGATATCTCTGATAGAATTAGTTTTGCAGAGGAGGACTTTCCCTATTATATCCACAAGTAACTTTCCTTTTGGATTCATCTGAGACCGTTTGAAGTTCTGTCAGACTCATCCTGGCCTAGATCAACTTCTTCATCTACAATCGGCAATCAAAGTAGTTTAGAAACAGAGGTCTTTGTAATCTTGATTTTGATTCCTCTGACTTTTGATTTGAGAACGACGCCATGTCGCTTGATCTTGACATTTCTGAAGAACTCGGGAACATCTGGAAAGAGAATTTTGCAGGGTTCTTGGAGAATGAAGGTAAGTCCGGCGGTGTCGAGTAGTATCATAAGATTATGAAAATCATTGAAAAGTTCTGCAATTCCAGTGGCAACTAATTCGGAACCGATTCCAATCTTTGAAGAAGCAGACATGATTAAGAAACTCTTGGAAAAATTGCGGCGGGGAGGAAGAAGACGCGGCTCTGCAACTTCTTAGCGGAAGACGAAGAGACAGTCGGCTACTCGAGATAGGAAATGATTTCATGTAGAAGGAGTATGGAATTTCCGATTAATATAACCCTAGGTTTATTTCTAATTAAGAGATAAATGATGGAATCATACCTTAGAAGTGGCGGCATAAGCCTCGAGTTGCGAATAAGAAAATTTGAATCAAGGAATAAAAGATGGCTGTCACATACTCGAGTGACTTAATATTACTCCATTGAAGTATTGGAGATACTCGAGTAGAGGAGATGGACGTACTCGAGTAGTTGGGTTTAACCACTTGAGTAGTTGTACAAAGGTACTCGAGTGAGGTTATACTACTCGAGTAAGTGATTTGACTACTCAAGTAAGCCATTTTACGACTCGAGTAGGTTACTCGAGTGGCATATATGGTACTCGAGTAGGTCAGTTCTACTACTCGAGTAGGTCATTTTCTTACTCGTGTACTTTACTTCTTACTCGAGTCAAAAAGATAGAAGTTTGTAGAATTCCATCTTTTGACTGAATCTTGATCTCTGAGCCTTCTTGGGGGTCCATCTTCTCTAATCTTCTTTATTGAGCATTACAAGTTCTGTTTTGAAGAACGAGAACTTGGTCTCGTCCAGCGGCTTTGTGAAGATGTCTGCAATTTGCCTGTCTGTAGGGACATATTGGAGATCTATGTCCCAATGCTCCACATACTCCTGGATGAAGTGATACCTCAGCTCTGTGTGCTTTGTTCGGCTGTACGAGCCTGGGTTGTTGGCTATTGCAATTGCGCTGGAAGAGTCGCAAAACAAAGGAATGTTCTGGAACTTTATATTATAATCTTCAAATTGATTCTTTATCCATAGCAGCTGTGCACAGCAATTGCCTCCAGAGATGTACTCATACTCAGCCGTTGAGATTGCTACACAGTTCTACGTTTTGCTACTCCAGGAGATAAGCCTTCTTCCTAGGAATTGGCAAGTCCCGGAAGTGCTTTTCCTGTCGTCTTTGCTTCATGCAAAATATTCATCCAAAAAACCTATTAGTTCGCTATCATTACTTCTTGGGTACCATAAGCCAAGATTTGGCGTGCCTTTAACGTATCTCAAAATCCGCTTTGCAGCAGCATATTGAGATTTCTTAGAGTTCACATGAAATCTAGCACATACACATGTTGAAATCATTATGTCAGATCTACTGGCAGTAAGGTAGAGCAAGGATCCAATTATGCTTCTGTAGTTGGTTTCATCAAAAGGTATCCCTTTTTCATCCTTGTCCAGAGACATTGTTGAACCCATTGGAGTCCTCATCGAGGTTGCGTTCTCCATTCCGAATTTCTTAATTAGCTCTTTGGTGAACTTGGTCTGCGAGATGAAAATTCCATCTTCAGATTGTTTCACCTGAAGCCCTAAGAAATACTTCAGCTTGCCCATACTGCTCATTTCAAACTTCCCTTGCATAAGTTTTGAAAACTTCTTGCAGAGGTTGTCGTCAGTAGAGCCAAAAATAATGTCGTCGACATATATTTGCACTAGCAAAATCTTGCCTTTTATTTCCCTAAGAAATAATGTCTTATCTATCTTTCCCCTTGTGAACTTGTTCTCAATTAGAAAGCTAGAGAGCGTCTCATACCAAGCTCAAGGAGCTTATTTCAGACCATATAAAGCTTTATGCAATAAGTAAACGTAATCAAGAAATTTAAAATCAACAAAACCTGGAGGTTGTTCCACATACACCTCTTCCTTTATGTCTCCATTAAGGAAGGCATACTTCACGTCCATCTGATAGATGGTGGAGCCTTTGAGTGCAACATATGCTAGGAATAACCTGATGGCCTCCAGTCTTTCCACTGGAGCGTACGTCTGGTCGAAGTCGATTCCTTCTTCTTGACGATATCCTTTAGCAACGAGTCTGGTCTTGTTCTTTATGATCATTCCATCCTCGTCCATCTTGTTCCTGTAGACTCATTTTGTGCCGATGACGTTCTTACCTTTTGGTCTTCGATCAAGTTTCCATACTTGGTAGTGCTTGAACTGATTCAGTTCTTCTTCCATCGCCATTATCCACGATGTGTCTGAGTTTGCTTCCTCAAACTTCTTTGGTTCAACCTGTGAGAGAAAATTTAAATATAAATTTCCGTTAGTTGTACCTCTACGAGTTCTGACACCATCCCGGGGATCTCCTATGATCTGATCCATGGGGTGATCCTTCAGATGTCTGAGCTCTAGAGTCCTTCCATCTGAATTATCTTCAATCACTAGAGTGACTTCATTCACTTGGACAACTTCTTCATCTTGATCATCAACCTCTCCAATAGTGTTTGGAGTGGTGATCTTGACGAACTTTTCACCTTTATCTTCAGATGGTTTATCCAAGCTAAGTTCTTTTAACTTTGTACCTACATCTTCAGTAAGCACACTAGAGGAGTTGCCTTGTAGCAAGCTCGTCTCATCAAATACAACATGTATTGATTCTTCTACAACTAGGGTTTTTCTATTAAATATCCTGTATGCCTTACTATGGCTACTATATCCTACAAAAATACCTTCAAAACCTTTTTCGCTGAACTTGATAGTATGATACTTACCATTGTTAAGCACGAAACATTTACAGCCAAAAATTCTAAAATATGTGACAGTTGGTTTCCTGCCCTTTAGAAGTTCATAAGGTGTCTTATCATGTTTTTTGTTTATGAGTGCTCGATTTTGCACGTGGCATTCAGTGTTGACGTCTTCAGCCCAGAAGTATTTCGGTAGTGAGGCATCACTCAACATGGTCCTGCAGGCCTCTTTAAGTGTTCTATTCCTTCTCTCGCCCACTCCGTTCTGTTGTGCAGTACGAGGAGAGGAAAACTCATGAAAGATACCTAAGCTTTCACAAAATTTTGTCATGGCCCCAAACATGAACTCTATTTCATTGTCACTTCTGATTTTGACTATAGAGCAGTTGTACTCATTCTGAACTTGCCTGACAAAATTAGTGAAGATGTCGAAAGTATCTGACTTGTGTTTCAGAAAGAACACCCACGCAAAGCGCGAGTAATCATCAACAATTACTAACTTATAATCCTTACCTCCCAAACTTCTAACTTACAGTGGACCGAACAAGTTCATATGCAGTAGATGTAAACATCTATTAGAATCTTTGCCGATAACACTTTTAAAGGTAGCTCTTGTTTGCTTGCCTTTTACACATGCATGACAAGTTCTATCTTTGACATACTTGACATTTGGGGCATCACGTACTAACTTCATTGAAAATAATTTGTTAATAGTTTTGGAATTAATATGTGCTAGTCTCTTATGCCATTGGTCACCAAGAGACGCACTATCTTTTGCTAAAAAGCACACTGGTGTAGAAGAGTCTATACAAATGAAATTTAAACAAAATATGTTTCTACTTCATGTGCCGGATAGAATCGTTTCCATATTGTCAACAGATTGTATCAAACACTTATCAGCGTGAAACTCAACTGTGTATCCTTTATCGCAAAGCTGGCTTATGCTTATAAGATTGTGTTCCAATCCTTCAACATAAGCTACATCCGAGAAGGATACACTACCGTTAGTAACCATACCATAGACTTTAGTGATTACTCGATCTGAACTTCCAAAGATAACCTTTGGTACGTTCAAGACTGGAGAGAAGTTCTGAAGTAGGCTTCTTGTCCCGGTCATATGCCGAGAGCATCCACTGTCCAAATACTAGATTGGAGTTTTGGTGGCCTTTGGACATACCTACAATCATAATCAGTTTGTCTTAAGAACCCAAATATGTTTGGGTCCTTGGTCTCGGGTTAGAACACTCCCCCTACGAATATTAGCATTATGAGCGGTCTTTCTCATATTGCCAACATGAGGGGTTGCAGCATTTCTGGGATTAAACCAACAATAAATGGCAAAGTGAACAATTCTGCCACATCACCAACAATCAAATATATTGTATCTTTGCCTTCTGTTCTCCTGCTTGGCCTTTTGAGGTTGTGGTCTAGCTGGGGCAGCATTTTTGGATGAAGAAGCCTCATGATGATGACAATCACATGATTTCTTCTCCTTCCGTGGCTTTTCCACAACAGGCTTTGCCTTTGGTACCTTCTTGAAGTTATGACCAAGATTGTAAGGGCCATAGCTCTGAAGAGTCACTTCTTCATAAGGTTCCTTAATGACACTATCACCAAAGTTTATGGGGCGAGTCCATCCTTGGTAACGGGACGTTGGCTCTACATAGGTATGCCTAGCAAAGTGTCCGTACGATGAGTCAAGATCAAACTCATTTGAAGGAAATATGACCTTTTTGAACGAGGTTTGATCTTGAGGCGATTTCCCCTTCACTTTGGCCAAGGCCTTCTTGACAGCCTTATTCTTTCGTTGGGCCTTATTTCTCCTAGAAGATTTGCTAGGAGATTCTTCATGGCCTAGCCCAGCACCCTTGACCTTGGCTGAGAATTCAGCAATGAATGGAAGAACGGTCTTAGGCTTCGAGAAACTTTCAACAAGTTTCCTTTCGGCAGCAAGTTGTGCTTCCAATTCCTTAATGATTTTCTCCTTTAGGTCTAGGTGCTCGAGAGCTTTATTATATTCTTCAATGTCATTATTGAAGTTCTCTTTAAGTGAGTCAGTCTTATCGACTTCCTATCTCTAGATGCTCTCTTCGGCTTTTAAAGACTTTATCTCTTTAGCCTGAGTTTTCACGACTCGTCGACATTTGTCATAAGCCATGATCAACTCCTTATACTGGGTCATGAGTTCAGACTCATCGTCAGAAGAGCTGTCCTCATGATCATGCTCAGAAGCTTCAGATTCTGAAAGAGGTGTGTGAGAGTTTACCTTCCCAGTGAACTGAGGCTCTTGTTCGTTATCTGTCTGAGCCATACGCCCAAAGTAGGCTTCTTCTTCTTCACTCGACTCTGATAACTCGGAGTCACTAAGAGTCTTGCCCTTTTTGGCTATTAGGCTCTTCTCTGTCCTTTTCTTGTTGTATGAGGACTTCTTTTCCTCTCTTCTTCCACCCTCCTTCTTCTTATGGGGGCAGTCAGCAATGACGTATACTGGCTTATTACAGCAGTAACAAATAATGTTAGTAGAAATATGTTTATTCTGTTTAGGAGTATACCTGTCGTGGCTACTTGAGCCTTTTCTTTGACGATCACCATCACGTCGTGATCTTCTATAAGAGGCATCCTTGCCTTTCCAGTGCTTCTTTTTGTTCAATAATTTCTTAAACTGTCGTGAGAGTAGTGAGAACTCTCCTTCAGATAGCTCAGAGCCTGAGGTACTTGACTTCGAAGTTTCTTCTTCACTCACTTGTTGTGCTGAAGTAGGAGGAACATCCTTTGACTTCTTTGATGTGTCTGCCTTTAACGCAACAAACTTATCTTTGAATGCAGACCTGCTCTTCTCTTCTTCAGTCTTTCTGGTGTTGAGTTGAAGCTCATATGACATAAGCTTCCCGAAGAGATTCTGTGTGTCTGTCTCGGCTAGTTTTCCAAACCCCCTGATGGCACAGACCTTGTTATCCCATTCCTTAGTTAGGGATCTCAAGAACTTGTCATTCAATTCTCCATTTGTGAAGACTCTGCCATATACCCTTAGGCCATTTACTATCTTGAAGAAATTCTCAAATGTGTCAGCAATTGTGTCCTTGTTTCCTTGTCGGAAAGCTTCATACTTTTGATTTAGAAGGGATCTTCTATCATCCCTCACTTCTTCTATACCTTCAATCAAGGTAACTAGAGACTGCCACATCTCCTTTGCAGACTAGCAGTGGATCAGGTTTTGCAGCATGGAGTCATCGACTGCACTTGCTATTATGTTCTTGGCCTTCTTATCTAAGGATACAAGTGCAATCTCTTCTTTGTCAAGATCAATTAATTTCTTTGGTACTTTCTTAGTTGGATCTATTGTGGAGATTGTCATGGGAATATAAGGACCTTCTTCAACTACCATGAAGATCCTCGGATCCACAGCTTCCATGAAAAATTTGGTTCTCTTTTTCCACATGGGAAAGTTGTTCTTGGTGCACAAAGGACGCTTGGCAAAATCTTTAGTCTTATCCATGCTTGGTAGATCTCAAAAGAAAACTAATCAGATCTGATCAAGGTGCTAACCTTTTATTGATCAATCTGACTCTGATACCAATTGAAAGTGTTTAGTTGTCTACCTAAATCACCTAGAGGGGGGGGGGGTGAATAGGTTAGATGTGCGTCTTTTAGAGGAATAAAAAATTTAGATCTATGCACATAACTATCTACCAATCAATCACAGACGAAGCAAGATTTATAGTGGTTCCCCAATCTTGGGTACATCCACTTTACCTCACCGATCTAGCAATATACTAGACTCGGCTACTCCACTATCTTGGATTGAAAACCAATCCTACGCCTCGGAACAAAGTTCCTACACTCTCGATCCACAAAACGGATCTTCACTCGGAAGATAAAACTTCCTACAATCTCGGAGACAAAGGCTCCTACACTCGAAGAAAATTCTGCTACAAGAATGAAATAGAACGTATGTAGAAATACAAACAATGAATCTTTATCAGATCTGCAAACTATCGGCCAGGATCTTCCTCTTGTAGACTTTGCGGCTTTATCACAGAGGTGAAGAAAATCTCAGCAAAGCTAGATCTGGACTTCCTTGTCTGCACACGGTCGAATAGAAGATGAGGAGTTGAACGACAATCTCGATCTGTAAACCTTCTTGATCTGAATCCTCTGAAATCAAAAACCATAGTCGGATGTGAACGATGATGATCGGCGGCGGCGGCTTTTGCATCTTGGAGAGAGAAAGGAATCAGAGAACTTAAAAAATAATTTGACCGCAAAACTTCCTCTTAGGGTTTGTCGGTTTGACAAGACCTTATATAGGATCTGCGATAATAGTCATAATTAATTCTTAATGAGGTATACGTGGACCAATCACATCAAGGTTCATTAAGAAATCTATCAATTCTGGACTTAACAAAATTTCAGAAGAATGAAGCTGATACACTCGACTGAAGAAACGAATACTCGAGTACTATATAGAGCTACTCGAGTGAATTGAAGATAACTAATCGAGTACTATATAGAGCTACTCGAGTGAACTGAAGATAACTACTCGAGTACTATATAGAGCTACTCGAGTGAACTGAAGATAACTACTCGAGTAAATACTTGGAGAAAATCTGGAAATGAAGAGCAGCTACTCGAGTATAAAAAATTTACTCGAGTGCTAAAACAGTTACACGAGAAGTGGAGTTAGACTACTCGAGTACATGAAATACTGCTTGAGTAAAAAGAGATTGACTACTCGAGAGGTAAAGGAACTACTCGACTCAGGGACTTACATTGTTTTCTGGAATAGAATTCTGGGTTACTCAGGTAGTGAAGCTGAACTACTCAAGAGGATAAGAACACTCGAGTATATGGAAATAGCTACTCGAGTAATTGACTTAGAGAAATTATGAGGGAAGAAATTCTGGTTACTCAAGTAAAAACTATGGACTACTCGAGTAGTAGATGAACTACCCGAGTACTTGACTTGACTACTCGAGTAAAGAGAAATTACATGAGGTGCAGACTTCTGTAACTCGAGAGAGAAGGTTTAAATTACTTGAGTACTTATATGACAACTCGAGTATTTTACTTAGAGAATATTTGGAGAAGAAATTTTGTAAACTCGAGAATGAGACGAAATCTACTCGAGTAGTTAACTTAGCTACTCAAGAGCTATTACTTGACTACTCGAGTTCTAACTTCCTTACTCGAGTATAATGATTCTTACTCGAGTTTAAACTAAGCAATTCACTCGAGTAGGTATAGATTTACTCGAGTAAAATACTTAGTAAATTCTCTTAATAGAAATCTCTTCTTCTTTGGTGAAACCAGCATCAAGTCTTTTCCAATCAGTCCTAGTGCTTGAATATGAAGTGTATCCCAATAGAGAGGCAACACATGAGTCAACACCTTGAATCACACAATGAGGGATTACATTGTATAGTTCTGTGTTTGGTGACCCATTGTAGACTGACATTGGTCTACACTTGACATTAGAATCCTACAAACACATAACTCAAACAAAGCATCAAATACAACTTAATTCATCTTAGTTCAAGGGTGACTTCATTAGATCTGGGTTAATCTGTATACAATACCCAACATGGGTCATGCGGTACTGGACCAATCATCACATCGATGACTGTACGGTGACATTGGCGAGGTGTGATGCTTTGAGGGGCCAGGGGGTTGTTTTACACTGGGGTCTGGAGGACGATCCCCAAAAATTAACACTCGACCAAAAAGACTGGAGGGTAGCCAACAAATAGTACACAGAGACTCTATAGTGCACCTAGGACGTGTACAGAGGCTTATGGGAGGTCTAGGCCTAGTTGTGTGTATACCCGCCTAGGAGTGGAGACGCCCGCTCCACTGCTACCGTAACCACAACGATGGTACCAGAGAGCGATGCTAGCTCCAAAAAGCGGGAACTAAAGGTCTGTGATCACAGAGTCATGTGTGTGAGTTGCACTTGCATGAATCATAACCTGCATACATAACATACATACATATTTAGGCCATACGCACCATGGATCCTTATCATGTAAATTAGTATGGGCTCTTTTATATGATAAGTGATATTTCTAAAACCTTAACATATAAGTTTGTATGAGCATTCATATAAGTTAAGGTACTCTTGTGATGTTAGTGTAGTGGTAGATAGTTTACTTTACTTTACTTACTACACTCTTCTTTCTGTTGTACTTCTATTCTCAATTGGCCTACATGTAAATGATCGTACTAGCCAGCAGGATCGACATCTTCCGGTGTCGACTAGCCCGTGTGTTAGTGTCATCGTAATGCAGCGGTTCTGGGTATAAGACCGGGTTAACTCCTTGGTAAGGGGAGGGGTCTTACAAGGGCTGTCCACCCAGCCTGAGTTATAGGGCCTTTGGGCCTGAGGTAGGTGATCTTTGGATTACTGTGCTGTAGTGTCTTGTGCCTGATTTGTAAGTCTTGGAGGAGACTGAAAGATCCCGAGGAATCTGAGGTGTAAGCTCTTCGAGCATTGTTTTGGAGAAGTGCCTTGACCAACAGGAAGTTGGCAAGGTGGGAGGAGAGTGGATGTACCTAAAGATTGGGGAATCACTATAAATCTGTGTGTACTTTGTTGTGTTGCTTTTCTTTATGCTGGTAGCTTGTATTGAAAGCAGGTCTTAATCAACCAATAAAGCAGCAAACTATAATAAAATAAAAGATAGTCACTAAGGACTAAGAAACCTATTCACCCCCTCTAGGTGATTTAGGTATCCTTTAAATAAAGACTTTCAGGAAGTACAATGCCTTAATGGAAGAATTACAACACTCTCACAGTTCTTGGTATGAACTAGAGACAATTATTTTCCATTATTCAAGATCCTTAGAGGAGCAAGAAGTACCAGATTTTAGTGGATGGACGAGTGCCAGACCGCCTTTGGTGCCCTGAAGCAATACCTGGCCTCCCCTCCACTCCTTTCAAAGGTGATCCTTGGAGAGACACTCTACTTTTACCTTACAGTAACACGCATTACATTAAGATCAGTGTTGGTCAGAGATGAAGGTGGAGTTCAACGCCCAATCTACTGCCTTAACAAGATGCTCTCAGACATAGAAACCCAATATCCTGCTATAGACAAGATAGCTTTAGTGCTCGTTTTCTCGGCTAGGAAGCTCCGTCCATACTTTCAGGTTCACATAGTCAAATTGTTAACCGAGCTCCTCCTTCGCACAATTCTGCAGAAACCTGAGGCATCCGGAAGATTAGTCAAGTGGGTCATCAAATTAGGAAAGTTCAATATCTATTTTCTACCTCGTCCAGTGAACAACTCGCAGGTTCTAGCAGACTTCGTCATTGATAATACTATACCCCCAGAGACGACTACAACACAAGCCAGCAACGAACAACAATGGACTTTGTATGTCAACAGAGCATCCGAAATCGAAGGTGGAGGCGCTAGACTACTCCTAGTAAGACCGAGTTGCTAATCTTGGAATATGGGCTTAAGTTAATATTCACAGTCACCAATAATATAGCAGAGTATGAGGCATTGATCACAGGACTCAGACTTGCCATCGATTGCCACGTCAAAATTTGGTGATCTATTCAGACTCTCAGCTTGTCGTATCACAGATAGAAGGTGACTATGAGGCGAAGAATGAGCAGTTAGTCTAGTACCTTTCACTGGTAAAGTTCTGACTTCTCTAGGTACCGCAGTTTCAAATTCTTCACATCCTCAGGGAACAAAATTCTAGAGCAGATGCCCCTTCAAAGCTAGTTACGTCTCCTCCCAATATCAGTCAAGGAGGCGCCAAGTAGAAGAAATTGTCATTCCAAATATCCAAGGACCATAGGAGGTCATGGAAATTGAAGAATCGAGAGGATCTTGTATCGATCCGGTGATAGCTTATTTGAAATGTCAACAACTGCCGGAAGACCAGATAGAGGCACGACGCCTAAGGATGCAAGAGACAACCTTCATATTTATCAATGAAGAGTTGTACAAACGGTCCTTTTCTGGACTATACCTAAAGTGTTTGGCAGAATCAGATGCAGAATATAGCCTGTGAGAACTCCACTAAGGAATTTGCGGGGAACATCTAGGTGGGAATGCCCTGACACAAAAATTTTTATTCCAAGGCTTCTACTTGCCTACAATGAGAAAGTAGGCGAGCTAGTTTGTTCAAACATGCAAATGCTGCCATATACATGCAAACGTTCCTCGACAACCACCTATTTCCCTCACTGCATTGAAAGGAACATGACTATTTTCACAATGGATAATCGACCTTCTTGGCCCCCTAACCCATGCCTCGGGGCAAAGAAGTTCCTCATAATGGCCCTCGATTATTTCACCAAATGGGTTGAGGCGAAACCTTTTGGAAATGTTTTAGTTGTCTTACCTAAGTCACCTAGAGGGGGGTGAATAGGTGAGTTGTGCGTCTTTTTGCGGAATAAAAAATTTAACGAACGATGCACAAAAAATTAACCAAGCAATCACAAACGACACCAAGAATTATAGTGGTTCCCCAACCTTGGGTACATCCACTTTCCACTCACCGATCTATCAAATCACTAGACTCGGCTACTCCACTAATCTCGGATTGAAAACAATCCTACACCTCGGAACAACGTTCCTACAACTCGATCCCAAAAATTGGATCTACACTCGGAAGATAAAATTCCTACAAGAACTCGGAGAATACAACTCCTACAACTCGGAGAAAGATCTGCAAGAATAGAATGGAATAACAAATACAGACAGTGATTTGATCTCAAATCTTGAAAACTTCTGCCTGTTCTTCTTCCTTAAACTTTACGGCTTTATTAGAAATGGTTGAAGAAGAATCAACAATATCTCTGGATCTAAAATTCTCTGGACTCAGCAAGATGAAGTAGAAGATCTGTCGTTTGAAAAGAATCTTGATCTGTGAATCAACTTCTCTGAATTGATCTGGATTGAAAGCGCTTTGGTGATGAAGATGATGATCGATAGCTCTCAATTTAGAAAGAAATGTCGGATTCAGAATTCTTAGAATTACTTCTTGCGGTGGCTTGTAATTCTTCTTATTTCTTTTAGGGTTGATCGAAAATAACAAGACCTTATGTAGGACTTGCCTTACGGTCATAATCATCATTAATGACATCCATGTGGACCAATCACATGCTGATGATATTTGAAATAAACATCTGTCTGGACTTAGAAGTTTTTAGAAAAACAGTACGAGTGTTCTTGAGAAGAAGTATTGTACTCGAGAAAAAACATACTGGTTCTCGAGAAGATCTAAGAGGATCTCGAGAAAACACATAGAAAAATATGTGGAGGTGGAAATCAGCATTCTCGAGAATGACAGAAGTACTCGAGAAAAATGATGTTTTGTTCTCGAGAAGAATCATTCTGTTACTCGAGAACAAATAATCATCCCGAGAACAAATGTCTGGCTCTTGAGAAAAATACTCTGGGTCTCGAGAAATAACTTCTGCATCTCGAGAACAAAAGATAGTCTTCTCGAGAAAAAAAACTTAGAAAAATATTGACTGGAAAAGAAACAACTCGAGAAGAAATATTATATAGTACTCGAGTACATAAGCCCTTCTCGAGAACAACTTCTGCCACTCGAAATTAAGACAAGTCTAACTCGAGAAATTTCTTAAGTCCTTCTCGAGTACTATATAGACTTAGGCTATTTCTAAAAAACAGAAAATCTTAATTCTTCATTAAAATCAACATCCATCTTTTCTCTTGCCATTAGTGCTTGAAAAGGAAGTGTGTCCCAATAGAGAGGCCACACATGAGTCAACACCATGGATCACACAATGAGGGATTACATTGTATGATCCCGTGTTTGGAGACTCATTGTAGACTGACATTGGTCTACGTACACTTAGCAATTAAGTCCTGCAAACACTTAATAAAAATAGCATCAAATACAAACTTACTTCATCTTAGTTCAAGGGTGACTTCATACAAATCTGGACAATTATGGATGCAATACCCAACAATCTCCCCCTATTTTTAGAAGTCAGAACCCTCTACACTAAGGTGAATTACAGAAAGAGAAAAACACATAAGAAAACTAATAGCATGATAATTAGGAGAAATGCAGTAATATATAAAAATAAGATCAGAATTAGAAGTTCATATAAACAGAAATTTGTCCAAGAGAATTAAATTCTACAATTTCGAAAATGAACTTTCATCATCTTCAATTTACTAATCATGTTGATGTTGTTGCTGTCTCTCTAGTTTCTTTTGTTGTCTCTTTTGGTAACTAAATGGCTTGGGGAAATACTTAGGTGGTCTAGGTGAAGCCTTGGGATTATTTATTCCATAAATTTTGTCATAAATCCTTCTCATTGTAAGAGACTTCTCATATAAATCCCATTCCGGAGGACTGTAATGCAAGTTCCTGTCTTGATTGTAATCAACCACTAGCTTCAGGTTTCAAGAATAAGAGACTTGGAAGTAGGGCTCCAAACTTCAGTATACTCTTGAGGTCTTTTACCTTCAGCTTCTGAATGTGGAGTTGATCTACTAGCAGAGGCTCCATCTCCATATTTTCTTCTTTTGGCTTTCTGAACTTCTGGGGGATGAGGAGGCATACATGTTTGTTCAGATTCCCATACTTGTTCATAAACATCAGGAGGAGGACCATCAAAATAATCTGGAGGTGGTCCTTCAAAGTATTCTGGAGGTGGAGAAAAGGTTGACCTGTTTACATCTAGGTTTGCAGGAGGAGGAGCATTAGGATCCATGACTAGTTCAGGAAATAACTGATTATGCATCCATATAGAAGTATCATAAGTATATAACTTAGTACTTTTGATTTATTTAAGGACAGATATCTGAATCTCTTTCAACTGATCTTCCCATTGATTTTTCATTGACTGAGCTTGTTTTTCTAACAGTTCTTTCACTTTATCCTCCCCCTTTCTAACTTCTAGGGAGAGAGTGCTGATGTCATCTTCTTTAAATTTTCCCACTTCTTCACAAGTTTTGAAATTCCTTTTATTAGCTCTCTTGTCTAGTAGAATCTGATTATGAGCAAGGGTGACTAATTGCTCCATAACAGTACCAATGCTGGTAATTGTGTGATCAATAGCTTTACCACCAATTTGCAAGAGTCTCTAGAACTCATCTGTGTTGTTTTGGATTTCAGCAAATCCTCTACTCAATTTTTTTTTCTAATGCACTTACTTTTTCAGTGACAACCTTCAGAGAATCATCAAAGTATTTTCTCTGATCAACAAGCATAGCTTCAATTTTATGTAGAATGGTACCTTCAGGTAAGATTTCTTTCTGAGTAGATGGTGGAGGCTGAGTAGGGACAGTCCATGGAAGAATTTCTTCAATAACAACAATAGAAGTAGAGGATAACTTTTTGTTTACAGTGCTGGCCTCTTCTTCAGTATCTGAGGGTAGCAAAGAGGGAATGTTGAATTGAAGACTGGGGAGTCTTTGTTTAGCATCTTCTACTAGAATTTCATCTTCTGAATCATGAATTGAAACAATTTTATCATCATGTACATCTTCTGGAGATTTCTCAGGTTCATGTACATGAGATTCATTAGCTGAAGGAGAGGATTCTGAATTTTCTGGAGACTGTGTTGTTTAGGGGAATTTTTCTACTTGAGGAGGAGGAGACTTTGCTGGAGATTTATCTGGTGTTGCTGGAGAAGAGGGGTGATCTTCAGCGATATGGAAAGGAGGATCTTTGGAAGAAAGCTCCTCTATCATCTTATTGATGTCATCTTCAGTAGAGAGAATCTGATCTTGGGCTTGGGCATCTATCAGATTATCAGAATCTGGTATGTCTTCAGCAGCAGGAAATTATGTGTCTTTGTACAGCAAAGAGGAAGAGGCAGCAATAACAGAGATAGATGGAATTTCTTCTGAAACAATATAGGCAGCAGGTGGAATGATTTGAGCTGGAATTTCTGAAGCAACAACTGGAATAGATTGAGGAGGAATGGCTGAAGCAGCAAGAGTTGGAGGTACTGAGGAAGCTGGAGCAGGAGTTTGAGTTGGCTGGGCTAAGACAGATGGTGCAGGCTCCCCCTCAATAACTGAATCAGTTATTTGATGTGAAGGAGGTGATGGGGTCCTGTCCACATCTTCTATTTCCTTGGCAGCTTTGTCTGACTTCTGTAATTTGACCTCCCATCTCTGGATGGAGGTAATGGAAACCTTTTTCATGTGGTGGAGGGCTATGCCCTTTTTCATGGGAAAGGCTTCAGTATCCATCTGATTGAGGTATAAAGAGATTATTCTCCCATAGTTGGGGCTCTTAATGCATGCCTTGATCTTCTCATAAACCATCATTCCCCATTGGAATTTCTTTCTACAAATGACTACTATCATTACATCAAAAAATTTAGGAGTAATATAGCTGATTGAACTAGTTTTGCACCGAAGAACTTTGCCCAAAATGTCAGCCAGTAACTTTCTTTCAGCATTCATAAATTGTCTTCTAATTATGTGAGAGGATTGATGAATACCACAGAAACTATATGCTCTCTCATAATCAATGCCTACCAGATCAGCTTCCATATCTATTATTGGTAGTTGCAGAAGTTGAGAAATAGATAGGGCAGACATCTTTACTTTGATGTTTTGAACCTTAGACTTGATTACTTTGCCATTCCTTTTAACCTTGGCGTGTTGGAACAATTCTTCAACCTTAGAAGTTAGAATTCGGCATGGATGTTCAAGAACAAAGGACAACCCGACTATATCTAGCAGAAGGAGGACATTCTTGACATCTGATATCTCTGCAATCCCGGTAGAATTGAGTTCACCCGATCCCTAGCTTTGAAGACGAAGCCATGAATGTCGAGAAATTGATCTGACTGGCCGGCAAAAGGGAAAACTGGCTTGCGACAGACGACGAAGACTGTGGAAGACGAAATGGCTTTTCTCGAGATGAAGGGTTTTGAAATCGAGAATAAAAATTCCTTGGACTGATTTCAATTTATATTTACCTCTAATTTTGATAATTAAACATATAAATAATCATTAAAAATACCTGGAATGAGGCGGCTAAGCACCTGTGTGCCGATATGAAAATTTTGAAATTGAAAAAACAATTTCCCACCAGATTTCTCGAGAGGACAGATTGTTCTCGAGAAGAATTTTATCAGCACTCGAGTATAATAATCCTTGGTCTCGAGTAGAATGAGCCTTGTTCTCGAGTAGAGATATTGTTCTCGAGAAATAATTTCTTTGTACTCGAGAAATAATTTGCTGTTCTCAAGTACAAGTGTACTCAAGAAATGATGTCCAAATTCCGAAATATTCTGATTTTTGAAGCAAAACCAGATCATGACCTTGCCTGTTACCTTAGTCTTCATTATCCTTCATCCTTGTTGAGCATGCCAAGTTCTGTTTTGAAGAACGAGAACTTGGCCTCGTCTAGCGACTTCGTGAAAATATCTGCAATTTGACTGTCTGTTGGGACATATTGTAGATCTATGTCCCCATGCTCCATATGCTCCCGGATGAAATGGTATCGCAGCTCTATGTGCTTTGTCCGGCTGTGAGAGACTGGATTGTTGGTTATAGCAATCGCACTGAAGGAGTCAGAAAAAATGAGGGATGTCTTGGACTTTTAGATTGTAATCTTCCAGTTGGTTCTTTATCCACAACAATTGTGAACCACAACTGCCGGCAGAAATGTATTTTGACTCGGCCTTTGAAATTGCGACACAATTCTGCTTTTTGCTGCTCCAAGAAATGAGCCTCCTTCCAAGGAATTGGAAAGTCCCAGAAGTGCTCTTTCTATCATCTTTACTTCCTACAAAGTCTGCATCTCAAAAACCAATTAGTTCGCTGTCATTACTTTTTGGGTACCATAAGCCAAGATTTGGTGTACCTTTAAGGCATCTCAAAATCCACTTTGCAGTAGCGTAGTGAGATTCCTTAGAGTTCACTTGAAATCTAGCACACACACATGTTGAAAACATTATATCCGGTCTACTAGAAGTAAGGTAGAGAAAGGATCCAATTATGCTTCTGTACTTGGTTTCATCAAAAGGTTTCCCTTTCTCATCCTTGTCCAGAGACATAGTTAAACCCATTGGAGTCCTCATAGAGGTTGCGTTCTCCATTCCGAATTTCTTAATCAACTCCTTTGTGAATTTCATCTCAGAGATGAAAATTCCATCTTGAGGTTGTTTCACTTGAAGTCCTAAGAAAAACTTCAGCTCTCCCAAACTTCTCATTTCGAACTTCCCTTGCATAAGTTTGGAAAACTTCTTGCAGAGCTTGTCATCAGTAGAGCCAAATATGATGTCATCAACATATATTTGCACTTGCAAAATCTTGCCTTTTATTTCCCTAAGAAATAATGTCTTATCTATCTTTACTCTCGTGAACTTGTTCTCAAGAAGAAAGTTAGATAGCATCTTGTACCAAGATCGACGATCTTGTCTCATGCCATATATAATGCTTTAAATAAAAGATAGACATGATCAGGAAAGTTAGAATCAACGAAACCTGAAGGTTGTTTCACATACACTTCTTCTTTTATGTCACCATTAAGGAAGACAGACTTCACGTCCATCTGATAGACAGTGAAGCCCTTATGTGCAACATATGCTAGGAACAACCTGATTGCCTCCAACCTTACCACAGGAGCATATGTCTGGTCGAAGTGAATTCCTTCTTCTTGTCTGTATACTTTGGCGACGAGTCTGTCCTTGTTCTTTATTATTGTCCCATACCCGTCCATCTTGTTCCTGTAGACCCATTTTGTCCCGATGACATTCTTACCTTTGGATTTTGGAACAAGCTTCTAGACTTGGCAACACTTGAACTGATTCAACTCTTATTGCATTGCCATTATCCATAATGCGTCTGAGTTTGATTCCTCAAACTTCTTCGGTTCAACCTGTGAAAGAAAACACAAATATAAATTCTCATTAGCTGTACCTCTACAAGTTCTAACACCATCCCGGGGATCTCCTATGACTTGGTCCATTGGGTGATCCTTCAAGTGTTTGAGATCTAAGTTCCTTGCATCTGGAGCTTCTTCAACCACAGGAGTGACTTCATCAACTTGAATGGTTTCTTCATCTTGATTATCAACCTCTCCAATTGGGGTTGGAGTGGTGATCTCGATGAACTTTTCACCTTTTTCTTCAGTTGTCTCATCCAAGTTTAATTCTTTTAGCTTTGAACCTGTATCTTCATTAAACACACTAGAAGAGCTGCCTTGCAGCAAGCTCGTCTCATCAAATACAACATGAATAGATTCTTCTACAACCAGAGTTTTCCTATTAAAAATCTTATATGCCTTGCTATGGCTACTATACCCTACAAAAATACCTTCAAAACTCTTTTTGCTAAATTTGGTAGTATGATACTTGCCATTGTTAAGGACGAAGCACTTACAACCAAAGATTCTAAAATATGAGATTGTCGGCTTCCTGCCCTTTAGTAGTTCATAAGGTGTCTTATTATGGTTCTTGTTTATGAGTGCTCGATTTTGCACGTGACATGCATTGTTGACGGCTTCAGCCCAAAAATATTCCGATAGTGAGACATCACGCAACATGGTCCTGTAGGCCTCTATGAGGGTTATATTCCTTCTCTCAGCTACTCCATTCTATTGAGGAGTACGAGGAGAGGAAAACTCATGAAAGATACCTAGGCTTTCACAAAATTCTGTCATGGCCCCAGACTTGAACTCTATTCCACTATTACTTCTGATTTTGACTACGGAATAGTTGTATTCATTCTGGACCTACCTAACAAAACTAATAAAGATGTCAAAAGTATCTGACTTGTGGTTTAGAAAGAACACCCACACAAAACACGATTAATCATCAATAATGACAAATATATAATCCTTACCTCCCAAATTTCTAACCTGCAGTGGACCAAACAAGTCCATATGAAGTAGATGTAAACATCTATTAGAGTCTTTGCCAATAATGCTTTTAAAGGTAGCCCTTGTTTGCCTGCCTTTTACAAATGCACGACAAGGTCTATCTTTAGCGTACTTGATATTTGGGGCATCACGTACTAAATTAAGAGAGAATAATTTATTTATAGTTTTGAAATTAAAATGTGTTAGTCTCTTGTGCCATTGGTCAGCAAGAGACGCACTATCTTTAGCCAAAAAGCACATTGGTGTAGAAAAGTCTATGCAAATAAAATTCAAATAAAATATATTTATACTACAAGTGCCTGATAGAATCGTTTCCAAATTATCTACCGATTTTATCAAGCACTTGTCTGCATGAAATTCTACTATGTATCCTTTATCGCAGAGATAGCTTATGTTTATGAGATTGTGTTCTAATCCTTCAATATATGACACATATGAGAAAGATACACTACCGTTAGTAATCATACCGTAGCCTTTAGTAATTCCCCGGTTTGAACCTCCAAAGATGACCTTTGGCCCGTTCATGACTGGAAAATAATTCTAGAGAAGGCTTCTTGTCCCGGTCATATGCCGAGAGCATCCACTGTCCAAATACCAGATAGGAGATTTGGCGGCCTTTGAACATACCTGCAATCACAAATCAGTTTGCCTTAGGAACTCAAACAGGTTTGGGTCCTTGGTCTCTAGTTAGAACACTCCCCCTACGTGTATTAACATTATGAGTGGTCTTTCTCACATTGCTAACTTGAGGAGTTATATAATTTCTGGAATTAAACCGGGAATCAATGGCAAAGTGACCAATTTTGAAGCAGCACCAACAATCAAATCTGTTGTATCTTTGCCTGAAATTCTCCTGCTTGACCTTTTGAGAGTGTGGTCTAGCAGGGGCAGCAGTCTTGGAGGTAGAAGCTTCATGGTGATGGCAATCACATGTCTTTTTCTCCGTAAGTGGATTTTCCACAATAGGCTTTACTTTTGGTTCCTTCTTGATGTTATGACCATGATTATAAGGGCAATAGCTCTGAAGAGTAATCTTCATAAGGTGCCTTAAGGACACTTTCACCAAAGTTTCGGGGATGGGTCCATCCTTGGTAACGAGACTTGGGCTCTACATAAGTAGGCCTAGCAAAGTGACCGTAGGACGAATCAAGATCAAACTCGTTCGTTGGAAATATAACCTTCTTAAAAGTGGTCTGATCTTGAGGTGCTTTCCCCTTCTCCTTGGCCAAAGATTTCTTGGCCGCCTTATTCTTCCTTGGAGCCTTATTTCTCCTAGAGGATTTACTAGGAGCTTCAACATGGCCTAGGCTAGCACCTTTGACCTGCGCTGAGAATTCAGTAACAAAAGGAAGGTCAGTCTTGGGCTTTGAGAAACTTTCAACAAGTTTATTTTCCGCTGCAAGTTGTTCTTCCAATTCTTTGATGATCTTCTCCTTCAGATCTAGGTGCTCGAGAGCCTTGTTATACTCTTCAATAACAGCATTGAAGTTCTCTCTGAGTGAGTCCGTCTTAGCGACTTCCTCTCTCAGAGTGCTCTCTTCAGCCTTGAGAGACTTTATCTACTTAGCTTGAGTTTTCACGACTCTTCGACATTTGTCGTAAGCCTTGATTAACTCTTTATACTGGGCTATGAGTTCAAACTAATTGTCAGAAGAGCTGTCCTCATGATCATGATCAGAAGCATCTGATTCAGAAAGAGGGGTGTGAGAATTTACCTTCCCAGTGAACTAGGGTTCTGGTTCACATCAATTTGTGTCATTAGCCCAAAGTAGGCTTCCACTTCTTCACTTGACTCAGATGAGTTAGAGTCGCTAAGAGTATTGCCCTTCTTGGCTATTAGGCTTCTTTCAATTCTCTTCTTATTATATGAAGATTTCTTCTCCTCTCTCTTTCCACCCTCCTTCTTGTGAGGGCAATCAACGATGACGTGACCAGACTTATTACAATAATAACAAATGATGTCAGAATAAATATGTTTATTCTGCTTAGTATTATACCTGTCTTGGGTACTTGAGCCTTTCTTGTGTTGAACACCATCATGACGTGATCTTCTATGCGAGGCATCTTTTCCTCTCCATTGTTTCTTCTTGTTCAAGAATTTCTTGAACTGCCTTGAGAGTAGACAAAACTCTCCTTCAAATAATTCTGAGCCTGAGGTGCTTGACTCTGAAGTTTCTTCTTTACTTTCTTCCTGTGCAAGAGTAGGTGATGCAGCTTTGACCTTCCTAGAGTTGTCTGCCTTCAGTATGACAGA
Organism: Platanthera guangdongensis; assembly: GCA_039583875.1. Classification (NCBI taxonomy): domain Eukaryota; kingdom Viridiplantae; phylum Streptophyta; class Magnoliopsida; order Asparagales; family Orchidaceae; genus Platanthera; species Platanthera guangdongensis. The sequence goes on along the minus strand of CM077156.1, from coordinate 37,168,121 downwards.
CTTCTCCTTGGATGACGACTGGCTCTTCTCTTCTTCAGCTTTTCTAGAATTGATCTGTAGCTCATATGACATCAGCTTTCCGAAGAGATTCTGAGGGTCAGTCTTTGCCAACTTACCAAACTCTCTCATAGCTCAAACTTTATTGTCCCAATCTTTAGTCAGGGACCTTAGAAACTTATCATTCAGTTCTCCATTTGTAAAGACCCGGACATATACTCTTAGGGCATTAACAATCTTGAAGAAATTTTCAAAGGTATCTGCAATTGAGTCCTTTGATCCCTGTCGGAATGCTTCATACTTTTGATTTAGTAGAGATCTTCTGTCATCCCTAACTTCTTTAGTACCTTCCATCAAGGTGATAAAAGACTGCCATATTTCCTTAGCAGATTGGCAGTGAATCAGATTCTGCAACATAGAATCATCGACTGCATTTGCTATAATATTTTTAGCTTTCTTGTCCAACGAGACGAGTACATTCTCATCTTTATCAAGATCCATTAATTTCTTAGGAACCTTTTTGGTAGGATCAATAGTGGAGATGGTCATTGGAACATAAGGACCTTCTTCAACAATCATGAAGATCCTTGGATTCACAGCTTCCATGAAGAACTTAATCCTTTCTTTCCACATGTGAAAGTTAGTCTTTGTGCACAAAGGAAGCGTTGCAAAATTCTTGGCCTTGTCCATGCTTGGATTACTGAAAAGACAACTTTGGGGCAGATCTGTTCAAGGTGTTAACCTTTTTATGAACAATCTCCCTCTGATAGTAATTGAAAAAGTTTTTGTTGTCTTACCTAAGTCACCTAGAGGGGGGTGAATAGGTGAGTTGTGTGTCTTTTTGCGGATTAAAAAAATTTAATGAACGATGCACAATAAATTAATCAAGCAATCACAGACGACACCAAGAATTATAGTGGTTCCCAACCTTGGGTACATCCACTTTCCACTCACCGATCTAGCAAAGCACTAGACTCGGCTACTCCACTAATCTCGGATTGAAAATAATTCTACACCTCGGAACAATGTTCCTACAACTCGATCCCAAAAATTGGATCTACACTCGGAAGATAAAACTTCCAATAAGAACTTGGAGAATACAACTCCTACAACTCGGAGAAAGATCACCTGCAAGAATAAAATGAAATAACAAATACCAATAGTGATTTGATCTCAGATATTGAAAACTTCTGCCTGTTCTTCTTCTTTGAACTTTGCGGCTTTTATCAGAAATGGTTGAAGAAGAATCAGCAATATCTCTGGATTTGAAATTCTCTGGACTCAGCAAGATCAAGTAGAAGATCTGTCGTTTTAAAAGAATCTTGATCTGTGAATCAACCCCTCTGAATCAATCTGGATCGAAAGCGCTTTGGCGATGAAGAAGATGATCAGCGACTCTCGATTTTGAAAGAAATGTCGGATTTAGAATTATTAGAATTACTTCTTGCGGCAGCTTGTAAATATTCTTATTTCTTCTTAAGGTTGGTCGAAAATGACAAGACCTTATATAGGATTTACCTAACGGTCATAATCATCATTAATGACATCCACGTGGACCAATCACACGCTAAAAATATTTAAAATACACGTCTGTCTGGACTTAGAAGTTTTCAGAAAAACAGTATGGGTGTTCTCGAGAAGAAGTATTGTACTCGAGAAAAAACATACTAGTTCTCGAGAAGAGCTAAGAGGATCTCGAGAAAAACACTGAGAAAAATATGTGGAGGTGGAAATCAACAGTCTCGAGAATGACGGAAGTACTCAAGAAAAATGATGTTTTGTTCTCGAGAAGAATCATTCTGTTACTCGAGAACAAATGATCATCTCGAGAACAAACGTCTGGCTCTTGAGAAAAATACTCTGGGTCTCGAGAAATAACTTCTGCATCTCGAGAACAAAAGATAGTATTCTCGAGAATAATTTTATTTTTCTCGAGAAAAAAACTAAGAAAAATATTGACTGGAAAAGAAACAACTCGAGAAGAAATGTTATATAGTACTCGAGTACATAAGCCCTTCTCGAGAACAACAAGAAGCTCTCTCGAGAACAACTTCTGCCACTCGAAATTAAGACAAGTCTAACTCGAGAAATTTCTTAAGTCCTGCTCGAGTACAAATATAGTACTCCAGAAAAAGACTGTCTTTTTCTGGAAAATTGAAAATCTTAATTCTTCATTAAAATCACCATCCATCTTTTCTCTTGCCCTTAGTGCTTGAAAAGGAATTGTGTCCCAATAAAGAGGCTACACATGAGTCAACACCATGGATGACACAATGAGGGATTACATTGTATGGTCTTGTGTTTGGAGACTCATTGTAGACTGACATTGGTCTACACTTAACAATTAAGTCTTGCAAACACTTAACTAAAAATATCATCAAATACAAACTTAATTCATCTTAGTTCAAGGGTGACTTCATACAAATCTAGGCTATTGTAGATGCAATGCCCAACACCTTTAGCTAAAATCATAGAAGAAAATGCCAAACAATTCATATGGAAAAACATTATCTGCCACTTTGGTATTCCTGCAATCATCATCGCCGACAATGACATGCAGCCCATAGAAAAGTCCTTCACGAAACTGTATGAAAATCTGAAGATTGATTTACTACACACAGTTGTGTCACACCCCCAAACCAACAGGCGAATTGAAGTAACTAATCGAACTATCCGAAAGGGTCTGAAGACACGACTACGAGAGGTAGGGGGCAATGGGTTGACACACTCCCCAACGTGTTATGGGCGTACCAGACCACCGAGAGGACCCCAATAGGAGAACGTTGTATAATCTTTATTATGACACAGACGCTATCATCCCAGTCAACATCGGAGTTCCAAGTCCCCGGTTCTCCAATTTCAGCCACAAGAAGAATGACGAAGCTCTTTGGTAGAATCTGGACCTGATCGCTGAAGTTCGAGATATGGAGGCCCTTCGTGTCGCAGCTTATCAACAAAGTGTAGCTCTACACTACGATCGTAAGGTGAAACCATGACCCGTCAATGTCGGGGACCTCGTCCTCCGAACTCTAGAAGCTGCTGGCAAAGGACCATAAGTAGACAAGCACTCTCCTTCATAGGAAGGACCGTTTGTCATCACTGTAGTGGTGAAGCAGAGAACGCACAAGCTACGAAATGTGGAGGGAAAGACCCTTCCCCGGACATGGAATGCGCAGAACCTGCACTGATTTTATAATTAACTTCTTATTTTATGATTGCTGAAGTATTGTTTTATACTCAAACTCTATGGTGTGTGAATGCCGCAGGACAAAACCTGCTTAAGTTATTTTCTATTTATATATTGCATTGTGCTACCTCAAATATTGTGTTGGGAAATTAAAATCGGGAAGACTGCGCATGTGGTTTCAATACACCAGCTATTCACCGAACCTGCCTTTCTATGCCACAACCTCATCAGGGCCTGCCGCCTCACAATTAAGCCGCCAGCCAGACTCGTGCAAAATCGGTAAGACTGCACATGCGGATTGAATTCACCAGCTATTCACCGAACCTGCCTTTCTATGCCACGACCTCGTCAGGGCCTGTCCCCCTCAAGATTAAGTCTCGAGCTAGACTTGTGCAAAATCAATAAGACTGCAAATGCAGTTTAAATACACCATCTATTCACTGAACCTGCCTTTCTACGCCATGACCTCATCAGGTCCGCCCCCCACTACCAAGCTGCATGCCCTCCTCATGCAAACTAAACCACTATTACAACCTGCACAAACCAAGCCGCAAGCCCTCCTCATGCAAACTAAGCCGCGATTACAACCAACATAAACTAAGCTGCGATTACAACCCGCACAAACCAAGCCACGAGCTCGCCTCGTGCAAACTATTTCGTGATTACAACAAGCGCAAACTAAGCTGCAATTACAACCCATGCAAACCAAGCTGCGAGCCCGCGTCGTGCAAACTAAGCCGCGATTACAACCCGTGGAAACCAAGCCGCGAGCCCGGCTCATGCAAACTAAGCCTCGATTACAACCCACACCAACGAAGCCACGAGCCAGCCTCATGCAAACTAAGTCGCGATTACAACCCACACAAACCAAGCTACGAGCCCACCTTGTGCAAACTAAGCTTCAACTAAAACCCACGCAAACCAAGGCGCGAGCCCCCCTCGTGCTAACTAAGACGCGATACAACCCTAACAAACCAAGCTACGACCCAGCCTCGTATACCTAAAGCTGTGATTAAAATATGCGCAAGCAAAGTCATGACCCAGCCTCTGGCTAACATGGCCCGCAAGCCAAACTTGTGCAAAACAACATTCGTATGAAAAGAAACAAGTAGAACATGAATAACAATGTCATACGAATGCACGCACAAATGCGCTAATCACAACTAATGAACTATAAAGGAAACATACAATATGCTCGACTGAAAGAAAAGTGCAAACATTCAAAACAAATAACATAAGATTGCTACACATCAGTAGCATCGACTCCAGAACTCTCATCACTTGATATATCATCAAAGCTGAAGCCTGATATATCACATCCCAAGCTACTACCAATGAGCCAAAAGGCCTTCGAGATTCCATGCCTAAGTGCAAGCTCACAAACATCCTTCATCTGAGGCTCCAGCTCCTTGGTTCAGATCTCATCATGAACCTCCTCACTAATCAAGCAACGATCCCACATATAATCTAAGGACTCCATGTACTCCGCAAGTTCTGTAGACTTCAAATCTGACACATGACTATCAGAAGACAACATCAACACTTGGGCCTTCGCCGCCCGAAGCACTGTCTTCAAATGTGAAGTCTCCTCCTGAGCATTCTTCAACATCCGGGTAGTTCTCTCCAACAATGTCTTCTCCACCGCCAATATGTCTCTAGCCTCCTCCAACTCAGCCTTCAACTCAGGTCCAAACAGGCGAAATCGAAAGATATCCCGATCATACTCATCGCTCAAAGAGGCAAGCGAACTCACCGACGACCAAAATTTCTCTTGAAGGGCGATGTGCCATCCTTCAAGCTCACATAATGGTCATTACAAGTAACAACAATCTGGTTCTGAGCGTCAATCTGTTCAAAAGAAAGAAAAAATTCAACATGACAATAATAGTAATGAAAGGAAAGACCCCACATAAGCTGGTACACTTACCACATCACTCATTACCTTCAAAGAAGAAGACATGCGTAGAGCAACCACCTCTGTAGGAGGAGCTCGAGGAGTAGAACATCCAAGCACCTGTTCCTATGGAGTAATCTCGCCTCGACCATCAGAAGGAGCCGTCTTATTGCCAGCGTAGGGAGCACTGGTGGTCTTCCTGTTTCGACTACGACCTGATGGTGCCTCGGTAATCCGCTCAGGATTCGAGGAAATGTCGAACTGTAATAGGCACTTCTCCACCACAGGTGAAAAAATGTTGAATAGGCGGTTTGCCAACTCACAAGGCTCTGAAAACCCGAGTATCGGGGAAAACTCCCGCTCCTTCCCCTTCTGCAGACGACAATGATCGGGTAACGCATTCCAAAAATCTAGTAAAACCCAATTGTTATTGACATAACCGAATAAAGTATTTCCGCGACGGCGGTCCGTCCGAGCCTCGAACTCTGGCCATCTCTTGTTGCTGAATAATTCAATATGTTCGCCACCATCAGATCGAACATCACACCAATCCTAGAAGCAGTCCAAAGAAAGTCTTCCACCATGCTCGTAAAAGAAGACAACCAAACCTATAAGGCGCACCACTCCTGGTGGGTAAATTGAGAAATTAGCACACCACAAAACTTCAAAATCTCGATCACTTTCTCGCATGGTGGGAATCAGAAACCCGATCTCATGGTAACCTCGAAGATCATCAACCAACATTGAGGGGGACTTTGAACCCTATCCTCCAAATCGTTTCCCCCAAATCGCAATTTGGTAATCTATAAGCGAGGAGTGCAAGCGCAACGATCTCACAACGCACTTCGAACCCTGGCATAAAAGTCAAAAATGGATTTTCGATAAATTAATTTGCAAGTCCAAAAATTCTCCACTTGCACCGTGCAAGAGTAGGCACATCGTGCAGAGCAGAGCCGCATGCATATAAGCACGCCGCACCGAAGTATGTACACACACACAACCAGGCACATGGGTACCTACACACGACCAGGTGCGCGCACGCTCGCGCGCACCGCACGGTTGTGCGCGAACACAAGCAACCCCGCAAGCAGACGGGTGCGCGCGTGGATAGGTTTGCATGCACCCACGCCCGCTGCTAGGTGAGCGAGCACCCATGCGCGCGGACAGGTGCATGTGTACCTGCAAGCGCGGGCATGTATGCGCTGTGGGCGTGGCTAGGTGGTACCAGACCTACGTGTAGGGCCAGGTGTGCGCACAGTCGCGCACACCCATGTACGAACACGCGCGCATGCTCGACCAGGCACGCACGTGCCCATGGTTGCGTGCTGGTCGTATCTACGGAACACGCACGTCGACGCACCCTCCTTTTTCTTCCACTAGGTGCCCACTCCCGTCCGCAATCATGCACGGACAAGGCAAAGTTTGGCCTTTGTGAGTGCACCCCGTTCCCTCTCCCTCCCCTCCTCGACATATTATAACATTTTTACCTGCATCTACAGGGCGCCGACATCCACTATACTTGGCCTTTCTCCGTTAGGCATCATCACCGCTATGAATGAAAGAGATATCCTTGTTCTATCTCTCATACCGATCTCTTGCAACAAGAATTCGGGGGGAAATTAATGGGGATGAGATCCCATTTAAAAGCATGGGTGTGTATATAGCCACTCCCTCATGATCCCTAAAATTAGTGAACATCGGTTTGATCATTCTAACAACTACCCATTATCTCCTCCATGATGATGAGATAAAGGGGAGGTTAAAAGAGCAACTAGATCTGATATACTCTAGAGGGGGGGTGAATAGAGTATATTGTGTTTTAGTACTTTTAAAAACTTTTACAACAATTGTTGTAATAAGTGTGAGCAGGGAAGCAAATATAAATCTAATCACATAACTAAGCTATGCAAAAACTAAGCACAGACAAATCAAGGCCAGAAACAAAAAGTAAACAAGCAGAACCAGAGGACGCAAGGAAATATAGTGGTTCCCCAAACTTGGGTACATCCACTCTTCTACCACCCTAGGTAGGAATCCACTGCAGGATGAGTTGATCAGGTGTCCTGGGCACCAATGAGCTTTTGATAAGGTGCTCAAAAACCAAAGCAGATTTTTTGATCAGGTGTCTTGCCACCAATGAGCTTTTGACAAGGTGCTCAAAAACTAGATTCAAACTTTTGAAGGGAGTTTGAGAAATCCTTTACAAACTGGGGGTGAGAGAGTGATGACAGTCTTCTCTTTCTCAGACAACTGAGAAGACTATGTGGATTGATGTCAAAGCTCCCCCTGAATCCTTGAAATCTTCAGGAAGAAAAGCTTTGCTGTGGGTGATAGGCCTTCAAAGGTAGAACTCCAGCAATAGATGGTTTCAGCAATGGCTGAAATGTTGAGTGTCTGGAGTCTTGAAATGATGTTGGCCTTGAACACTTTGAAAGCTGAAGAGATCTCAAGATTTTTGAAAGCTTGATCTCTTTGATGAGTGTTCTTCAGAATTATTTTTGATAGAAGATTTTGAAAGAGTCTCTGTATTCTGTATTGTGTGTTCTCTTCTTGTTAATGTCTGTATATCATCTATATTGATTCAAAAACATTCTGTCTTTTATTCTCTGTTCCTGAATAGAATATCATTCTCTGTCAAAGATAGCCATTGGTCTGCATTAATTGCATCCTTAATTGCAAAAACTCTTCTGGAGGAAAGTCCACAGAATTATTCCTTGAAAGATCCCTTGAAACTTGGTCCAGAAATAAATGAAAACGGCTAGCAAATCTCTGAATTAATTGCAGAATAACTCCTGTCTGATTTGAATTTGAATTCTGGAAGTTATCTGAAATCGTCGAACTGAGCTCTGCTATCATCGAGCTGAGCTCAGCGAACTGGAAAACTCAAGCAGCAAAAAAATCGTCGATCTGAGCTCAAAGATCGTCGAACTGAGCTCAGAGATAAAGATCCAATGCAGAGTCAAAATCGTCGACCTGAGCTCACCGATCGTCGAATGGAGTTCGACGATATTGTGAAGTTGAGCTCAGCGATCGTCGAGTGGAGCTCGACGATATGCCGAAGTTGAGCTCGATGATCGTCGATCTGAGTTTGACGAATCGTCGTGCTGAGCTCGACGATCAGACTTAGTCTCCAGACAGAAAAACTTGGTCTTCAGGGCAGCTTCCAATCCTAGACTTCTAACCCTTAGACTCAATTCTAATTGACCTATTAAGCTATACAGAAGGTCAAGAAAAGATTCCTAGAGACATAGTGATCCTGACCCAAATTAGTAATAGGGTGTTCCAACAATCTCCCCCTATTTGGGTTAGGATTACTATTTACAGACTTTGGAAAAATTTAAATAACATCATACAATCAGAAAAGCATAAAAACAACAGCAGCTAGACACGCAGAAACATCACAGAGATATATATATATATATATATATGTATATGACATCCAGATAACAGTCAGAAAATCCAAAGATTGTCACCTTACAGAGTTATTTCTTCTCTTTGCCTTTAACCATTTTGATTTCTCTGTTTGGATTCAGGGCTTCTTTGTTGCATCTGGTGTCATCTGCTGCACCCAAGTATGTTTGCTTTGAAGTCCTGGGAACCACAACAGCAGGATGCAATTCCATATATCTGTCTGCATCAAAGAATTTGCTGGAAGCATATCTCTCTAACTCCTTTTGTCTTTGCTCTGACATAGTAGAAATATTGGAAGTGTCTAGCCCTTGTTCTTTGGCCTTCTTTATCTGATCTAATGCAGCCAACTCCTTCATCCTAGCAGTCCAAGCAGATGGATTCTTTTCAGGGTCCTCAAATGGTACAGGTGGCTCATACCTGTTTGAAGAATTGTCTTGAGGAGGCCTGGCAGACACTGTCTCTTTGAGCTTGTAGGGGAAGGGACCAGAAGTAGTATTAGCAGGAACATGTCCTCCCCTGGAGTATGGGTGCTGCCTGGAATGCCCTTTAGAATAAACCTGAAAATCTCTTTGAATTTCCCTGTATCCTCCTCTCCTAGAATAAGAACCCCTAGATTGGCTTTCCCTTTGATAGGATCTGGCATGAGGTTGATAGGGAGCCTGGCTTCTAGCTGGGGCTTGACTTGCAGAGCTGCCACCTGCACCTGCATCAGGAGGAGGTGGTGGAGGAGGATGAGGGTGCTGGAACTGGGAGGAGCCCTTCTCATACTTTCTCTTCTTCTTCATTACTTTCAGCTGATTTTTAGAGTACTGCATCCAATGTTCAGTAATTTGGCAGTTATGTAGAATATAGTAAGGAATATCATTATTATCCTTGACTTTTGCAGGAGGCACCCTTTTCATTGCCTTGCTCCTAGCTTTCCTTTTCCTTGCAATAGTGGCAGATGAATCATCAGAGTCTGTTTTGTATTCATCAGACTCAGAACTCTGGTCATCATATATAGCATCTATTTTCTTCATCAATTCTTTCTTCAACTGAACAGCAGCAGATGAGGCAGAGGCAGAAGCAGCAGCAGCAGGGACAACATCAGATGGGGCAGCAGATGGAGCAACAGATGGAGCAACAGAAGGAGCAATAGAAGCTGGAGTAGTGACAGTAGCAGTAATATCATCAGAATCTGCAGCAGGCTCAACATCAATGGCCTCTGTCATCAGAAGATCCTTGGATGTTTGCTCATCAGAAGCAATTGGGATTTCAGCAGCAGTGAGAACATCTTCAGCAGCAGCATCAACAATTTCAGAAGTAAAGGCAGTCCTTTCTTCAACAGCAGCAGCAGCAACAATCACTGAGTGTACAAAAGAAGAGATGATGCTGGGGTCACAACCAGAGAAAGGCACCAGTGCCTTAGATAGGTCTTCTGAGGGCTGAACAGCATTAACTTCTGGGAGATGGCTGAAGAAGGCAGGATCAAAGGTAGAAAGCAAAGACTGTAGGTCTATTGCCAGAACTGCAGTAGGAGCCTGACATTCTGGAGGCACAGCAACAGTAGTAGAAGAGGCAGCAGACACAGAAATCTCAGCAGCAGCAGCAGCATGAAGGCTTGCTTCATATGGCATCTCCCCCTGCCTAGATGCAGATACATCTGTATCAAGGCACACTGCTGGAGGTGCTGCCGGAGGAAGGAGGGAGGAAAGCCTGGCAGAGAGAGCTGCCACTGACTATTGTAGAGGAGCTAAAGAGGTCTCTAAGAGCAGAGAGAGCCTGGGGGCAATTAGCTCATACAACTTGTCAGCTAGGGCTGAGAGGTCTACATGCTCAACAGCAGGAGCAGAGGTAGATGGAATAGGGATGGCTGAGGATGCTGGAAGTGGAGTGCTGGATAGTGGAATGGATGGCTCAGGAGTGGGGATAGTGGATATGGAGGATAAGGGGATGGATATGGATGGAGTGAAAGTTGGTTGGTCAATGATGTGGTGGAGGAGATCTTGGAATGATGTTGAGGAGGAGGGTAATTCTGGAGGAGATGAGGGGGAATCATCCATGTAGGAGTCATCCAGAAGGGTGAAGGATGGTATGGATGGAGAAGAAGTGACATCTGGTGGTGGATAGGAGAACAGAGGGTGGAAATGGTCTGCTGGAGGAGGTAGAATTGGGTCTGGAGATGAGATTGATGTTGGAGATGGGCTGGAGATGGTAATGGTGGATGGAGCTGGAATGGTGGATGGAAGAGGTAGGGTTGGACTTGGAGGAGGAGAAGAGGCAGCAACATCAGCAGCCAGGTCTTCTGCAGGAGCAGAGACCTGTGGGAGAGTGACTCTTTGAGTCCTGGTGCCTGAAGGAGCACTAGAGGAGGGCCTGCTTGGCTTGCTGATTCGCCTATCCCACTTGCCAAAGAGGGCACATGTGAGTCTCTTGGAGGCATTAATGTGCACTCCAGAGGAGACCAGCAAGGCAGGGCACCTGTTTTGCAGGAAGACTCCAAGAATCCTTCCAAAGTTTACAAAGCTTTTGTTTATTTTCTTCTTTATTAGGTCAAAGAAGACCTCTCCCCAGTTCAAACTTCTCTTATCCACCAGAGCTCCCATGAGGCAGAGATGGTATCTGGATATGGTATCATGTGCAGAGTGCTTTGCCAGCAGCACTTTCCCTACAACATCTGCTAGGAACCTGTATTCAACATACAGGTTCCTCTTGAATAACTTACTAGGGTTTCCCTCTGGATGACCCATCCTCCCCAGATAATTCAGCAGTATCATCTCCATTTCTTAGTCCAAAAACCTCTGTTAAAACTGTGGGGGTCAGAGGTACCTGGTTTCCAGCAATGGAGCCAACTATAGTGTTGTTGTCTAGATTATGAGCAGTGTAAACCCATTCCTTGATTTCGTCTGAGGCCAGCTTTATCCTGGTGGTCATGAGGGCAGACAAGTTCTGATCCTTGAATAAACTCAGAATGTCTTGGAATATTTGATCAGTAGTGTTGAAAGATTCCAGATCAATGTCGAATCCAGCATCGAACTTCATTGCGGCTAGAACAGCAATTGATACAGCCATTGTACCTGCAAAAATTCAACAAACAAAACGACCAAGCGTAGAACTGTTTGGAGGGAAAGAAAATCCTTGCAGAGAAATCGAAAGCGCAAGAGAGAACGACGGCGAAAAATGAGTTTTATATTAGGGTTCGACGCAGAATTGGAAAGATCGTTGAACTCAGTTCGACGATCGAGGCTTCTAAAGGAATCTGAAGAGACTCCAACATCGTCGATCTCCGTTTGACGATCTTGAAGAGCGTCGAACTCCGTTCGACGATCGTTCAGTGAACAAAATCGTCGAGCGCCGTTCGACGATCGTTGACCGGAAGAGATAGTTCATACTATCTGAGAGACGCTGAACTCAGTTCGACGATTCTGGAAATCGTCGATCTCCGTTCGACGATCTTGGGGGACATCGTCGAGCGCAGTTCAGAGATCAGAAAAAAAAATTCTAGACACTAAGAAAAATCAGAATTTTTGCCTAGTCTTGGTCAATTTTTAGCTTTCAAAATCTTGGAGATTATTTAAGGCTTCCTCCATCTAACATTCCTAACTGATTTAGGAAGAATGTGTGTTTCTTTTCATCCAAAGGCTTGGTGAAAATATCTCCCCTTTGTAAATCAGTTGGGATATATTGCAATTCAATTTTATTCTTTTCAACATTGCCCCTTAAGAAATGATGCCTTATCTCTATGTGTTTTGTCCTACTATGGAGGACTGGATTTTGAGCTATAGAAATAGCACTTGTATTGTCACAAAAGATTTTAGACTTCTCTAACTTGTAACCATAGTCTAGGAGTTGGTTTTGAATCCACAATATTTGTGAACAACAACTGCTTGCAGCCATATATTCAGCTTCAGCAGTTGAGGTTGACACAGATGTTTGTTTCTTACAAAACCAAGAGACAAGTCTGTCACCAAGGAACTGACAAGTTCCACTGGTGCTTTTCCTATCAATTCTGCATCCAGCATAATCAGCATCAGAGAATCCAGTTAAATCAAATGCTGAATCTTTTGGATACCAGAGACCTAGATTTGGACAACTTTTAACATACCTGAGAATCCTCTTTACTAATGTTAGGTGTGACTCTCTAGGGCTTACTTGGAACCTAGCACATATACATGTAGCAAACATTATATCTGGTCTACTAGCTGTAAGATACAGTAAAGAGCCAATCATTGCTCTATATGTTGTCTGATCAACAGGTTTCCCATGTTCATCAGCATCCAATACAGCATTGGTAGGCATGGGTGTTTTCATACAAGATGCCTCAGACATAAAAAATTTCTTAACCAGTTCATTAGCATATTTGGTTTGAGAAATAAAGATGCCTTCAGCATGTTGTTTGACTTGCAATCCTAGGAAGAAGGATAGCTCACCCATGCTACTCATCTCAAATTTAGAATGCATCAGGTTAGAAAACCTTCTGCATAATTTTGAGTCAGTAGAACCAAAAATGATATCGTCTACATAAATTTATACTAGTAGGGTATGAGACTTATGAGTTCTAATAAAAAGAGTTTGGTCTACTCTACCCCTTATAAAACCATTTTCCAAGAGAAAGCATGCTAGGGTCTCACACCATGCTCTAGGAGCTTGCTTGAGACCATATAATGCTTTGTTCAGTCTAAAAACATAATCAGGATAAGTTGGAGAGATAAAACCTAGAGGTTGTCTGACATAGACTTCCTCTTTGATGTCTCCTTTTAAGAAAGCACTCTTGACATCCATCTGATAAACCTTGAAGCCTTTGTGAGCTGCATAAGCTAGAAATATCCTGATGGCTTCCAATCTTGCAACAGGTGCAAAAGTCTGGTCGTAGTCAATTCCTTCTTCTTGAGAATATCCCTGAGAACTAGCCTTGCCTTGTTCCTTATTATTACTCCTTGATCATCCAGTTTATTTCTGAATACCCATTTTGTTCCAACAATGGAATGATCCTTAGGCTTTGGCACTAGTTCCCATACTTTGTTCCTCTCAAATTGTTGCAACTCCTCTTGCATTGCAATGATCCAGTGTGGATCTTGCTCTGCATCTTGAATGGACTGAGGTTCAATTTGAGAAAGGAAGCAGGTGTGCAACAGGTTTTGGTTGACCTGATTTCTGGTTTGCACACCAGCTGAGATTTCTCCAATTATTTGGGTAATTGGATGGTCTCTTGATGTTACTAAATCAACAGGGGGTGTTGATTGTTCACCAACCTGTGTTGTTGTTTCCTCTTGTGGTACAACAATTGGCTCTTCAAGTGGTGGTTCAATATGCTGAGTATTGCTTTCATCTTCACTGCTTTCTTCTTCTTGAGCAACCTGTAGCTTGTTCATATCTTCAACTAGAGAGTGTTCCTGCAAAGGTTCTATGGTAGAAGAAATCTTCTCCTTGAAAGACATGTTAGTTTCATCAAAAGAAATATGAACAGATTCCTCAATTTTCAAAGACGATTTATTATAGACCCTATAGGCCTTGCTGATCATGGAGTATCCCAGAAACACTCCTTCATCAGCTTTGGCTTGAAATTTTGCTAAGTATTTCTTGTCATTATTGTGAATATAGCAAATGCAACCAAAAATTCTAAAATAGTCAACTTTAGGTTTCTTCCCTTTGAGTAATTCATAGGGAGTCTTTCCCTTCAGTTTATGTATCAGACTTCTGTTCAGCACATAGTTGGAGGTGTTCACTGCCTCTGCCCAAAAGGATAGAGGTAGATGAGCATCTGACAACAATGTTGTGGCAGATTCAATAAGGGTTCTATTTTTCCTTTCAGCTACCCCATTTTGTTGAGGAGTTCTAGGAGCTGAGAAAGTATGTCTGATCCCTTCACTCTGACAGAACTCTTGCATAAGAAGAGAATCAAACTCTGTCCCATGATCACTTCTGATCAGGGCAATGTGAGTATTGAACTCAATCTGTATACATTTGAGAAACTCTGTCAGACACTTAAAGTTATCAGACTTCTTCCTTAGAAAGAACACCCAATTGAATCTAGAGAAGTCATCTACAACTACTAAAGTGTAGGATTTCCCTCCTAGGCTTTGTACTGTGATGGGTCCAAATAGATCCATGTGTAACAGATACAATATCCTAGGTGAATCACTCTAATTAAGTGACTTAAAACTGTTTTTAGTTTGCTTGCCTAATTGACAAGCCTTGCAGAGTCCTTCCTTCTTGTAGGGGCCAGAAGGTAGTCCTCTAACAAGGTTGTCCTTGGATAGCCTAGCAATAGTTCTAAGGTTTAGGTGTCCTATTCTCTTATGCCATAAAACATTTGGTCTACAGACTGAATTAAACAAGCAGATATCTATATCAGTTGAAAGAAAATCTACTAAGTAGATGTTACCTTTCCTTATACCTGTCAACACAGTTGTGTTGTCCTCTGACTTGATTTTGCATAAGGTTTTGCTGAAGATCACCTGGTAGCCTTCATCACATAGCTGACTGATGCTGATCAGGTTGTGCTTCAGTCCTTCCACATATGCTACCTTCTTGAAGGTTACTGATCCAATCTGTACTGCACCATATCCCTTAGTTTGTCCAAAGTTGGAATCACCAAAGATAACTTTGGGTCCAAGCTTGGCTCTGAAGGATGTGAGGTTGTCCTTATTCCATGTCATGTGCTTAGAGCACCCACTATCCAAATACCATTGCTGGTTAGATGTTGGATAGGTCTTCACCTGCACATGAAACAATTCACTTGTTTTTGACCCAGTTTACCTTGAGGCTAGGTTGATAACCTCTAAATTCAGAAATGAAAGACATCCCTGGCTGACTCTTATATCCTTCAGGATGATATCTCCTTGGAGGTAAAATCCATTCAGTATAAGGGTTAAAGGTTTGGGATGAAGAACCCTTAGGATTCAATTTTGATTTGCCTTTGAAAAAATTTCCAGAGTTCTGACCTCTGTTCGACGATCTTGGAGCTGCGTTCGACGATCTTGGGTCAGATCGTCGAGCTCCGTTCGACGGTCGACTATGGCTGAGGTCAGGTATATGAGATCGTCGAGCTGCGTTCGACGACTTTGGCTGAGATCGTCGACCTGCGTTCGACGATTTTTCCTGAGATCGTCTAGCTGCGTTCGGCGATCGTCGATCTTCATTCGGCGATCGTCGATCTCCGTTCGACGATTTTTGCTGGGACTCAGTTTTCTGAGGCAGATCAGAATTTTTCCTAGCAACCTCTACAACTCCCTTTCCCTTGCTGGAAATAAACTTGATGGGAGTTGTTAGGACTATAGGTTGGCTGGATGAAGCACCCAAGCCCAGTGTACTGTTGAATCTAGAGTTCACTGTGCTTGTGATGTCCATCAGCTTGATGCTTCTCCCATTAAGGGATTCTTCAAGCTTCTTGGCCTCAGAGAGCTCACTTTTCAGTGTAGCTATCTGTTCCCTACAGTTCTCCAACTCCTGAGAGAGTTTGAGGTTTTCTGACTTTAAACCATTGTGTTCAGATAATTGATTTCTGAGAGAGATAATCTCTTTCTCAGACTTTAGCAGGTCTAAACACAGTGCTTTAAATTCAGATTTAAAATCTTCTGAAGTAAAATCAAAAGAACTAATTACCTGATCTTCTTCAGGTTGGGTTTCTGAGTCTGACTCTGACTCTTCATCCTCTGAATTGTGCTGTGAGGCAAAAATTGCCATCATGCAGAATTCCTTTTCTTCTGCATCATCCTCATCATCACTGGAGCTGGATGAGGCTTCTGATTCCTCTTCTGTCTCACTACAGGATTCAGCAACAAACCCTTTTCTTGTATGCTTATTCCTGCTTGAAGAAGGTTTGCCATTTCCATTCCTTTTGGGGTCCTTCTCCTTTCTTCTTTCTTTTCTGTCCCTTCTGTCCTTGTTCTTGTTCTCTGGACAGTCAGGAACTATATGCCCTGGTTTCCTGCAACCAAAGCAAATAATGTCTTTGTTATTGCCAATGGACTTGTCATACCTTGGCTTATCCTGCTCCTTGTATGATATTCTTCTGAAGTCCTTTCTGGCCATCTTGTAGAATCTTTTGGCCAACAAGCTGAGAAGTTCATCATTGCCTGTAGCTTTTTCTTCAGGCAGATCTTCAGTTGCCTTGAATGCTATGATCTTCTCTTTTTTTGTGGCTGGTGAAGCAGCCTTCTGTTCTTCCTCTCTATTCTTGATGAGTAGCTCATAAGATTTGAGCTTACCCAGCAAGGCTTCAGTGGTGATCTCATTTAGACTTCTGGCATCCTTAATTGGCCAGATTCTTGAATCCCAAGTGCTGGGGAAGCACATTAGGATCTTGTCATTAAGTTCTGTCAGAGAAATCTCTTTGTCCAATGTCCTTAGCTCACTGACAATTAGACTCAATCTGTTGTACATGTCTCCCACTGACTCAGTCTCTCCCTTCTTGAAGTTCTCATATTGGGAGATGAGATGAGATCTTCTGTCCTTTCTCTCATCAGCTGAGCCTGAGACAATTTCTGAGAGCCTGTCCCAAATCTCCTTGGCTGAGTTGCATTCAGCTACCTTTTGGAATATGTCATCTGACATTGTCTGGGCTAGGATGTTCATAGCCTTGGCATCAGCTACTTTCCATTTTTTGATGTCAGCATCTGTTCCTGATGGAGGTGGAACAGCATTTGTGCTTGTGCTCTCTGGGGGTCTTGGACACACTGTCAAAACAGAATTGAAAATATCTTCGTCAATGGAATTCATGTAAAGTCTAATCCTTGCTTTCTAAAGTGCAAACTTGGAAAGATTGCACACTGAAGGTCTGGTGCTAGCATAATCTTTGTTTTGGGCCATGAGTTGTGCAAACAAAATCTAATAATAAAATACAAAAGAAAAGCAGATCTAGTTTAGGATCTTGGGGTTCAGGTGTTAGCCTGTACAACCAATCAGGTATGGTATGTTTAACCAACCTGGCTTTGATACCAATTAAAAGAGCAACTAGATCTGATATACTCTAGAGGGGGGTGAATAGAGTATATGGTGTTTTAGTACTTTTAAAAACTTTTACAACAATTGTTGTAATAAGTGTGAGCAGGGAAGCAAATATAAATCTAATCACAGAACTAAGCTATGCAAAAACTAAGCACAAACAAATCAAGGCCAGAAACAAAAAGTAAACAAGCAGAACCAGAGGACACAAGGAAATATAGTGGTTCCCCAAACTTGGGTACATCCACTCTTCTACCACCCTAGGTAGGAATCCACTGCAGGATGAGTTGATCAGGTGTCCTGGGCACCAATGAGCTTTTGATAAGGTGCTCAAAAACCAAAGCAGATTTTTTGATCAGGTGTCTTGCCACCAATGAGCTTTTGACAAGGTGCTCAAAAACCAGATTCAAACTTTTGAAGGGAGTTTGAGAAACCCTTTACAAACTGGGGGTGAGAGAGATATGACAGTCTTCTCTTTCTCAGACAACTGAGAAGACTATGTGGATTGATGTCAAAGCTCCCCTTAAATCCTTGAAATCTTCAGGAAGAAAAGCTTTGCTGAGGGTGATAGGCCTTCAAAAGTAGAACTCCAGTAATAGATGGTTTCAGCAATGGCTGAAATGTTGAGTGTCTGGAGTCTTGAAATGATGTTGGCCTTGAACACTTTGAAAGCTGAAGAGATCTGAAGATTTTTGAAAGCTTGATCTCTTTGATGAGTGTTCTTCAGAATTCTTTTTGATAGAAGATTTTGAAAGTCTCTGTATTCTGTATTGTGTGCTCTTCTTGTTAATGTCTGTATATCATCTATATTGATTCAAAAACATTCTGTCTTTTATTCTCTGTTCCTGAATAGAATATCATTCTCTGTCAAAGATAGCCGTTGGTCTGCATTGATTGCATCCTTAATTGCAAAAACTCTTCTGGAGGAAAGTCCACAGAATTATTCCTTGAAAGATCCCTTGAAACTTGGTCCAGAAATAAATGAAAACGGCTAGCAAATCTTTGAATTAATTGCAGAATAACTCCTGTCTGATTTGAATTTGAATTCTGGAAGTTATCTGAAATCGTCGAACTGAGCTCTGCTATCGTCGAGCTGAGCTCAGCGAACTGGAAAACTCAAGCAGCAAAAAAATCGTCGATCTGAGCTCAAAGATCGTCGAACTGAGCTTAGAGATAAAGATCCAATGCAGAGTCAAAATCGTCGACCTGAGCTCACCGATCGTCGAATGGAGTTCGACGATATTGTGAAGTTGAGCTCAGCGATCGTCGAGTGGAGCTCGACGATCTGCCGAAGTTGAGCTCGACGATCGTCGATCTGAGTTCGACGAATCGTCGTGCTGAGCTCGACGATCAGACTTAGTCTCCAGACAGAAAAACTTGGTCTTCAGGGCAGCTTCCAATCCTAGACTTCTAACCCTTAGACTCAATTCTAATTGACCTATTAAGCTATACAGAAGGTCAAGAAAAGATTCCTAGAGACATAGTGATCATGACCTAAATTAGTAATAGGGTGTTCCAACAGAGGTCTATTCTCCCGTTTGCCCAATCATCGCCTCCGCCTCTAAAGGCTGCCAGGCATGGGTGACCGCCACAGCTACCCTCCGTCACTGGCCGCTGCCTACAAGGTGGGAGGGGTAGCTAAGCTTGGGCGGCCTCCGTGGCCGCCGACAAGGGGGGGGGGGGGGGTGCCAGGCCACCGCCGCCCCCTTGCGGGACGTGCCCGCAAGGGGGGAGGCTAGACTTGCCTGGCTGCTGCCACCACTCAAAAAGAGGGAAGCCCGGCTTTGTCGGCCTCCACCGCTGCCTGTAAATAGGGCGACCCGGCTTGGCCGGACACCGCCACCGCTGCCCTGCCTTACGGGGCCCCACACACAAAGGGGGCGGCCATGCTTGGCCGGCCGCCGCCGCCACCCGCCCTTTGGGGGGCACCGCCCACAAGAAGGGAGGCCAAGCTTGGTCACCATCACCGCTGCCGCCGCAGCCATCCAAATATTGTCTGGAAAACACAGTGAATGCAGACTTCAAAGTTTTTATTATGCTGGAAAATCTGAAGAGAATTATCCTTCAACAAATTTTCAGCTACAGTCTGTTATTTTCAGAAATCCAGAAAGGACTGCTCAGGTTGTTTCAACTGATACAGGGAGACCTCCATCTCCTGGTTATGAACCTGAGTTAAATCCCAACTTCAAATTAGCTAGATTCCAAGAATTGGTTGGCTTGTCTAAGATAAACAAAGCTGAAGCATAAGGATCTGATCCATCACAATTCACTATTATGTCTACCTACAGACAAAAAGGACTTGACTAATTTGAGATAGATAAACCTCTCTTTGATCCTAATGCTTACATGTAGGTACACCCAGAAGCTATTATTCTAAGAGCTTCTACTATAAAAATTCTGGGAGTTCAAGACCTGAAGATGTCCAAGCAAGAAGTAGAAGATCCTCTTAGGAATATTGTATTTACTGAATCTCCTTCTTCTGCTCCTCCTTCGGAGAAGCCCTAAAACAATTTTATTCTTTGTGTATATTTTCTTTCTGCTGAATTATTTTTCATTATGTCAAATATTTACTTTCATGTTGAATGATTGTATTTTCTTTACTTATGCATTGTACATAGTTACCTCACCCAAATAGGGGGAGATTGTTGGAACCCAACCTGTGTTTAGGATTTGGGCTAACGTTCACAATTAGGGTTGCATAGATTGAACCTCCTTGTATAGTCTAGGGTCATAGGTCTTCCTTAGATTATAGGGTAAGTCAACAAGTCATGTTGATCAGACCAAGCCCTCAGAAGACTTAGAAGATTGTAGAAACCAGAACAAGGCAGAAATCTCATGCTGAAGAAGTCGTTCGACGAACTCTGATCTTCTATCAGACTTTGAGTTCAACGATTCTCTATCTCTGTTCGACGATCTTGAGTTGTTCGACGAACTCTGATCTTCTATCAGACTTTGAGTTCGACGATCCTCTACCTCTGTTCAACGAACTTGGAGCCCAGTATGGAAAGCTGTATTTTAGTTCAAAGCTCTCAGGGCTCAGCTCGACGAAAGAGAGGTTGAGTTCGACGATCCAGGATCCCAGATCGTTGAAAATTGCCAGTTCAACACTTCTTTTCTCTGTAGTTATTTCAAATTGATTAGGCTTATTTTATTGATTTTATTGCTCTGAGTAATTCATGCTTGGATTCTTAAAATATAGCCGTTCATATGACAACATTAATTAGTGGTTTCACCGAGTCATTATACAGCTAATTCTTGGGACAGTTAAGGAATTACTTGATTTCTCTTCTAGCCGTTGTCCAAGTTCTAAGAATTCTGCAGTAAATCAAGGGAATCAAATTAAAGTTCAAAGACCTATTTGTTGCAGATGATATAGTCAAGTTTTTGAAAAACACAGGACACAAGAAATTTTTCAAGAAAAAGAGTTTTGGACTGTCTTCATCAAGTGTTCTTCTTCCAGGAAGCTTTCAAGAGACAATCAACTTCATTTGTCTACAATTTTTCGGAGAAATTTTTTAAGAAGAGCTATACACCATGCAAAGCTCTCAATCTTCCTGAACAGAACTTCATCTCAGGGGGAGCTTTGACACCATCAAGGATCCACGAGTCTTCTCAGATATTTTGAGAAAAGAGAAAACAACATATAATGTTTATTTCTTTCACCCCATTGTACACAAGGTTCTAACTCCCTTCAAAAGTTAAACACTTGGTTGCAAGTCTCCCGATCAAAAGACTTGATTTGGTTTTTGGGCACCTGATCAAAAGCTTGAAGGGTTTCGTGATCTACCTGAATCAGATCTTATGATGAAAAGGCACCGGAGCAAAAACCTGATTGGTGTCAGGGCACCTGATCAAAAACCTGAGTAGATTCCTACCAGGGTGGTAGAAGAGTGGATGTACCCAATTTTAGGGGAACCACTATAAAATTCTTGTGTCATCTGTGATGCTCTCTTATTTTCATTGTGTGCTGCTTGCTGAATAGTTTAGTTTTATTTTTGCACTAACTGGTTACAAATATAAGTATTACTATTTTAATTCCACAATAAAAATCTAATAAGATTTTAAAATACTCTATTCACCCCCTATAGAGTTAAATAGATCTAACCCCTCAAGTGGTATCTTTCATACCATCCTTCACAGTCCTTCGGGGACAGTGTGGCTATTTGTGAGCTTGATGAGCTCTTGAAAAAGGCTTCATGCCGAACAGACAAGGGGATGCCGACCCGCGTTAGTCTAGTCATTGAACTAACGATTTGAGCAACGAGCAAAGGCTGAACTATGTCCGCGTTATGGTTATCCGCCATGAGTGTCTGGGCCAGTGGCATTCGACAACAACACATAATGAGAGTCTTAGAACTGCGTGCCATCTGGTAGCGATGCAATGGGGGGCTATGGGTCAAATATCAGGTCGTTACATTAAGACTAAAGTCTTCGGCTGAAGGTCGTGGAGCAAAATGCTCAAGTTTACCGTTGGGCTTCGGGCCATGAATGGCGGTGGGACCCTGGTATTCCGGTACACCAAGAATGTGTCCTGAGTGCACGGAGCGTCAGGCCGTATGGGAGACGTTTGTGATGTATTGATTGTGCATAAGTGCACATTGTGTGATATATCTGCTTGTGAAAATGCTATGCCTGCAGGAAAGGAATGCCACTGCCCCAGGTAAGGGGTAGGGTCATTATAAATTGTCAGCTGAACGCTGACCATTGTCTTGTTTGCCACCTTTACAGTGGATTGTCCCGTGCAGTTGCAGGAGAGCCGAGCGGAAAATACGGGGATGAAGTCCTTGCTGTTGCTGCAGGTTCTGCTGTTATGCTGGCCCACGAAGGCCAAAGAAATTCTTATGATCGTATTTTCATGTGTGTCTGGCCTGCGTGCCGATGTATGAAAGTCATATGTATAAAGCTGAACTGTAAGGCCATAAGGCCAGACTTGTTGTGTACTTGGAAAACATTCCTTCATGTTGTATATATAAATGCTAGTTTATATATTATGGACATTCTGATGGGTTGAGTTCAAACAACTTAAAAGCTTCCGCTAGAATGCTCTGAGTTAGGGTGCGCAATTCTGATATTAACCCGTAACTTCGCCACCTGTTTTTGGCATATGGTGTGGGGCCCCGGCCTGACCTTCTATTACATGTCATGTAATGTATGAAGGTGTTACACCGAGAGCTAAGGCGGTGCAGTTTATCCCGGTGCGACCGGAACGTCAAGTTAGACCTCAAAAGTTTAACACCGTCTATTTGAATTAAAGTCCTAGCATCATCCGAAGTAAAGTATGCATAACTCGGAAGTACCCAGTTACAACTCCAATTGTGAAAACAAGAACTCGTACTATTGAAGGATCCATCCCCGGAGGATGCACAGAAACAACACGCTCTCATTCACTAGTGAACGCGCCACTCAAAGCAGATACCATCTTCGCACCTGCATCAGCTCTCGAGGGATGGGTACGCCAGATAGGGGAGAAGCAAATGCAAATGCTCACTCTACTCATGAACCAGGGAGCACCTCCTGCTCCTCCTATGTCGCCAGCCATACCTCCACCCATGAAAAATCACTGATTGGCACAAGAAGCCCCGCAGAGAGAAGAAGTGTCTGAAGAACTTTTCAGCACCCCCATATCTACCCACCCAATCCATGGGGGGGGGTCGGGGTTGGCTGTAGTCATCATAACTTAGATGAAGGAGCCCGACCGCCACCGCACGAGATGTTTAATCGAGAGGAGATTCGAGAAGTGATCGCCGATGTGTACAGACAAGTTAGACGGCGAGACATTCTTGCTCGTCATCTGCTTTGCCAAGACTCCCCCTGACACCTCAGGTTTTTGCCCATCCAGTTCTGCATGGCTTCAAACTCCCGAGCATGGAAACGTTCGACGAGACTGATAACCCGTTGGAGCATAATAACCACTTCACAATAATCTTGAGGATTTACAATGCCTCAGATTAACTGCCTTATAAAGTTTTCCTGGCCACTCTCAAAGGACAAGCCGTACCTGGTTCCTCTCCGTGAGAGTGGGGACTATTGCAAATTTCACAGAGTTAACAAGACAATTTGCTGACCAGTTCCTTGCCAATCCAAGAATTGTTCGTAACCAGTCACACTTCTTAGGAATTCGTCAAAATGAAGGAGAATCTCTGAAGAATTTTTCCATTGGTTTACCTCGGAAGCCTGCCAGATTTTGGGAGTTGACCATAAATTGAGCTCCTTATGGTTCTCTCCTGAACCCATAATGACAAGCTATACTACCCTTAGGGATCTTGTTCAGACTGTTAAGTACGTTTTGAACAACCTCCCCCTGATACCACTTGAAAGTCTTTACTAAGGGAGGTTAATCACCTAGGGGCGGGGTGAATAGGTTCTATGAATTTTGGACCTTTAAGTGTTGTGTGTTTTTAAGTTATCAGTTAGACTCCAAGTAATTAAAAGCACACACAAATTTATAGTGGTTCCCCAATGGTATGGGTACATACACTTTCCCTCTACACCTTTCCAACAGTATGTTAGACATGGCAAACACCTACAAACTTAGCTACTAGAGCATACAACACAGATCCCTCAGGATCTCTCAGATCTTCTCCAAGATCCTACTCAGGGCTACAACCCTACAAACTCAGAGTTCTCCAACTCATATAACTCAGAAACCCAACTGATTTCCTACCTCAAATTTTCTCAAGATTCTACCTCAGACCTATCAAGAGGTTCTACACTCAGGCTGGGAGTGCAAACCTACAATCTCAGACAAAGAGGGCAGTCCTACCTCAGGCTCAGCAGCCCTGCAAACTCAGAGTTCTCTCACTCCTACTCTCAGCCTTCATAACTTATACTTACATCTTAAATCAACAAACATCTTACAGAAAAGTTTAAAGTGTTGAATCAAATACTCAAAGGGTTAGCTCTATGTTCTCTTCTTGACTAAGTAAAAGTTCAATCCTCTTCTCCGGAGTAGTTGAAATAAGTTTTTAGGAATAAATCAGACAGTGCTGTGAGATCTGATGCAGAGCTCTGCTTGAATCTTGAAATCAAAGAAAAAGAATCCTTGAGTTTGATTAAAAGGTTGAAGAAGAAGCTGCTGATGGCTTAAGCTCTGGTGTCTACTTTTGCAATAAGATGATTTAGGGTTTTGGAGCAAGCAAAAGTGCTTCTAATGTAAACTTTTTATTTGCTTATATATCCAGTCATGGCAACAACACTATTCCTTTTTTCAGAGTTTCCGTGGGTAGCAATTCATCTTTAACCGCGATAGCCACTATCAGAGAAAGAAGCAAGTAGTTGTCATTTTGTTCTCTAACAAATTTAATTTTAATTTAATGATAACATCAGCATGATTGACGCAACTACTATGTGCTTAGAATAAATCAGCCCATCCCTCGTCCAGGCATTGAGTGCTGGGTTGGTACCAACGAATTGCCTAAGAACTATTTTAAGTGTAGAAACATTAAGTGATCAGTCTTTACTCAGCGCAAAATGCCTTAGCTAAATTTTTCGTAGCTAAAGAGGCATTGAGTGCTGTGTTGAGACTCAACACTTTAGTCTTTGATTCATCAAACTGAAAGGGCATTGAGAGAGCTATCCTTACTCAGCAATTCTTGCATTGGATAAATTTCCCAGGTTGATAGCATTGAGTGAATCCAATTCACACATTTCTTCTGGGCTTGGCGGTCATCCTGACCGTAGGTGTAGAGTGAATCTTCATCTCTCAATGCTTCTTGATTATGCATAGAATTTCTAAATGAAGGCATTGAGCGAATTATCTTCACTCGATGCTTTTGACCTAGTTAAAATTGAGTCCAACACAACTTAGGGTTTGAGTGCCTATTCATCTGTCAATGTTTTAAGCCTTCTTGAGTTGAGTGAACTGAAATCACTCAATGCTTCTTGAATTAATCAGATCTTTGCTTTTCTAGCATCCTGACTTGAGTGCAAATGATATTTTGACCATGACAACCTGTCTAATCATGGACCAGTAGACATCCAACATACATTGAAATTGAATATCTATTAAATACAACCATATGTATATTATTGACTTGTGGTCCTTCAAATTTGGGATATGTGATCAATAAATCCAACAATCTCTCCCTATTAGAAAAAGTCAAAATCCTAGCCAATGGTATACACTATCATAACAAAAAAATGATAAAGGATGAACTAATACATGAAGTAAGATCATCTCCCCCGTTAACATAAAGACTTCAGTATCCTAGTCAATGATATACAATCAAGGACTACCCATCCTTTATGATTTATTCTTGAACTTGGGGTGGGGGGGGGGGGTGAAATTGATGAGACAATAATTATTACAGTGAGCTCTGTGTTAACCTCCGCTTCAGTCTGATCACCAACAGTCTAAGCTACAATGTCTGCCCTGAGGGCTACCTCCTATGACAATCTATAGCTTTCTCCCGCTCAATTTAATAGTGGGTCAACATAGTTGACTCAGAAGAAGTACATCCAATGAGTTGGCTCACCTGAACCGGAGTATCAACTTTGAGGGGGAGGCTCTCAAAGTTCACAAGATTGGAGACAATATTATCAACAAGATCAATTCTTGGAGTACCCAGTACCTTCATCTCTTGGATTATTGCTCCATATCTTCTTTGAGTTTCTACAGTAAAATTGACCTACAAGTGCATGTATGCAGAGTTTGGAAAGTGTAACTGTGCTAACTCAAGTTCAACATACACAACTCAAATTTGAAGGTGTTGAACTTACCTTCATCAAGAGGCTTAGTGAAGATGTCAGCCACTTGTTTGTCTGTGGGGACAAACTCAAGGATGATGTCTTTCTTCTCGATATGCTCTATAATGAAGTGATATGTAATTTCAATATGCTTAGTTCTGCTATGTGAAACCGGGTTCTTAGCTATTGAGATTGCACTTGATGAATCACAAAACATGAGAGTTTTACTTAGCTGTACATTGTAGTCTTGGACTTGGGTGTTGAATCCATAACATTTGAGCACAGCAGCTTTCAGCTGATATATATTTTGTTTCAGTAGTAAAGAGGGCCAAAATAGTCTACTTCTTACTACTCCATGAGACTAGCCTTCTCCCTAGAAACTAACAGGCGCTAGATGTGCTTTTTCTGTCTTTTTTGCACCCTACAAAAATCTGCATCTAAATACCCAATAAGTTCAAAATGATTATTCCTAGGGTACCATAGACCAAGATCAGGTGTGCCCTTGAGATACCTCAAAATACTTTTGGCAGTAAAATAATGAGGTTGTTTAGGGAAAGTCTGGTACCTTGCATACACACATGTGGAAAACATAATAACTTGCCTACTTGCAGTTAGAAACAGTAGCGAGCCAATGATGCCTCAATATACGACTTCATCAACTGGTTTCCCTGCCTCATCCTTATCTAGGAACATGCTTGACCACATGAGAGTTTTCATAATGGACGCACTCTCCATTTCAAACTTTTAATCAACTCCTTGGTGAACTTAGACCGAGAGATGAACAGACCATCATCTGACTATCTAACTTGGAGGCCCAAGAAATATTTAAGTTCACCCATAGTGCTCATTTCAAATTGCACTTACGTAAGTTTGGCAAACTTCTTATAAAGGCCATTATTAGTAGACCTAAATATTATGTCATATATATATATATATATATATATATATATATATATATATATATATATATATATATATATATATATATATTTGGAACAAGATTATCTTACCCTTGACTTTCCTAAGGAATAATGTCTTGTCTATCTTTCCTCTTGAGAATTTTTTTCTCAAAGAAAAAGCTGGACATGATTTTATACCATGCCCTAGGGGCTTGCTTTAACCCATACAAAGCTTTTCTTAAGAAATATGCAAAGTAAAGATGAGTTGGATTGACAAAACCTGAGGGTTGCTCAAAATAGAGCTCTTCCTTTAGCTCACCATTCAGGAAAATTGACTTCACATTCATCTGGTAGAACTTTAATCCATTATATGCAGCATATGTAAGGAATAATCTGATGGCTTCAAGCCTAGATACTGGTGCAAAGGTTTGATCAAAGTCAAAACCTTCTTCTTGTCTATATCCCTTGACCACCAGTCTGGACTTATTCTTGATTATAAGAAAATTTTCATCAAGCTTATTTTTGTAGATCCATTTTGTTCTAATGATGTTATATCATTTTGGTCTAGGAACCAGCTTCTAGACCTTGCATCTCTTGAAATGGTTCAGTTCTTCATGTATAGCCACAATCCAGAATGGTTATATGTTGACATCTGAAAACTTCTTGGGTTCATTCTGAGATAGAAATCTAGAGTACATCACAATATTCTATTTTCGGCTCCTTATTGTAACACCCTAGTTTGCATCCACAATGATCAAGTCTCTGGGATGATCTCTTATGTGTTTGAAAGCTGCTGACAATCTTTCTTCATCATATTGAACAACAGGAATCTAAAGTTCATGTTCACTTTGTACCTCAGGTTCACCACCTTCGTCTGGAATGAGCATACCAGCCTCTTTTCTGTGTCAATAGTAGAGGAGTCATTTATGCTCAAACTGTCCATTATTTGAACCGCACCTGCAATACTCGGGGAGCTCTACAACTCACTATATATCATAGAAGATTCATCAAACATAGCATTTCTGGATTCTTCTACAACTTGATGTTTCAAGTTGTAGACTATAAAAGCTTTGTTGTGGTTGCTATACCCAACAAAAATTCTCTCATAAGATTTGACAGCAAACTTTGTCAAGTAGGACTTCCCTTTATTTAGCACAAAACACTTGCTTCCAAATATTTTAAGATAGGTGAGATTTGGTTTTATGCCTTTCATAATCTCATAGGGATTCTTCTTGTAAAACTTGTTGATAGAAGCTTTATTCAGGACAAGACAAGCAGTGTTTACTTCCTTAGCCTAGAAGTACCTGTAACGCCCCCGGTTTTTTCTGTGCTTCGTTTGATCTTTGGCTGGCGTTACGATGGCGTATTTCCGGCTTTTTGCCGTTGTAGAGCGTGGTCTTAGCTCTTAGGGTTCCCTGTGTAGCCTGTTTGTAGCCTGTTAGCAAGATTCCCCAGCTAGCCGGAGTCTTTTGATGACTCGGTTGGGCCTCTTAGGGAATGCTTGTGTTTTGGCTTCGGAAGGTGTTATCCCGGGTTTTGTTCGTCGAATGTTAATTTCGACTTCGTAGTTGCGTTCGTAGCGTGGGTTTTTAGCTGCAGCGTAAATTTCGTCTTTTTCCGAGAAGTTTCGGGTTGTTTTGATATTGGGTGTAAATAGTAACTATTATGTATTGTGATTTATCATTATTACTGCCGATATATAGTCTTGGGTCAGATTAGGGCTGAGTTCCTTTTTGGTTCTTTCCTGTTTCTCTGTTTGGAAGAAGCCGTCGCCCGTCGTGCGAGAGGAGGAGCGTCGCCGGCCTACCCTAGCCTTCGGACGCCGTTTTCCTGGAGTTTCTGCGGTCGGATCTTGGTTTCGAGAGTGGATCTGGGCTGCCCCCGCCGGGATCTGCCTTCTTTCTGCTCCTCAGCTTGCTGCCCTGCGGCCAGATCCGCAAGCGGGGGAGGCCGCCGACCGAGTTCCTGGTTTTGAGGCAAGTGATGTACCCTCATCCTTGCCTAGTTGATCTTTGCCTTCTTTTGATTTAATCTTTTATCTCTTTTGTGTAGATCTGAGGTGTAAGCTAGGGCTTGTTCCCGATCATGCCATGGTTAGTGTAGGAAGGTCCAGAAAATCTCAGTTTTCCTGAGGGATTTCGTCTATAAGGGGCAGTTTTGGTTCGGTCTAGGTCGAGTAGGTACCATTGCCGATGGAGGTCGTGCTCGAGAGAGAAGAGGATTTTTTTCCCCGTTCCCGTTTTTGGTCGTTTGCTGGATCTGGCTCCTGTAGCCAATTGGGGTGTCGACACTGTTGTGTCGACACCGGCCAGTCTTGGTGTCAACACTTGGTGTCGACACCGGCCAGTCGTGGTGTCGACACTTGGTGTCGACACCAGCAGCGGCAGTGTCGACACCTTGTGTCGACACCAGCTGCAGTGGTGTCGACACTTGGTGTCGACACCAGCCGTGGCAGTGTCGACACCTTGTGTCGACACTGGCCTTTGTAGTGACGACACTTGGTGTCGACACCAGCCGTGGAAGTGTCGACACCTTGTGTCGACACTGGCCTTTGTAGTGTCGACACTTGGTGTCGACACCAGCCGTGGCAGTGTCGACACCTTGTGTCGACACTGGCCTTTGTAGTGTCGACACTTGGTGTCGACACCAGCCGTGGCAGTGTCGACACCTTGTGTCGACACTGGCCTCTGTAGTGTCGACACTTGGTGTCGACACCAGCCGTGGTTGTGTCGACACCTTGTGTCGACACCGGCTTGTCGAGGTGTCGACACATCGCGTCGACACTGGTGCTGCGCTTGTCTTGGGGTCAGGTAGACTCGGGGTTGGTTCAGGTTGGGCATGCCAGGCCGCGTCGGTTGGACCCGACGTTTTGTCTTGGGTTCGTGAGTTCCTTAGGATTGTTAGCTTGACTTTTTCCCTAGGGGGTGCTTTGGGTGTTCGGCTATTTTCTGCATGCCGACTCTTGGGTCGTGGCAGGTGGTGGAGTTTTGGTGGCCTCTAGAGGGGTGGTTTTATGTGGAGAGCTGTGGCCACCGCCTTTTGCCCCGGTTTGGGTTGGTGTGTGTGGGACCCTAAAGCTGCCACTGTTTGACCCCTTAGCCCTTTTTGGGTCTGATTCTAGTTATACAATCAGACCCATGTCTGACCACTGCCACTTACCCACGTGTTAGAACTGTTAGTCCCTTTTCTGTTTATGCTTTCCTTTCTTTTAGCATATTTATGTCTTGATGCTGTTGCAGGCTTTGTTGGTGGGGCATGTTGGTTTTAAATGCTTACCCTTGGTGTGCCCTGCGGTGTCATAGACAGTACTCTTTTCTTGCTGCCTTTCCCTTTTTCTTTTCTTATAGCAGCTTGTTGTCGGGTTGGTAAACCCTTCATCTTATTGCTCATTAACCTTTTGCTCTAATTACTTTTGATGTTTCCTTGCTGAGGTGTTCTTTTCTTGAATGCCTCAGGTCCAGGTTGTAGCCAGTTCAGCGGCTAGTTCCTTGGAGGGGCTTGTTGGTGGCCTCTAGGGTAGCTGAGATTGCTGATCCCCGTCTGTTGTGAGGTAGCTCTTTACTCTTCTGTATAGACATACATACTCGCCAGTGGGTTCGTGTCAGGTTGTTGGCGCCCACTGGTGGCCTTTTGTGATGCTGAATGTGAATTTAAACTGCTGTTTTTGCCTATTTGAGGTTGGTTACTTGCTTCTGGGAAGGATTTATGCTAGGCTGCATGTTAGATATTTTAAAATTTAAAAGAATTAATATATGTACTTCATGCATAACATGTTTTCTAAAACAAAGACACTATCTTTTTCCTCAACGTAAAACACTATTTTTCATACCTATTATATTCACCTTAGAGTCATGCTCGTGTAAGTCGTCCCCCGGGGACACTTATGCTCACTTAGGGTGTCAGTTTAATTGAACCAAAGTATTTTCTGCTGCATATAAATATAGTTTTAACTGTGGACTAGCTGATCCACCGGGCCGAGGGATACGGCCATTCTTCGTAACTGATTTTCTTTCATATCGAATCAACAATTTTCCTTAAAATGTAATGTCTGGAGTTTTGCCTGAGCGTGTGCAGTTATCCCCTGCACGACGTGGCATCACGACACGTGTTTTCTCTTACTCTGATACGATTTTGCCATTGAGAAAATGCGGGTTGTGACAGTTGATATCAGAGGGAGGTTGCTTGACCAATGGTTGGGCAACCTTTCCTTTGTCTGCATTAGTGTTTAGCATCATACCATCTACACACCGATATGTCATCAGCACGTCTTGGCCGAAGCACGAACACTACACTCATGAGCATGAAGAAGTATACATGGCATATTATGTAGTATGGGATGCATAATATGTGTTTGTATATGGATCCACCATAGGAGGCAACATGTGAGGGTTATGTAGTATGTGATGCATAACCTCACCACATGAATGCGGCTAGCACGTTTTCTTTTCTCGTTACATGGGAATGTTATGTAGTATGGGATGCATAACATTTTCATGTGTATGCCGCCCATGGCATGCACTAAGGTTTTTTTTTTGAATGCATAGCACATCATGCATAGCATATCATTTCATAAGCACAACGTGCCAAGCTAAAGATTTGCAAGATGACATATGTACACACATGGTTTTGAGTCAAAAAGAATATAAATACATGCATTCATGGTTTAGGCACCCGAGTTAGTATGATGGTGGTGAACCATCTTAGGATAAGCATAACATCATCATGGTGAAAACGATTCCCAGAGCAAGTTTTGCAGTTAAAGTTCATATCCAAGTGTGTTTGTCCGTACCAGGTAGTTTTGTTCTAGTTGATGGGCTAGGATTTGTCTAAAGTTTGTGCGATTTTAGGATGGCGAGACGTCCTGCGATGAGGTCGACCCCCCAGTCCGAGGGTGACTCGTCAGGTGCGCAGAGTGATGCGTTGGTAGAAAGCTTGCGACAGAGTAATGAGGAGTTATCGAGGCAGGTAGTGGCTATGCAGGCTCAGATTCAGTCCCTTGTAGCTGTGGTGGCGGGGCAGCCCCCGAGAGCTCAGGACCCCGCAGAGGGGGTAGCTGTCCCTGCCCCTCCTGCTCCTCCCGTTCCTTTGGTTGTAGTGCCCCCGGAGATGGCGTTCATATCCCAGTTTCAGCGGCTGAGACCCCCTACCTATGATGGACAGGCCGATTTCATGATTTTGGATGACTGGCTGATTACCATTGAGGAAATGTTCTCGTACTCAGGGATTACGGACGAACAGAGAGTGATGCTCGCTGCCTACCAGCTCAAGGGCTTAGCAAAGATTTGGTGGCTGAGGGAGAAAGAGAGCTTAGTGGCAGGTTGCACTTGGGAGTCATTTAAGGTGCTGTTGTTAAGTA
This sequence comes from Platanthera guangdongensis, assembly GCA_039583875.1. Classification (NCBI taxonomy): domain Eukaryota; kingdom Viridiplantae; phylum Streptophyta; class Magnoliopsida; order Asparagales; family Orchidaceae; genus Platanthera; species Platanthera guangdongensis. Next base: position 37,135,767 of record CM077156.1, on the reverse strand, counting down.
AGTTTCTGCCTTCAGTCGAACGGGACAGGCTAATGAACGACTTTCTTCACTTAAAGCAGAGGAAACTCACGGTTAGTGAGTATGAGACTGAGTTTAGTAAGTTGAGTCGGTTTGCTCCGGGTCTGGTGAGTGTTGAGGCAGACCGAGTTAAGCGATTCCTGGGTGGATTAAGAAGCGACATACAGCAGTTAGCGAATGCTTATGGAGCAGTCAGTTACGCCAGTGCGGTTGAAGCTGCTTTGAGAGTTGAGGCCATTGAGAATGCCAAGAATAGAGGCCAGCAGTTAAGGAAAGATAAGCGGAAGTCCGGTGGAGGGAAGAGCCCTCAGGAACCTGATGCTGTCGCAAGGAAGAAGGTCAAAGAGATTTGTAGCTTTTGTGGCCGGCCAGGCCACCCCTTTGAGAAGTGCTTCAAAAGGTTGGGAGCGCAGAAGAAGGAACATGTGCACGCGATTCAGGGTACTTCCAGGGGAGACTTTGTGTGTGCCTTGTGTGGAAGGAAGGGGCACGAGGCTGCCTGTTGTTGGCTAAAAGATAAGGCCTGTTTTCAGTGCGGTTAGAAGGGTCATCTCAAGACAAGGTGCCCTCAGACCCAGTCTATTCTGCAGCCAGTTCCCCTCCAGGCTCTGCCACCGCCTCAGCAAGTGGATAAAGGAAAAGGAAAGCTGAATGTGCTCTCGGCAGACGAAGCGCAGACCTCGACCCAGGTTATCTCAGGTTCGACTCCTCTCCAGTCGTTTCGTTACGTTCCCTTTTTGGTTGTAGTTTCGTTTTGGCGCTTGTTGCCTTAGATGCGTATGCAATTCGTAGGGCGATTTAAGGAAAAGAACCGCTGGGCGCGCGTTCTCTTCGATTCCGGCGCTACCCACTCGTTTGTGGCTAAAGCCTTTGTGGAGCGGTTCAGTCTGGGCCTAGATCGTGTTGGTGGTGCCTTCTGCGTTAAGTTCCCCTCCGGCGACTCTGTGGTTGCGGACCTGGGTGTCCTAGATTGTCCAATCTTGTTGGGAGATTTCCTTGCCAAGGCAGATTTGATGGTGATTGACCTGGAGGACTTCGACGTTATTTTGGGCATGGACTGGTTGTCAAGGTACGATGCTGTGATCCAGTGCAAGGGTAAGCGCTTGGACTTCGTCAAATACAACGGTCAGCCAGGGAGCATTTATGGGTATTCTCTCCAGGAGTCTCCAATCATTTCTGCGGTGCGTGCTCGAAAGTTGCTTGTTTCTGGCTGTTTTGCCTGTGTGGTTTCTCTGGTAGGGTCGATTGTTAGTAAGCCCCGTTTGGAAGAAATTCCTGTGGTGCGTGACTTTTCTGATGTGTTTCCAGACGACCTTCCCGGTCTTCCACCCGATCGAGATGTCGAGTTTGCAATAGATTTGGAGCCAGGTACGCGTCCTATCGCTAAGGCGCCGTACCGGATGGCCCCGCGAGAGCTGGAAGAGTTGCGGATTCAGCTGGATGAGTTGTTGGAAAAAGGCTTTATAAGGCCAAGTTCTTCGCCTTGGGGTGCACCAGTGCTGTTCGTTAAAAAGAAGGATGGGTCGATGAGGTTATGCATCGACTATAGAGAGCTGAACAAGGTTACGATTAAGAACAGGTACCCTTTGCTGCGAATCGACGATTTGTTTGACCAACTGCGAGGTAGTGCCGTGTTTTCCAAGATAGATCTTCGTTCGGGCTATCACCAGTTGAGGATTCGGGAATCAGATGTTCCGCGGACGGCGTTCCGCTCTCGTCATGGGCATTTTGAGTTTTTAGTTATGTCATTCGGTTTGACTAATGCGCCCTCAGCTTTTATGGATTTGATGAACAGAGTTTTCAAGGATTTTCTAGATAAGTTCGTGATTGTCTTTATAGACGATGTTTTGGTGTATTCTAAGGATGCAGAGGAGCATGATCGACATTTGCGCCTGGTCTTGGCGACTCTGAGGGACCATAAGTTGTACGCCAAGCTGAGCAAATATGAATTTTGGTTGCCTCAAGTTTCTTTTCTAGGTCACGTGATCAATAAGGAGGGAATATCGGTGGACCCAGAGAAGATCGCTGCTGTCATGGATTGGGCGAGACCTGTTACCCCCAAAGAGATCAGAAGCTTCTTGGGTTTGGCGGGTTATTATAGAAGATTTGTAGAAGGCTTCTCTACCTTGTCCGCGCCGTTGACCAAGTTGACGCAGAAGAATGTAGCCTTTATATGGGATGACAAGTGTGAGAAGGCTTTTGAGGAACTAAAAAGAATGCTATGTTCGGCTCCGATTTTGTCTTTGCCCATGGAGGGCAGTGAGTATGATATTTATGTGGATGCGTCGCATGTCGGCCTGGGTTGCGTTTTGATGCAGGGAGGAAAGGTGATTGCGTACGGGTCGAGGCAGCTAAAGACTCACGAGAGGAATTACCCTACGCACGACCTGGAGTTTGCAGCTGTGATCTATGCGCTGAAATTGTGGAGGCATTTGCTATATGGCGCGCAGTGCAAGATTTTCACGGATCATAAGAGTTTGAAGTATGTCTTCACTCAGAAAGAATTGAATCTGCGCCAGCGGCGGTGGTTAGAGTACGTGGCCGACTATGATGTTGAAATTCAGTATCATCCAGGCAAAGCAAATGTGGTGGCTGATGCCCTGAGTCGGAAGTCAGGTAAGATCTTTAATCTTTCTGCCGAGCGTCTAGTGGAAGAGTTTCTGTTAATGGACATTTCTGTGGGAAGTTGTGATTCACAGAGTAGCATAGCTATAGCAGAACCTTCGTGGATTACGCTTACAAGACTACATCAAAAGGACGATCCCGATCTTCTGCATTTGTATCTTCGAGCTGAGAAGGGTGAATTACCAGATTTCTTTTTAGATGATGTGGGTACCTTGAAGTACCGTGGCAGGTTTTGCATCCCCGCAGTTGGAGATATCCGAGATATGGTGTGCAGAGACGCCCACGGATCTAGTGTTGCCTACCATCTAGGGTCTACCAAGATGTATCATGATTTAAAATAGATTGCCTGGTGGTACGGGATGAAGAAGGACATAGCCAGATTTGTTTCAGAGTGTTTCACTTGCAGGCGCGTGAAAGCCGACCATGGGAGGCCTGGTGGCAAGCTGACTCCCTTGGAGATTCCGATGCAGAAGTGGGAGAGTATCTCGATGGATTTCATTACCGGCTTACCGAGATCTCATAAGGGGCATGATTCAGTTTGGATAATTGTAGACAGATTGACGAAGAGCGCTCATTTCGTGCCATTTAAGATCGATTATCCGATGAGGAAGATAGCCGAGCTGTATCTGGAAGAGGTTGTCAGATTGCATGGTGTACCCGTAAGTATCATATCAGATCGAGACTCCAGGTTCACGTCTCGTTTTTGGAAGAGTCTTCAAGAAGGGTTGGGTATAGATTTGAGATATTCCACAGCTTATCATCCGCAGACCAATGGTCAGACAGAGCGAGTAAATCAGATTGTGGAAGACATGATCCGATGTTATATTCTGGACCACGGAGGAGCGTGGGACGAGCGCTTGCGGCTTATGGAATTCGCATACAACAACAGTTATCAAGAAAGCTTGCAAATGGCTCCTTTTGAAGCTCTATATGGGAGGCGCTGCAAGACTCCCTTGTTTTGGGCTGAGCTTGGCGAGGGACCTTTGTTGGGACCAGAAGCGCTTGAGGAGATGGAAACCGCTGTGAAGCTTATTCGGGAAAAGCTTCGGATAGCCCAGGAGAGGTATGAGAAGAACGCCAATCGGCGTAGATCGGACTTGGAATTTGCGGTGGGGGACTCGGTATTCTTGAAGGTCTCCCCGTTGGTTGGAGTCAAGCGGTTTGGCAAGAATAGGAAGTTGGACCCGAGGTATGTGGGGCCGTTTCCGATTGTTGAGCGGATTGGGGTATCAGCCTACAGGCTGGCTTTGCCCGCAAATTTCCCTGGCGTGCACGATGTCTTTCACGTCAGTCAGCTGCGTAAATGTGTGATGAATGGCAGGCAGGTTTTGGATTCTGTGCCTCAGTTGGAGCCGACTCTTTCTTATGTGGAGGTGCCTGTTCGTATTTTGGATTCTCAAGTTCGGGCGTTGCGGAAGAAGACTATTCCGATGGTTAAAGTTTTATGGAGAAATCAAGATGTGGAAAGCGCGACTTGGGAGTTGGAGTCGGCGATGAGGGAGGCTCACCCTCATCTGTTTCCCTGATCTTGTGCTTGGTATGTTCTATTTTATTGTTTATTTAGCCCTTTCCCGACTTTTTCTCTCTCCTTCTCTATAGGAGTGTTGTGAGTAAAGTTTCGAGGCGAAACTTTCTTTTAGGGGGAGTGGCTGTAACGCCCCCGGTTTTTTCTGTGCTTCGTTTGATCTTTGGCTGGCGTTACGATGGCGTATTTCCGGCTTTTTGCCGTTGTAGAGCGTGGTCTTAGCTCTTAGGGTTCCCTGTGTAGCCTGTTTGTAGCCTGTTAGCAAGATTCCCCAGCTAGCCGGAGTCTTTTGATGACTCGGTTGGGCTACTTAGGGAATGCTTGTGTTTTGGTTTCGGAAGGTGTTATCCCGGGTTTTGTTCGTCGAATGTTAATTTCGACTTCGTAGTTGCGTTCGTAGCGTGGGTTTTTAGCTGCGGCGTAAATTTCGTCTTTTTCCGAGAAGTTTCGGGTTGTTTTGATATTGGGTGTAAATAGTAACTATTATGTATTGTGATTTATCATTATTACTGCCGATATATAGTCTTGGGTCAGATTAGGGCTGGGTTCCTTTTTGGTTCTTTCCTGTTTCTCTGTTTGGAAGAAGCCGTCGCCCGTCGTGCGAGAGGAGGAGCGTCGCCGGCCTACCCTAGCCTTCGGACGCCGTTTTCCTGGAGTTTCTGCGGTCGGATCTTGGTTTCGAGAGTGGATCTGGGCTGCCCCCGCCGGGATCTGCCTTCTTTCTGCTCCTCAGCTTGCTGCCCTGCGGCCAGATCCGCAAGCGGGGGAGGCCGCCGACCGAGTTCCTGGTTTTGAGGCAAGTGATGTACCCTCATCCTTGCCTAGTTGATCTTTGCCTTCTTTTGATTTATTCTTTTATCTCTTTTGTGTAGATCTGAGGTGTAAGCTAGGGCTTGTTCCCGATCATGCCATGGTTAGTGTAGGAAGGTCCAGAAAATCTCAGTTTTCCTGAGGGATTTCGTCTATTAGGGGCAGTTTTGGTTCGGTCTAGGTCGAGTAGGTACCATTGCCGATGGAGGTCGTGCTCGAGAGAGAAGAGGATTTTTTTCCCCGTTCCCGTTTTTGGTCGTTTGCTGGATCTGGCTCCTGTAGCCAATTGGGGTGTCGACACTGTTGTGTCGACACCGGCCAGTCTTGGTGTCGACACTTGGTGTCGACACCGGCCAGTCGTGGTGTCGACACTTGGTGTCGACACCAGCAGCGGCAGTGTCGACACCTTGTGTCGACACCGGATGCAGTGGTGTCGACACTTGGTGTCGACACTAGCCGTGGCAGTGTCGACACCTTGTGTCGACACTGGCCTTTGTAGTGTCGGCACTTGGTGTCGACACCAGCCGTGGCAGTGTCGACACCTTGTGTCGACACTGGCCTTTGTAGTGTCGACACTTGGTGTCGACACCAGCCGTGGCAGTGTCGACACCTTGTGTCGACACTGGCCTCTATAGTGTCGACACTTGGTGTCGACACCAGCCGTGGTTGTGTCGACACCTTGTGTCGACACCGGCTTGTCGAGGTGTCGACACATCGCGTCGACACTGGTGCTGCGCTTGTCTTGGGGTCAGGTAGACTCGGGGTTGGTTCAGGTTGGGCGTGCCAGGCCGCGTCGGTTGGACCCGACGTTTTGTCTTGGGTTCGTGAGTTCCTTAGGATTGTTAGCTTGACTTTTTCCCTAGGGGGGCGTGCTTTGGGTGTTCGGCTATTTTCTGCATGCCGACTCTTTGGTCGTGGCAGGTGGTGGAGTTTTGGTGGCCTCTAGAGGGGTGGTTTTATGTGGAGAGCTGTGGCCACCGCCTTTTGCCCCGGTTTGGGTTGGTGTGTGTGGGATCCTAAAGCTGCCACTGTTTGACCCCTTAGCCCTTTTTGGGTCTGATTCTAGTTATACAATCAGACCCATGTCTGACCACTGCCACTTACCCACGTGTTAGAACTGTTAGTCCCTTTTCTGTTTATGCTTTCCTTTCTTTTAGCATATTTATGTCTTGATGCTGTTGCAGGCTTTGTTGGTGGGGCATGTTGGTTTTAAATGCTCTCCCTTGGTGTGCCCTGCGGTGTCATAGACAGTACTCTTTTCTTGCTGCCTTTCCCTTTTTCTTTTCTTATAGCAGCTTGTTGCCGGGTTGGTAAACCCTTCATCTTATTGCTCATTAACCTTTTGCTCTAATTACTTTTGATGTTTCCTTGCTGAGGTGTTCTTTTCTTGAATGCCTCAGGTCCAGGTTGTAGCCAGTTCAGCGGCTAGTTCCTTGGAGGGGCTTGTTGGTGGCCTCTAGGGTAGCTGAGATTGCTGATCCCCGTCTGTTGTGAGGTAGCTCTTTACTCTTCTGTATAGACATACATACTCGCCAGTGGGTTCGTGTCAGGTTGTTGGCGCCCACTGGTGGCCTTTTGTGATGCTGAATATGAATTTAAACTGCTGTTTTTGCCTATTTGAGGTTGGTTACTTGCTTCTGGGAAGGATTTATGCTAGGCTGCATGTTAGATATTTTAAAATCTAAAAGTATTAATATATGTACTTCATGCATAACATGTTTTCTAAAACAAAGACACTATCTTTTTCCTCAACGTAAAACACTATTTTTCATACCTATTATATTCACCTTAGAGTCATGCTCGTGTAAGTCATCCCCCGGGGACACTTATGCTCACTTAGGGTGTCAGTTTAATTGAACCAAAGTATATTCTGCTGCGTATAAATATAGTTTTAACTGTGGACTAGCTGATCCACCGGGCCGAGGGATACGGCCATTCTTCGTAACTGATTTTCTTTCATATCGAATCAACAATTTTCCTTAAAATATAATGTCTGGAGTTTTGCCTGAGCGTGTGCAGTTATCCTTTGCACGACGTGGCATCACGACACGTGTTTTCTCTTACTCTGATACGATTTTGCCATTGAGAAAATGCGGGTTGTGACAGTACCCTGGGAGAGAAATGTCACTGAGTATTGTCCTGCCAGCTTATATGAGAGTCTTGTTCTTCTTCTCAGCAATCCCATTTTATTGGGGTATTCTTGGAGAAGAAAACTCCCGACGAATACCTTGCTCTCTACAAAACACCAAATACAAATGGTCCAGGTTGGGCCATTTGAATTTCTTCATGGGGAGCCTTCAGTTCGCTCAGCCCCATGCCCTTGCTTCTTCCACTTAGAGATACACTTGTATCCTTAAAGGAAGTATTACCATTTAGAGGGGAAGTCAACTTTCTGGAAAGTGTTCTGAGGCACCACTAGTGCTTTGACTTTCCCATTAGAATGAGCAACTCTAGCATTCCATTTGAGCACTAAGCCCCACTTTCTTCTTTGAGAGGTGAAGGAGTAAATCAATATAAGTACAGTATTAGGCTTGGAGAATTTTCCAACTAGCATTCTCTCATTTTGAAGCTTCTTTCAAGATCCTTAATGATCTTATTCTTCTGATATATGATGCTTACTTGGATAACATTCATGGACTTGAGCTGGCTAAGCTCCCTGCTCATCTGAGCTATCAATGCATCTGATTTAGATGACACAGACTTAGCATTCTATGGAGAGATAATTTCTTCAACTTGTTTCTTGACAAGCTTCTTACTCTTCTTTAGAGACTCCAGTAGGGCACCACACCTATCAATCAGTTGATTGACGTGCTCTTCAGATTCTGATCCATCCTCCATACAAAAAGAGGATGAATCCTCAGAATCTGTGCATGTCTCATATTCATAAGAAGAGTTGTGTAGAGATGGTACCTCATCAGGATCACAGATATCCTGATTTTCTTCAGATTTGGCCATGAGACTAAACTTATTTTCATCTTAATCATCATCACTGTCAACAGACGACAGTGGTGCCCTAATTCCCATCAAGATAGCAGGAAAGCAGTCCCTTCTTCAAGGGCTATGAGACCAACGTAGGCCTCTTCTTCATCTAATTCTGATGACTCAGAATCAGTCTCTAATAGGAAGATTTTCTTTTTCTTGGTCAAGAGGCTCTTTTCTGTCTTCTTTCCTTTTTGATACTTCTTATCATTAGATTTCTTGTCTTCTTTTCTCTTCACTAGGCAGTCAGTAATGACATGTCCTGACCTATTCCAATAATAATAAACAACATTGTTTTTAAAATGTTTGTTCTGGTTAGACTCATACCTATCACTAGAAGTATTCTTTCGGGACTTTTCCATATCATCATGCGGCTTTCTGAAATTTGAGCTGGGTGAGCCCTTATTTCTCCACTGCCTTCTTCTGCTTAGCATGGTTTTGAATTGATTGGAGAACAATGTAAGTTCTCCATCAGTAAACTTATCTACAGAAGAGGTGCTGGGCTCTGAGCTCTCTATCTTAATTGCTCTTCTTTGTGAATAAGTAGTCCTCTCCTTGCTCTTTTCTTGGGGATTCAACAGTAAAGGCCACATCCTTATTTTTATTTGAGGACTTGGCAGCATCTTCATCAACTTTCCTGGAGTTAAGCTGAATTTCATAGGACATCAACTTGCCAAACAGGTGCTGAGTTTGTGTATTGGAAAGTCGCCCGCTTCCCTGATTGCACACATCTTTATATCTCATTCTTTATTCAGAGATCTAAGGAATTTATTATTAAGCTCATAGTTTATGAACAGTCTACCATAGGTGATTAGGCTGTTCACAATCTTGAAGAACTTCTCATAGCATTCAACAGTGGAAACCTTCTTCCACAGCTTCAAGGCCTCATATTGCTAGTTGAGGAGAGATTTCCTGTCATCTCACACCTCCTCTGCCCCTTCCATGTAGAATATAAGTGAGTCCCACATTTCCTTGGAGGTCTTGCAGTTGAAAAGGTTTTGAATAATAGAGTCATAAGTGGCACTGACAATGATATATTGCGCCCTCTTGTCTATGGTGGCTAGTACCACTTTATCCATTGTCATCTCAGTGAACCTCTTAGGGGTCAAGAAATTAGCATCAATTGAAGATGCCTTCATGGGGATGAAGGGTCCCTCTTGTATGTGATGTAGATTCTTGGGTCTGAGGCCTCCATGATGAGCCAAACCTTTTATTTCCAAATTCCAAAGTTTTCCTTCCTATATATAGGAAGCTTCGTGGAACTGAGCTCCTAATGGTTCTCTCCTGAACCCATAATGGAAAGCTCTACTACCCATGGGGATCTTGTTTAGACTATTAAGTCCTTTTTGAATTACCTCCCTCTGATAGCACTTGAAAGTCCGTACTAAGGGTAGTTAATCACCTCAGGGGGGGGGGGGGGGAGGCGCTGAATAGGTTCTAGAAATTGTGGACCTTTAAGCGTTGTGTTTTTTTAAGTTATTAGTTAGCTTCCAAGTAATTAACATAACACATTAATTTATAGTAGTTCCCCAAGGTAGGTGTACATCCACTTTCCCTCTACAACTTTCGAACAGTAAGTTAGACAGGGCAAACACCTCCAAACTTAGCTACTAGAGCTTACAATATAGATCCCTCAGGATCTCTCAAATATCCTCCAAGATCCTACCTCAGGCCTATAACCCTACAAACTCAGAGTTCTACAACTCCTACAACACAAAAACCCAACTGATTTCCTACCTCAGATCTTCCCAAGATTCTACCTCAGACCTATCAAGTGGTCCTACACTTAGGCTGGGAGTACATCCCTACAATCTCAAATTGGGAGGGCAGTCCTACCTCAGGCTCAGCAGCCCTTGAAACTCATAGTGCTCTCACTCCTACTCTCAGCCTTTATAACTTAGGATTATATCTCAAATCAATAAAGATCTTATAGAAAAGGTTTCGAGTGTTGAATCAAATACTCAGAGGATTTGCTCTGAGTTCTCTTCTTGACTGAGTGAAAGTTTAGTCCTCTTCTCCAAAACAATTGAAATAAGTTTTCAGGAATAAATCAGACAGTGTTGGGTACATTGGTCACAATATACTTGATTTGAAGAAGCCTTTCAGTTCAATGATATGCACATATTTGTATTTGATGAATGTTAAGTTCATATGTGCAGGAAAATAAAGCTAAGTACAAAAATGTCAAGATACTAGACATGTGTTGACACCTTTGTCAAGGATGTGCTGAGACAAGGAGAAAGTTGTATTGACACTCAGGACTACTATCGACACACATAAACAAGAAGTACTGAGTCAAGGAGAAAGTTGTGTCGACACCTAGGACTTCGGTCGACACTATGATACAAGAAAACAACTGTGTTGACACTCAGGACTAGTATCGACACACGCTGCACAAGTTGTGTCGAGACAAAGAAAAGCCGTGTCAACACAAAGGACAAGTGTTGACACACTCAATACAAGAAGTGTCGAGACTGAAGACAACTGTGTCAACACTCAAGAGAAGTGTTGATACACTTCACAGATTGATTCAAGACTGGAAGCAATCAATGTCGACACGCAAGACTAGTGTCGACACATTCAACATCAGTTGTGTCGAGACAAGGTGAAGGTTGTGTTGACAAATTCAAAAGTATGTCGACACCACTACAAGGGTAGTTTCGACACCCTGGTGTGGTGTCGATACATCCAAAAGTCAAGTTTCAACACTTCAAACAGATTAGTTTCCCAAGTACAGAAATTAAGTCAGAGGGTCTGACAACTGTTAGAACTGTCAGAACTGTCAGATGTCAGTTCTTAACCGGATCAGCCAGTTACCTTTGACAGAGCCTATATAAAGGGATCAACTCTTCAAAAAAGGAAGAGAGAAAATTTGGCAAGTCCAGATCTAAGAAGTTATCTTCTAGAATACAAAAGGTGGAGAGAAGCTGAATCAATAATCGTTTTCAACATCCTCCAGCCTAGATCTACCCTAATTTCAATTTCAAGAAGCTTTGAAAAGCTAAGAAGTGCAGAATCAAATCTATTACTTCAAGATGAAAGGAAGCTAACCGATCAGGATCAGATCAAGAAGCAATTATCCATTCCTTTCTTGCTGGGTGATTTGTTCTCAACCAATATCTTTTACTTTTATTAAATTGTAAGATCTACCAATAGATCTGATTGTAGGAGAAGCATTTTCTCTGAGATTATAAGCCTATGTTATAAAGGCTGAGGTAGGTCAGAGATTGCCTGAGGTAGGAGAAGAGGAAATTTCTCTGAGTTGTAGGGCAGCATTTTCCTGAGAAGTAGGAGCGTGGATACATTCTGAGGTAGAGTTATTGGGAAGAACTTGAGGTGTAGGATCTAGGTGATTTGAGTGGTAAGACTAGTAAAGTATGAGTTGTAGGAGCCAGCTGGGCTCTGAGGTGTAAGATCTGCGGATCTGAGAAAAAAGAAGAAGGAGTTTGGCCAAATCTAGTTCATTGCTAGATCGGCAAAGGGGGAAGTGGGTGTACCCATAAATTATGGAACCACTATAAAATGTTTTGTGCTATGCTGTGTAAGTTGTGTTTGATATACTATGATAGTTCTAAATTGCTGGTAAATTATTTTTTTATCTAACTGAAAGAAAATATATCTCTGAACTAAAAAGGGGTAGCCAAGATTCAAATTGGACCTATTCACCCCCTCTAGGTCACTCTCAATCCTTAAACAAATATTTACAAATGGAATCAGAGGGATGTTCACTGAAAAAGGCATAACATTCTAGTGAGAATCCTGAAGATTGGAAAGAAAGATTTATCATTGCTCATAGGGAAAATAATTCCTTCAAGTGTAACACCCCAACAAGGAAGAATGAATTTCTATATGAAAATCGTCGAGCGGAGCTCGACGAAGATCGTCCAGCGGAGCTTGACGAAGATCGTCGAGCAGAGCTCCACTAAGATCGTCGAGCTGAGCTCGACGAATAGTCGAGCAAAGTTCGACGAAGATCGTCGAGCTGAGTTCGATGAAATTGTCAAACGTCGATGTGAGTTTGACGACTGTGGTTCTGTTTGATGAACTACTGAAAAATGGGTTGTGGCCGAGCGATGACCCGTGTCAATTGGCTGGGGAGCGGCCACCACATGGTGATTGACTCTCCGCCTCAATCCGAGCCGTTGTTTTCTTTAATGGGAAGAATTCGTGTGGCTGGGGATACACCCGATGCCTTATCTATAGCAGAATTGAGTTTGGAAATCATTATTTCCTTTTGCTATTAACTTTCTTCCCGAGTGCTGGAGCAAGACTTATCGGGTGTTAGGGTTTAAAAGGTTTTGCTGCATTACTGGAGGAGAATTTGGGGCTTGGATCAAAAGCCAAAGCGAGAGTTGCGAAGAGGAAAGGGAGACGATCATTTCCGTCCGCATAGAAAAGCTTTGCCATGGCTCCAAAGAGATCTTCAAGGGTAACGATCTTTCTTCCATGGACAAGTGAAGTACTTTATTTGGCATATGCATGGATTTCCCTCACCAAAAGATGGGAGATTAAGGGATTTCCGTTGGGTTGATTCTTGATTTCCCCAAGATGTCTTGCATGTAGATCCAAAAATGTGTAGTACGGAAGAGGCATACTATATGAAGCTCATCTGGACAGGTTGGTCTGGATTGATGATGTTTTATTTTGTGCACCGGGGATGACTCCGCGTAAAAACGAGTATTGTGTGGAGTCTGTGGGTTGTGCCTGTGAAGTGAAGTAGCAGGAAGTACTGGCGAGGAATGCTAGGAAAATACCCTCAGAGTGCGTATTTTGTATGCTATAAAGTCCAGTGTTTTTGGCACTGCAGGTGGCTATAGAGATTTCTGGATGGTTGATCCAGATACGGTTAGGGTTGTGTACAGAAAGAGAGTTCTGTTGCTAACTCGAGGCGATAGTGATTGTCGTGGGATATAGCTCCTAGCTAACATGTAATTGTGTAGCCAGTCCTTAGGAGACAGTGTGACTATTGTGAGCTATGTGAGCTATTAAAGGCCAGTGAGCCGAACAGACAAGGGGATGCCGACCCGCATCAAACTAGACATTGAACTGGTGATTTGAGCAATGGGCAAGGGCTGAACTGTATCCACGTGATGGTTGTCTAACTTTAGTGCCTGAAAAAGTGGCTTTGTTAGGATCACATCATGAGAGTCTTGGGCTGTTTGCCATCAAGAATAAAGTCTCCAACTGTGGGCCGTGGAGCATGAATTCTCAAGTTTACCGTTGGGTTTGAAGCCCGAGAACGGTGGTGGAACCCTGGATTTCTGGTACACCAAGAATGTTCCTAAGTGCATAAAGCGTCGGGCCGTGTGGTCGACGTTTGTGATATATTGATGGTGCGTGAGTGCACATCTTGTGATATATCTGCTTGTGAAATGCTATGCCTACAGGGAAGGAATACCGATGCCCCGGGTAAGGGGTAGGGACGTTATAAATTGGTCAGCTGAATGCTGACCGTTGCTTTGTTTGCCACCATTGTGGTGGATTGTCCCCATGCAGGTGCTGGAGAGCCGATCAGAAAATAGTGGGCTGAAGCCCTTTCTGTTGCTGTTGCTGCTGCTGCTGCTATGCTGACCCTCAAAGTCCAATAAAAGAAAAGTGTTTTTTGATTTTCATGTATGGCCGGCCTGCATGCCGATGTATGTAATCCGCACACGTATGAAGAAAACTTATATGGCCTTAAGTCTAAGCACGTTTGTATAATTTGTATACATTCATGTGAGATATATATACAAATATGGTGGTTTATATATTGTGGACATTCATGGCTAATGAGTTTTAGTTTAACCCCTAATGCTTCCGCTAGAATGTTCTGAGTTAGGATGTGTGGTTTGGTCTTTGATATTAACTTGTAACCTTGCCGTCAATTTGTGGCATATAGTGTGGGGCCTCGTCCAGACCTTCTATTATATGTCATGTAACAGATGGAGATATTACAATTTTATATTAGAGGGAGGTTGATTTCTCGATAGAGTTGGTGCCAAGTGCAAAACCTGTGGCCCGCTCGCCATATCGAGTAGCACCAAAGGAAATGACGGAACTGAAAGTGCAACTACAAGAGTTGTTAGAACAGGGTTATATACGCCCAAGTATGTCACCTTGGAGCACACCTGTTCTCTTTATGAAAAAGAAGGACTGTAGCTTGCGGTTGTGCATCGACTATCGCGAGTTAAATAAGCAAACGAACAAGAACACATATCTAATACCTCGAATCGAAGACTTGTTTGATCAGCTAGTGGGATCAACCGTCTATTCTAAACTGGACTTGAAGTCGGGTAACTAGCAATTGAGGATTCAGGAAGATGACATTCCCAAGACAGCGTTTAGAACACGTGTAACGCCACAAAACTCAAAAGAGCGATGGGAGGCGTTTTGGGCCAAATCTGGAATTTGGCAGGGGGCACACGGCCTGGGACACGGGCGTGTCCCATGGCGTGTCAGGCTCGAGTCGACGATTTGGCCGTGAGGTCGACGAATTTTTGGAGTCGACGATCGTCGAGCAGCGAACACGGCTTGAGACACATGCGTGTCTTAGGGCATGACGAGCTCGTGTCGACGATCTGCCAGGGAAGTCGACGATTTTCGCTCGACGATGTGTCGAGACAGGGAACACGTCCTAGGACACGGGCGTGTCCAAGACCGTGTCGGGTGGTCGATGAACTACGCTCGACGAAGTGTCGAGACAGTGAACACGGCCTGGATCCCAGACGTGTTCGTGTTTGACACGGTCGTTTCAAATAGGACATGGACGTGTCCAAGACCCGTGTGAGTCTCGGGTTGTTTTCGGGGCTGTGTCGATGGGGGCACATGACCAACCACACGGCCGTGTTAGTTTGAACACGGGCGTGTCAGGTTAAACACGGGCGTGTCGGGACCCGTGTAATTTTCGTAATGCGTTGATTTTGACGGCGAATGAGGGACACGACCCTGGACACGGGCGTGTCACAGGCCGTGTTCGACCCAGGTTTTACTTTTCAGTTACGAATCATAGCCATTCGTTTCCTTATTTTGGGATCCGACGGTTGGGGGTTGTTCCTACTGGGATATACCCGGGATTGGGACTTTGAAACCCTCATTTCACTTGAGTGGTTCTCTTTCTAAGTCTAGAGAGAGGGGAGAGCAAAGGAGGAAGAAGAAGCCTAAATCCGGTCACCGGCGGAGCTTCAGATCTCCAAATCGCGAACCGACTTCGGATCCACGGAGGCAAGGAGAGTGCGGTGCTTTTCATCCGCTTACATTTCCATGGCTCCAAGGAAGAACGCTAGGGTAACGATTCTCTACTTGAGCATGTGAAGCTCTACTTCTTTTGCATAGGGAAGCCCGCTCTCGCGAGTTTGCAGTGAGTTTGAGGCATTCCTTCGGGTAGACATGAATAGTCCCCGTTGTGTACATGTAGAGTCTGTAACCGAGAACGGATATAGGCATGATGTGTGAAGCCTACCCGGATAAGTTGGTCTGGATCGGTGATGTTGCATTGCATAAATGGTCGGAGAAGACTCCGTGAGATTGGTTGTTTTTAGGGTTTTCTACGTGGTAGATTGCAGCAGGGAGCCTTGGGGATTAACTCAAAGGTGCACCCAAAAAACTTGGCAGATACGTGATTCTTCCAACATGGTGGCCTGGGAGCCAACTTGAACATAACCGGGTTATGTGAAGTGTGTGACGAAAACGGGACTCGGGAGAAGTTTGACCCGCGCATATGGCTTAAATTGTCGTTGCAATGTGAGCACGGGTTAGGCGGAGCCGTACCTGTTCTATGTCGTTCGGTGTGAGCCGTTTGCATAGATGAGGGTCTTCGGCGGTCTATGGCTTAAATTGGCGTGACCCTTGCCTGGAAGACAAAATGTTCATAGTTTGGCCGTCAAAGTGGCGGTGGTGAGACCGGGGTGTCTATGGATTAAATTGACGTGACATTGACCGGTTCACCAAAAATGTGCCCTAAGTGCATGGGACGTGTGGCCGTGCGTGACAACTCCTATGATGCAATGTATATATATTATAATGCTTGGTTATGCTAATAGACTGCAGGGAAGGAGCATCGCCGCCCCGAATTGGGGGCGGGATCGTTATAATTTGGTCAGCATTGCTGACCGTTGCTTTGGTTTGCCACCGTTGCGGTGGATTGTGCTTGCAGGTGCTGCGGAGCCGAGCGGTAAATAGCGGGCTAAAGCCCAAGTTGCTGAGCCGGCCCTCGAAGGCCTAATTTTGAGTGTTTTCTTTTATTCATGTATGGCCGGCCTGCGTGCCGAGGTTTGAAGACATGTAATTTGAGGAAAACAATACTAAGGCCTTAAGGCCCGTACTTGTGTATTTGTACTTCATTCCTTTTGGCGTATTAGTGGACATTCATGCTAGTGTTGGGCTCTTTCTTATTGCAACTAAAATTATTGCTTCCACTAGAATGCTCTGTGTAGGACGTTGGATTGGTTGGATGGCTTCCATTGAGTAATCACCCGGTCTGTCTGTGGTATATGGCGTCGAGCCCCGACCGGACCTACTGCTATATGCTATGAGACGGATAGGGGGTGTTACAATTTGGTATCAGACTACTGGTTTCGGTCAAGCTTAAAATGAATTCGTGGGTGAATTCTTTTAAGGGGTGGTGCGCACATGTGTATGCGTCATCGTTATAACGACAAAAGAACCCATGAATGTCCACTTAGGAATGAAAACTACACGTGTTTGAGGAACCTGCGTGTTCCTATAATTGTGTTTTGCAATTTTGTTTGGTCGCTTAATGGTGTTTTGTACCACTATAGGTGACCAGAAGCGGTGCTGGGCCATCGGAACGCCGAGTTTCTGAGGCTAGTAGTGCACCAAATGATGCTCCAACAACATCTCTATCAGCTGAGACCATACGATTGGTGGCCGAAGCAATGTTTGCCATGATTAATGCGCAGCCTGCAAGGCAAATGCAGCAGCCCGCTCCTGCGATGGAGCAGGTACCTCTTCTAGAGGTTGAGCCGAGAAGAGTGGAGCAGGTAGTAGTGGAGCCGTTGGTGCCAAGGAGGGCAACCGAGAGACAGCTCAAACATGTCATGAGCTTTAATCCTCCAGTATTCTCGGGGTTGGGAACCCCATCTCAAGCTGAAGACTGGCTCTCCCGTGTGAAGAGAGTCTTGACAGCGATGTAGACGGAGGAGTGGCAAATGACCACTATAGCTACGTTCCTGTTGGATGGAGACGCTAGGCTGTGGTGGGAGGGTTTGGAGCTGCATCTATTGAGAGGTAGGCAACTTACAGACGTCTCGATGGAGGAGTTCTCGAGACTGTTCTTGGCTAGGTACCTCCCTTCGTCTCTGAGGATAGCTTTGGAGAATGAGTTCCAGAGGTTGGTATAAGGAGAGAGTAGTGTGGATGAGTATCTCCACGAGTTTACTAGGTTGGGTCGGTATGCTAGCTCTACCATCGTGGATGAGGAGCGTAAGACCAACCGTTTCTACGAAGGTCTTAGAGATGACTTGAGGCTACTACTCTCGGGGCCGATGATGCAGGGTTTCTTGACCTTGGTCAACACGGCCCGGTCCTTGGAGTAGGATATGAAGAATGTTCAAGCGAAGAAAAGCTTGGGTGATAAGAAATCTGAGTTCAAGGTGCCTACTACCTCAAAGTCTGGGTACCCTAAATTCTTTAAGAAGGCTAGGACTTCGGGTCCAGCTCCTTCAGGTGCTTCTGGGGCGACCACGAGTCGGACCCCGGGTGCATGTTTTACTTGTGGGAAGTCGGGGCACTTTGCCCGTGACTGTTGGAGCGGACGTCCCAAGTCCGAGAGGAGGCCGGGAGCAAATTATGAAGAGAAGGGCAAGGCAGTGGAATCAACCGCGTCCCATTATGCTCCGGCTCAACCAAGAGTTTATAATATTGGCCAACAGGAGGCCATCAAACAAGTGGATGTGGTGACAGGTACGGTTTAATTTGTAGCAAGTTAAGTTTCTTTAAATACTTGTTATGCGTATGTTACCTTACCACTGCTTGTTTAGAATTTGTTTTGATTTGCGAGTTTCTGGCGAGAGCACTCTTTGATACGGGAGCTTCACACTACTTCTTGTCCGAAGGTTTCATATCGCGCATCAGAGTACCTTCTTCGATGGCGAAGGACAAGTTTGAAGTTTTGTTACCGAATGGGTGTTCGATGCATGCGGATAATATTTGCGGTGTTAAGATTCGCATTGGGAATCAAGAGTTCGATCTGCAAGCGTCGTTACTACCGTTGGTGGAGTTCGACGATATATTTGGCATGGACTGGCTCTCGGAGCAGCAAGCCTATATTGATTGTGGTCGCAAGGAAGTCAAGTTGGGAGTAAGTCGTGAGACGACTTTTACGGGCTTGAAAGGGGCGAGCAAGACGTTGATGTCTGCTCTTCAGGTGGTGAAGGCGGTTCGTGCTGGTGCAGAGCTGTTCTTTATACTAGTGGAGGTTGCAAAGCCGAAACCTACGTTGGATAGTATTTCAGTGGTAGCTAAATACCATGATGTGTTCCTCGCAGATCTTCCTGGAGCCCCGCCTCAACGGGAGATAGATTTTACTATTGAGCTAGTGCCAGGTGCAAAGCCTATGTCACGATCTCCGTATCGGCTAGCGCCTAAGGAAATGGCGGAGCTGAAGGTGCAACTTCAAGAGTTATCGGAGTAAGGGTTTGTGCGTCCAAGTTCATCGTCTTGGAGTGCACCGGTCCTCTTTGTAAAGAAGAAGGACGGGAGCTTGAGACTTTGTATTGATTATCGGGAGTTAAACAAGCTAACGGAAAAGAACAAGTACCCAATCCCAAGGATCGATGATCTTTTTTATCAGTTGGTCGGGTCGACGGTGTACTCTAAGTTGGATCTCAAGTCTGGTTATTATCAGCTGAGGATAAGGGAGAGTGATATCCCTAAGACATCGTTCAGTACAAGATACGGGCATTACAAGTTTACAGTCATACCGTTTGGGCTGACGAATGCGCCGTCAGTGTTCATGGATTTGATGAACAGGACCTTCAGGGAGTACTTGGACCATTTTTTGATCGTCTTCATCGACGATATTTTGGTGTACTCGCAGAGTGAGGAAGACCACTTTAGGCATCTTCATTTGGTTTTGGAGATGCTAAGGAGGAATCAATTATACGCCAAGTTCTCGAAGTGCGAGTTTTGGTTGTCCTCAGTGGCGTTCCTCGGTCATACAGTGAGTGGGGAAGGTATTGTAGTGGATCCGGCGAAAATTGTTGCGATACGAGAGTGGCCTGAGCTTTCTACGGTAGCGGAAGTTCAGAGCTTTTTGGGGCTTGTCGGCTATTATAGGTCTTTGTAGAGAACTTCTCGCGGATAGCGTTACCTCTCACTACTTTGACGAGGAAGGAGCATAAGTTCGTTTGGACGCCGGAGTGCGCGCGAGCTTTTGAGGAGTTGAAATGTCGGTTGACCACGACGCCTGTATTGAGTTCGCCGAGTGGGACCGAAGGTTATGAGATTTATAGCGATGCTTCAGGCAGTGGTTTAGGTTGTGTGCTGTTACAACATGGAAGCGTTATGGCATATGGCTCGAGACAGCTGAAGGTGCACGAGAGGACCTATCCGGTTCATGACTTGGAGTTAGCGGCCGTGATTTTTTTCTTGAAGCTGTGGAGACATTATTTGTACGGTCTGAAGATTGATATCTACACCGATCACAAGAGCATGAAGTATTTGATTGATCAGAAAGATCTGAACATGCGACAGCGTAGATGGATGGAGTTCTTGGGGGACTATACATTCAAGATCCACTACGTGCCTGGTAAAGGTAATGCAGTTGCAGACGCGTTGAGTCGCCGGGCCCCAGATCAAGCCAATTGGCTGTCGGTCCATGACGAGCGATTGGTTCGGGAGTTATAGGCGTTGGAGATCTTTTGCGTTGATAAGCAATCAAGTGCTGAAGCAGTATTGAATTAGACTGAAGTCCAATATGACCTGGCTGATCGGATTCGGTAGGCATTGGATATGGATGTCCACATGAAGCAACTCATGATAGAGGCTCTGGATGGGTCAAATTCCCAATTCGTTGTGGAGGACGGATTACTTTGGAAAGACGGTCGTCTGTGCGTCCCAAGCGTGGGCAATTTGCGGTTGGACTTATTGTACGAGGCACATCATACCAAGTACTCAATTCACCCGGGGAGCACGAAGATGTACCGCGATGTTAAGAAATTGTTTTGGTGGCCAGGACTGAAAAAGGATGGCACTCTACGTGGCAAAGTGTCAAACTTGCGCCTTGGTGAAGGCGGAATGCCAAAAGCCGGGAGGATTCTTGAAATCCTTACCTATTCCGGAGTGGAAGTTCGACGACATTACTATGGACTTTGTGCATGGGTTGCCAAGGTCGCAAAAGGGCAACGACGCCATTTGGGTGGTCGTAGATCGTCTAACGAAGGTATCACATTTCATTCCGCATAGGAAGGATGATCCGGTTGAGAAATTGGCAAAGCTATATATGGATAATATTGTACGGCTTCATGGTGTGCCCCGCAGCATCGTGAGTGACCGAGATGGGCGGTTCACGTCCAAGGATTGGAGGCTGGTGCAGCAGATGTTGGGAACAAAGCTGAGTTTTAGCACAGCTTTTCATCCGCAAATGAATGGGTAGACCGAGAGGGTCAATAGGACAATGGAAGACATGCTTCACATGTGTGTTCTGGACATTGGAAAGCAATGGGAAGATCACCTATACTTGATGGAATTCGCTTACAACGCTAGCAGGCGAGCATTCAAATGGCACCCTTCGAGGCCCTTTATGGTAGAAAATGTCGCACGCCGTTGTCCTGGTTGGAAACGGGTGAATCAAAGTTGTATAAGCGATTAGAGGTGGAGGATGCTACTTCTTTGGTGAGAACCATTCGGGAGAGGTTGCTAATCGCTCAGGACCGCCAGGCTAAGTACTATAATGCCAAGCACAGGAACACAGAGTTCGCTGTTGGCGATTGGGTGTACTTGAAGATCAAGCCGTTCAAGAGTGTCTCGCGGGTGCTGCGCTTGAAGAAGCTAAGCCCGAGGTACCTTGGACCGTTTGAGGTTTTGGACCGAATTGGTGAAGCAGCGTACCGGTTGAAGCTGTCTGTGGAGCTTAGTGGTCTACATGATGTATTCCATATATCGGTGCTACGGAAGGCGGTGAAAGAGCCTACGCAAGTGATCGCGGTCGATCAAGTGTCGGTTGATAGTGGGTTGACAACGAAGGTCAAGCCCGTACGTATTGAAGGCTCGGAAGTCAAGCGGCTACGCAATAAAGAGATCATGATGGTCAAGGTCCGTCGGGACAATTGCGGTCGAGAGGAGCTCTCTTGGGAACGAGAGCAGACTATGCTTGAGGAGTACCCGGAGTTGTTTCACTCAGGTATCATTTAAGTTTTATGTTTCTTTCCTTTATGTAATTTCGAGGACAAAAGTATTTTAAGAGGGGGAGAGTTGTAACGCCCTGAAACTCAAAAGAGCGACGGGAGACATTTTGGGCCAAATCTGGAATTTGGTAGGGGGCACACGGCCTGGGACACGGGCGTGTCCCAGGGCGTGTCAGGCTCGAGTCGACGATTTGGCCGTGAGGTCGACGAATTTTTGGAGTCGACGATGATCGAGCAGCGAACACGGCCTGAGACACGGGCGTGTCTCAGGGCGTGTCGAGCTTGTCTCGACGATCTGCCAGGGAACTCGATGATTTTTGCTCGACGATGCGTCGAGACAGGAAACACGGCCTAGGACACGGGCGTGTCCAAGGCCGTGTCGGGTGGTCGACGAACTGCGCTCGACGAAGTGTCGAGATAGTGAACACGACCTAGAGCACAGGAGTGTTCGTATTTGACACGGGCGTGTCAAATAGGACACGGGCGTGTCCAAGACCCATGTGAGTCTCAGGTTGTTTTCTGGGCTGTGTCGATGGGGGCACACGGCCAACCACACGACCGTGTCAGTTAGAACACAGGCGTGTCAGGTTAAACACGGGCGTGTCGGGACCCGTGTAATTTTCGTAACGTGTTGATTTTGACGGCGAATGAGGGACACGACCCTGGACACGGGCGTGTCGCAGGCCGTGTTCGGCCCAGGTTTTACTTTTCAGCTACGAATCATAGCCATTTGTTTCCTTATTTTGGGATGCGACAGTTGGGGGTTGTTTCTACTGGGATATACCCGGGATTGGGCCTTTGAAACCCTCATTTCACTTGAGTGGTTATCTTTCTAAGTCTAGAGAGAGGGGAGAGCAAAAGAGGAAGAAGAAGCCTAGATCCGGTCACCGGCGGAGCTTCGGAGCTCTAAATCGCGAACCGACTTCGGATCCACGGAGGCAAGGAGAGTGCGGTGCTTTTCATCCGCTTACATTTCCATGGCACCAAGGAAGAACGCTAGGGTAACGATTCTCTACTTGAGCATGTGAAGCTCTACTTCTTTTGCATAGGGAAGCCCGCTCTCGCGAGTTTGCGGTGAGTTTGAGGCGTTCCTTCGGGTAGACATGAATAGTCCCCGTTGTGTACATGTGGAGTCCGTAACCGAGAACGGATTTAGGCATGATGTGTGAAGCCTACCCGGAAAATTTGGTCTGGATCGGTGATGTTGCATTGCGTAAATGGCCGGAGAAAACTCCGTGAGATTGGTTGTTTTTCGGGTTTTCTACGTGGTAGATTGCAGCAGGGAGCCTTGGGGATTAACTCCAAGGTGCACCCGGAAAACTAGGCATATACGCGATTCTGCCAACATGGTGGCCTGAGAGCCAACATGAACATAACCAGGTTATGTGAAGTGTGTGACGGAAACGGGACTCGGGAGAAGTTTGACCCGCGCATATGACTTAAATTGTCGCTGCGATGTGAGCACGGGTTAGGCGGAACCGTACCCGTTCTATGTCGTTCGGTGTGAGCCGTTGGCATAGATGAGGGTCTTCGGCGGTCTATGCCTTAAATTGACGTGAACCATGCCAGGAAGATAAAATGCTCATAGTTTGGCCGTCAAAGTGGCAGTGGTGAGACCGGGGTGTCTATGACTTAAATTGACGTGACATTGATCGGTTCACCGAGAATGTCCCCTGAGTGCACGGGGCGTGTGGCCGTGCGTGCCAACTCCTGTGATGCAATATATATATTATATTGCTTGGTTATGCTAATAAACTGCAGGGAAGGAGCATCGCCGCCCTGAATTGGTTGCGGGATCGTTATAATTTGGTCAGCATTGCTGACCGTTGCTTTGGTTTGCCACCGTTGCGGTGGATTGTGCTTGCAGGTGCTACAGAGCCGAGCGGTAAATAGCGGGCTAAAGCCCAAGTTGCTGAGCCGGCCCTCGAAGGCCTAATTCTGAGTGTTTTCTTTTATTCATGTATGGCCGGCCTGCGTGACAAGGTTTGAAGACATTTAATTTGAGTAAAACAATTGTAATGCCTTAAGGCCTGTACTTGTGTATTTGTACTTCATTCCTTTTGGCATATTAGTGGATATTCATGCTAGTGTTGGGTTCTTTCTTAGTGCAACTAAAATTATTTCTTCCGCTAGAATGCTCTGTGTAGGACGTTGGATTGGTTGGATGGTTTACATTGAGTAACCACCCGGTCTGTTTGTGGTATATGGCGTCGGTCCCCGGCCGGACCTACTGCTATATGCTATGCGACGGATAGAGGGTGTTACAACACGCAACAGGCATTATGAGTTCACTGTAATGCCATTTGTGCTATGTATTGCGCCCCCGGTGTTCATGAACTTAATGCATCAGATATTTCGAGATTACTTGGATTTGTTTGTGATCGTCTTCATTGATGACATCTTGGTGTACTCTCAGTCTGAAGAAGATCATGCGAACCATTTACGGATGGTGTTGCACACCCTGAGGTGAAATAAGATCTATGCAAAGTTCTCAAAGTGTGAGTTTTGGCTGTTGTCAGTGGATTTTCTTGGCCATGTGGTGAGTGGAGAGGGCATTGTGTTGGATCCGTCAAATATAAAAGCCATTCGGGAGTGGCCAGTGTTGTCTTCTATAACCGAAGTCTGAAGTTTCCTTGGAATGGCGGGCTACTACAGACGTTTCGTAGAAAACTTCTCACAGATCGCTTTGCCGCTTACCACACTCACGAGGAAGAATCAGAAGTTTGTTTGGACGCCGGAGTGCACACGAGCTTTTAAAGTGCTGAAAAGTCGCTTGACCACGACACCCATCTTGACGTCGCCATGTGGTACGAACTGATTTGAAATTTATAGTGATGCGTCAGGGAGCTGCTTAGGCTACATCCTTCTTTAGTTTGGCAAGGTACTCGCTTATGACTCACGCTAGTTGAAAGTGCATGAACAAAACTATCCCGTCCACGACTTGAAGTTGGTGGCGGTGATTTCCCCCCTTAAACTGTGGCATCATTATTTATATGGCGTGAAGGTGGATATATTCACGGACCATAAGTGCGTAAAGTATTTGTTGGATTAGAAGGATTTGAGCATGCGACAACGAAGGTGGATGGAGTTCCTCGGGGACTACACCTTCCAAATACACTATACTCCCTGGAAGGGAAACATGGTCGCAAATGCCTTGAGTCTGAGCACTCCAGCAAGGGCAAATTGGTTGTAGATGCATGATGACCGTCTGATCCAGGAGTTGGAAGCTTTAGAGATTTCTTGTGTTTACAAGAATTCCATAGCAAATGCATGCTTGACCTGGATGGTTGTATAATATAACATTGCAGACAGGGTTCGACGAGCAACAGAACTTGATGACAGTTTGCAACGCTTTGCAATGGATGGAGTAAATGGCCAATTCTCCTGGGATGATGGACTTTTGCGAAAAGATAGTCGTTTGTGCGCCCGGAATATGGATAAGTTAAGGGATGAATTGATGTATGAAGCTCATTTTACAAAGTACTCAATTCACCCAGGGAGCACAAAAATGTATAAAGACATGAAAAAGCTATTCTGGTGGCCGGGCATGACGAAAGTCATAACACTTTACGTGGCTAAATGTCAGACTTGTGCCTTCGTGAAAGCTGAATGACAGAAGCCTGGAGGTTTCCTGATGTCGCTACCTATTCCCGAATGGAAGTTTGATGATATTTCCATGGATTTCGTGTATGGTTTGCCATGGTCTCAACACGACAACGATTCAGTTTGGTTGATCGTGGACCGGTTGACTAAAGTAGCTCACTTCATTCCGAATAAGAGAGACGATTCAGTGGAAGTTTTGACAAAGCTTTATGTTGAACAAATAGTACGATTACGCGGCGTTACCCGTCGCATCGTAAGTGATCGAGACGGGGGATTCACTTCGAATGATTGGAGGCTAATCCATCAGTTGTTGGGGACAAAATTACAATTCAGTATGACCTTTCATCAACAAACAGATGGGAAAACTGAGAGGACCAACAGAACGATGGAGGACATGCTCCGAATGTGCGCCTTGGATTTCAGAAAGAGATGGGAAGATCATCTCTATATGGTGCAATATATATATGACACTGTTTGAAGCTTTGTATGGTAGGAAATGTCGTACACCATTAGATTGGGCAGAAACGGGCGAGTCAAAGCTCTACAAGCGTAAGGAAGTTGAAGAGCCGAATTCAACTATACACTCTATTCGAGAGAGGCTAGTAATGGCCTAAGATAGGCAAACAAAATATTACAACGCCAAACATCGAAATGTGAAATTTGCGGTTGGCGATTGGGTATATTTGAAAATCAAACCCTTCAAGGGCGTGTCCAGGATTCAGTGCTTGAAAAAGTTAAGTCCGCAGTATCCTGGTCCATTTGAAGTAATGGTACGAGTTGTAGATGCTGCCTATCGGCTCGCTCTTTCTGCAGAATTGAGTGGATTGAATGATGTGTTCCACATATCAGTGCTTCGAAAAGCCGTGAAAGATCCAGCTCAAGTCATTGCGAATGAGAGCGTATCAG
The DNA here is from genome assembly GCA_039583875.1 of Platanthera guangdongensis. Lineage (NCBI taxonomy): Eukaryota > Viridiplantae > Streptophyta > Magnoliopsida > Asparagales > Orchidaceae > Platanthera > Platanthera guangdongensis. The sequence goes on along the minus strand of CM077156.1, from coordinate 37,109,958 downwards.
TGGAATCCGGGCTAACGATGAAGGTCAGACCCATTCAGATCAAGGATAAAGTGGTTAAGCAGCTGCAGAACAAGATAATCGGGATGGTTAAGGTCCGGTGGGACAATTATGGCCTTGAGGAGCTAACATGGGAGCGGTAGCAGACCATACATAACGAATATCCCGAGTTATTTGACTAAACTGGTATACAAGTTTTGTTTTGATGTTGGAACAACAAATAAAATGTTGGAACATTTGTTATGTTTTTTTGTACATAACATAACTTGTTGTAACAAGTTTTGTTGAATAAAAGTATGTTATAACATATTTGTTTCTACGTGCAAATATTTGTTTCTGACTGTTGGGTGCTATATGCAAATTTCGGGATGAAATTTTGTAAGGTGGGGAGGTTTGTAACACCACAACAAGGAAGAATGAATTTCTATATGAAAATCATCGAGCAGAGCTCAACGAAGATCGTCAAGCGGAGCTCGACGAAGATCACCGTGCGGAGCTCGACGAAGATGGTCGAGCTGAGCTCGACAAAGATCGTCGAGCTGAGCTTGACGAAATTGTCAAACATTGATGTGAGTTCGACGACTGTGGTTCCATTCGACGAACTGCCGAAAAATGGGTTGTGGCCGAGGGGTGACCCGTGTCAGTTAGCTGGGGAGCGTCCACCACGTGGTGATTGACTTTCCGCCTCAACCCGATCCGTTGTTTTCTTTGATGGGAAGAAATCGTGTGGCTGGGTATACACCCGATGCATTATCTATAACAGAATGGAGTTTGTAAATCATTATTTCCTTTTGCTATTCTCTTTATTCCCGAGTGCTGGAGCGAGAACTCTCGGGTATTAGGGTTTGAAAGGTTTTGCTGCATTGCTGGAGGAGAATTTGGGGCTGGAATCGAAAGCCAAAGCAAGAGTCGCGAAGAGGAAAGGGAGACGATCATTTCTGTCCGCGTAGAAACGCTTTGCCATGGCTCCAAAGAGATCTTCAAGGGTAACAATCTTTTTTCCTTGGACAAGTGAAGTACTTTATTTGGCATATGCCTGGATTTCCCTCACCAAAAGGCAGAAGATTAAGGGATTTCCGTTGGGTTGATTCTTGATATCCCCAATATATCTTGCATGTAGATCGTAAAATGTGTAGTACGGAATAAGCATACTTTGTGAAGCCCATCTGGATGCTTGGTCTGGATTGGTGATGTTTTATTTTGTGCACCAGATAAGACTCCGTGTAAAAATGAGTATTATGTGGAGTCCATTGTTTGTGCCTGTAAAGTGAAGTACTAGGAAGTACTGGAGGGGAATGTTAGGAAAATACCATCAGAGTGCATATTTTGTATGCTATAAAAGTCCAGTGTTTCTGGGATTGCAGGTGGCTGCAGGGATTTCTGGATGGTTGATCTAGATATGGTTTGGGAAGGGTATAGAAAGAGAGTTCTGTCGCTAACGCCAGGCTATAGTGATTGTCGCGGGCGATAGCTCCTAGCTAACCTATAATTATATAACAAGTCCTTAGGCGGCAGTGTGGCTATTGTGAGCTATTAAAGGCCAGTGAGCCGAACAGACAAGTGGATGACGACCCGCATCAGTTTAGACATTGAAATGGCGATTTGAGCAACAGACAAGGGTTGAACTGTATCCGCGTGATGGTTGTCTAACTTGAGTGCCAGAAAAAGTGGCTTCATTAGGATCACATCATGAGAGTCTTGGGTTGTTCGCTATTAAGACTAAAGTCTTCGGCCGTGGGCCGTGGAGCATGAATGCTCAAGTTTACCGTTGGGTTTGAAGCCCGAGAATGGTGGTGGGACCCTGGTATTCCGGTACACCGAGAACGTGCCCGGAGTGCCCGGAGCATTGGGCCGTGTTGTCGACTTTTGTGATATATTGATGTTGCGTGAGTGCACATATTTTGATATATCTGCTTGTAAAATGTTTTGCCTGCATGGAAGGAATACTGCTGCCCTGGTAAGGAGTGTAAGACCCCCCTTTTTTTGAAACATCAGGGTCTTAGGCCCAGAACCGCCGCATTGTGGTGACACCTTCACACCTGGGAAGGTCATCCGACAAAACGGCGATCCTGCCGGCAAAAGCGATCATGACTGTAGCAAAATATTAAAGCAAGTCCACGCAAGTCACATATATAGTAAATAAACTCCACGAAGGGAGTGTCCACAGAAATAATAAAAATACCAAATCTTGGGCTCATGCCCAGTACATGAAGTCCTCACTACATATCACTCAACGCAGAAGCAAAAACAAAATAACTACTAGAGACTAGGACTCACAGTCCCTGCCGTCTGAACTCTGGTACTAGACTGCCCCATCCCCAAGCATGCTGACCTCCGGGGCTGCTCCTCCATGCTGGGCTCCACGGTCCTCTAAAATGATGTGGTTCGAAAACCGTTAGTCTAAAAGACTAAGTACTATCTTCCCCCGCCCCTTCCCCATGGCTCCTAGGCACTGAGCGGGGAGAAGGAAAGGAGTGGACATGAAAGTGGAGAATAACAAATAAGTAGATGGCGGCGGAACTAATTTATCAGTTCTATATTATATAAGACAAAATGAAGGTAAGAAAGGCTGAATAAGAAAGTAACCTTAATTTATATGAAAACACATAAGCCAAGGGATCTTTTGCAGGGCTCCTATCGTATAAAATGTCTCATACCATTTTATACGATATGGTGTCGGTTTTCTGGCAAGTATACATATATAATTACTGAATAAAAAACCTTAACTTATAAGCACGCTCGCACGAACTTATAAACCAAGGGGTCATTTTGCAAGGCCTATTGTATAAAGCGTCTCATACCACTTATACAATAGGTGACGGTGTTATATGTAATGGTTATACTATGATATACAATTATGCCATGATGTGAACATGCAAGTGAAACTCACCCACTCGTCTCTGTGTACACAGACCTTTAGTTTCCCCTTTCTCGAGCCGAACCTCCCAGGATACCTCCGTAGTGGCAAACGAAAGCGGTGGGTTGGGCCTCGCCCACCTCTAAACTGGTAATTGCACTACTAGTAAGTCCTATCGTACGCCTCAATGCTGGTGCACAAAGAGGATCTCTTGCATACTCTTGCCGGCTGGTGCACCATAATTTATTTGGCCAAGTGTTAAACTACACTTGCCGAGTCAACGTATTGGCGTCGGTGCATCGACCCTCCAATACCGAAGACCCACCACCTTATACTTTATGCACATGCAACCTTATGTATCAGCTACCGAGCCAAAGCTCCCCGGACCATCCCGTCCGTCATAAATAACAACCGAGCCAAAGCACGTCGGGCCAACCTGCCCATCACCAAAACTACTACCGAGCCAAAGCTCGCCGGACTAACCCGTCCGTCACAAACAACAACCAAGCCAAAGCTCACCGGGCCAACCTGCCCACCACCAAATCCACTGAGCCTACTTCCCGAGTGACCCAAACTTTCACCCCAAGACAACGAGATGAATGAAGGTGAAACCCTAGATTTACTAGTTACTCTTGCATTCCAATTTTGCCTACAGTTTAGGTTAGCCCAGGACTGCCCAAGGTATTCCCTGTGAAGGGCTCTCGAGGGCACTAGGAACTATGATGAGATTACGCCCAAAGCTCCCTTTCGCAAGACATTTACTTTTATTGGTTAATACCCATCTCTTAGTCCCTTAAATGTTGTACTGGACCTAAACCTAGTGTATTTAACACTTTCTCTCCACGAGAAAACGATCTTTCGTCGATCCCGAACACCACATAACATTATCCAATCAAACACTCTACTCATCCTAACTTCCAAAGATGAACTCATTTTTATTTAGCCAAACCAGCAAATAGCTAACCCAAACTCATGTGCCCAAATTCATATTTCAACATAATTTCTGCAATTTTACTAAATGCAGACCAAGTTAAGCTATATGACGTGTAAAATGGGAGGCACATCAAATAATTACCCAGTACCCCTATAATAATTACTGGAGGGCTATCATGACATTTGTATCCTAAATCCAGAAATTCACAAATTTCCTAATTATTTGATAATTTATTTAATTATTCTAGTAAATCAAAAACCCAAGTTTGAACATGAAGTGCCCATTTGAGACAAGCAAATGCTCCACCAAATTTATGATAAATTCAAAATGATTATTTAACATAGAATCCAAAGTCTCCCAATTTTCCAGAAAGGTTAAGCCTCTAATTCTAATTTTGAATATAACATATTTTTATCAATTTTAAGAGGCAAGTGCAGCAAATATATTTCCAAAAATTTTGAGAAAATTCAAGAATGATTTTATGAACATTTAAATGTTCTAGGTCAAGTTTCATAATTTATCAAAAAGTAGTGAGCTCTAAACAAAATATTGAACAATTTTCCAAGTTAATGAGCTTGTGAAATAGGTACTGCAAATATGTATTCAAAAATTCTAATAAAATTCATACATTATTAATAAGGTATAAAACTCCCTCTGCCTAATTTTCATGACTTTCCAATGGACAGTGAATTCACAAAACCCAAATATATAAGAAGGGCTAATACATGCAACACAAAGGAAGTACTAAGAGTATTGAATTAAAATTCCCAATTAAATTCCTAGGGGTTCATACTACCCCTATGACCACACTACCCAAGTTTCATTACTGTTCAATGAGTTTTAGTAACTTGTTCTAGCACTACAGTATTTGTGCCCTAGACTAGGGTTAGGTTTTTAAGGGGCCTACCTATCTCCAAATCCAACAAGATTTTTACAAGAGGGTTTTAGCTAACCTAGTACCCTTCCTACCAAATTTCAAGTCCATACAAGGTCTTTTGACCTCATGCCCATCACAAGACACAAAAGCCCTTCCTTAGGGTTTGGTCTTAGGTCCTAGGGCAAATCTATTCCAATCCACCCCATCTTCCACGAGAAGGTGTTAAAAGCCATTCCAAGTCAGTTTCCCCAATTTCAACCTCTGTTGAGGTGGTTTGGCCACTCAAAACCCAAAGTGCACTTTTGACCTAAATACCCTTATTATGACAAGGCTAGGGTTTGCATGTTTTCAATTCAAACCATCTCCAAATGAGATGAAAGTTTAACCAGAGCCTTATGATGACCCCAAGCACCACTCACGAAAATTTGGGTGAGTTTGGAGGCATTTGGTCCATAAATTAATTTACCCTAGAGAAATTAAATAATTTCCAAAACTATAGAAAACGTTTCCCCAAAAATTCTCATTTTTGGGCATGACTAGATATAGACTAGGGTGACTCCCTGTCCAAATTTCAAGTCATTTGGTCCAGAGATGAAGTGTAGGCACCCATTTTAACTTCTGCCTAGCCCTAGGTATAGACCCCACCAAAATGGGTGCCCTGGTCAAACCAGGCACCCAAATTGGTTCAAACTAATTTTGAATTAATGTAGACCCATAGGGATACAATTTATGTGTTGACCATTTTCTATGAATTAGCCTCTAGGTATTTATAATAATTAAGAATATTAAATACATAGAGTGTGACAGATTCATTAAAATACAATAAATATAATCATATAGTTTGAATAGTAGCCGCACGCATATTGACGCACATTTGGACGGCATCCCGTCATCATCCCCGCGCGCCAACGACTAAGATTCAACACGCCTGGAGCAGTTTCCAAACGCAAACACCGGCGATCCGGTTACCTCCCTGGCCGGACACCGCCACCACCACCTCCGTTGAGGTGGTGGCTATCGCCAGGCGGCGGCACAGCCGCCGGAGAAGCCTATTCCGGTGAACCCGATAGGTAAGTTTTTTGCAGAAAAATGTGTAGAAAAGCTCTCCCGATCGGGCTCAATTGAGCCTGAAGCTTAGCACTAAGTGTTGCTACGATCTACACATGGAAGAAGGAGAGAAGGAGGACCTATTGGGAGGGCTGGAGGCGAGCTGATCTCCGGGTTGCCATGGCTGTGGTGGCAGCGATCGGGTTTCTGCAACAACACAGCCAAGTGCCTCGAATCCTCCAGGTAAAGGTTGTAACCTTCTCCACTCTGCCTGGCGATGATTTTAAGTTTCTCAATTGGGTAAGGGGAAGAGTGTAACACCAATGGCCATGAATGACCATTAATGGGCAATTTTGGTTTCAGCCATTTGAAGGGCAGAGCCACCCCACTAGCCGGCCACCTCCTGAAAACTCCTCCCCTGCCTCCAAGGAGTTAAAGCCCCATCAAAAGGGGGAGTTATGGGGCCTCCATGGTCATGATGGACATTAAGCTTAACCTTCTCTCTCCTCCAAGTTTGGGTAACTCCCTCTTTCTCTCTCCTAGTCACCCAATTCTGAATTTGGTGGGCCCAAAATGTGTCTCACCACCTCCTAGACCAATGGGACACACTTGCCTAGGCCCCACTTGGATTGGGCTTGAGTTAGCCATTTAGGCTAGTTTGACCACTTTGACCCAAGGGTTGATTTTGGTCAAATTGGCCACTAGGACTGACCCCAATGGGTACTTGGTGACCCATGGGCCTCCCCTAAAGTCTAGAAGTACTTGGGTAGGGTTAGCCTGCACTCTGAAGGTCACTTGTCCCTTAGTTAGTGCACTTTGATCAGTTTAGGGCTAGGATTGACTTGAGTCAACTTAGGCTCTAAAGTAGACCCCAATGGGTCCTAGGTGACCCATTGACCTCACCCTAGGATTGAGAGGACATGAGTGGGTTCCTCTTGGCTAAAGGAAGGTCAGTTGACCCTATATAGGTCAGTTTGACCCATTTAGGGTTAGAGTTGACTTTGGTCAACTTAACCACTTTGACTGCCCTCCATGGGTCCTTAGTGACTCATTGTACCCACGTTAGGTATAGGAAGACCCTGGTAGGGTCGGTTGGGCTTTACTAGGGCACACTATCCTTAGTTAGGACACCTTGCCCAATTTAGGCCTAGGGTGGTTCTAGGTCAACTTGGCCACCCTAGGTCGACTCCAATGGACCCTTCGGGCTCTAATGAACCTCACAATGGATTGGTGAGTCCATGGTGAGGTCTTGGAGTACTGGTGAAGCTCCATTATCATCTTAAACTAGGGTTTAGAAATCTACTGTTTGCAGACCATAATGATCTCACCTACATTCCTAGGTTCACTTGGCCTCCTTGGGCTTCCTAGGGTTTTGTCATGACCTAGTCATGACAAAACCACTCCTAGGGGTCTAGTTGTTTGAGGGATGTTACAAATCCCAATATATAAACAAAAAAATTTCGTCCGCGAAATTCTAGTTAGGCATACGGGGTTTCAAATATGAAAGGAAAATTGTAACATCTCGAGAGGTTGTGAATAATACTTGACCGAAAAGCTCCAGGTACCTCTATTGCATCAAGTCCTGAGGCTCCCATATGTGCTCCTCTCGCCCATGATTCCTCCACAGGACCTTGACCAATGGAACCTTCCTGCGTCACAAGACTCGCATTCCCTTGTCGTCAATCCGGACCGGTTCTAGGTGAAATGACCGATCAGATGCTACCGGCCCATAAGTGGCCGTAATCTGCTGCTCCGGGCGTAGTAGAGCCCTCCTAAGAGAGGATATATGGAACACGTCATGTAGGCTCGCCAGCTCCGGTGGCATCTCCAACCTGTATGCCAAGGGACCGATCCGCTCCCGGATCCTATAAGGTCCCAAATATCTTGGGCTGAGCTTCTTCTTCCGACCGCATACCCGTGAACCCCATGCATCAGTCAGATCTTCAAGAATACACGGTCCCCCACCTGGAACTCCACTTGACGATGCCGAGCGTCGTAATACTTAGCCTGTCGGCTCTGTGCCTCTAGCATCCTGTCCCGTATCAATCTCACCTGAACCTCGGTGTCCTCAACAAACTCCGAACCCAAAGCCTTCAGATCCTCATCTTGTATCCACGACAGCGGAGTCCTACACCTCCGTCTGTATACGACCACATAAGGAGCCAGGCCTATGCTGGACTGGTAGCTGTTGTTATATGAGAACTCGATCAGTGGCAACAGCTTCTCCCAAGGCTCACCACGATCCAATATGCAAAGTCGCATCAGATCTTCCAAAGTCTGGTTGGTGCGTTCCGTCTGCCCATCAGTATGGGGATGAAAAGCCGTACTGAATGTCAGCCGCGTGCCCAAGTAAGTCTGCACTGATCTCCACTCCCTGGACGTAAACCGCCCATCCCGATCCGATACAATCATCCTGGGTATGCCATGATAACGGACGAAATGCTCCACGAATTTCCGAACCAGCACACCAACCGAGTCATCCTTTCTGATCGGGATAAATTTGGCTACCTTCGTCAGCCGGTCGACGATCACCTAGATCGAATCATTCCCTGTCCGCGATCGGGTAATCCCATTTATAAAGTCCATCGCGATATCATCGAACTTCCACTCCGGCACTGGGAGTGGCTGCAATAATCCTGCAGTGTTTCTGCACTCTGCCTTCACCAGCCTGCACGCCTCACAGTGGGTCACGAAGTAGGTGATATCCTTCTTCATTCCTGGCCAGTACATGTTCTTCTTCATATCCGCAGTCATATTTGTAATCCCCGGGTGTACCAAATACCGACTGTAGTGAGCCTCCGGCATAATATCCCCCCGGACCTGGCCTCCCTCTGGTATGTAAACCGGTCCTCTGAAGCACACTAGACCAACCATTTGTGTGTAATCTCCAGCGGTGCCTACTTCTAAGGCCCGGAAAATTGGCTATAGCTTGGCATCTTGCCTCTGCCCATCTCTGACTCGGTCTTGTATGTCATCTGTGACAACCAACGATGATAGGTACTCCCTGTACAGCTTAGGGTGATCCTAGGACACCAAGGATATCTGAATCGTTTTTAGCATTTGGACCAACTCCAAGGCCATCAACTGCGGTCTGCCACAACATTCGCCTTCCCAGGGTGGTAGTGCATCTCGTACTGGTAATCTGCTAGGAACTCCACCCACCATCTCTGCCTGATATTCAGCTCTTTCTGCATGTCCACATACCTCAAATTTTTGTGGTTGGAGTATATGTCGCATTGGACACCGTATAGATTGTGTCGCTAGACTTTCAGAGCAAATATGAACGCTCCCATCTCTAAGTCATGAACAGGGTAGTTCTGCTCATGCTTCTTCAGCTATCGTGAGGCGTACGCTATCACATGACCATTCTGCATTAGTACTGCACCTATGCCCTGGTAGGAAGCGTCAGTGTAGACCTGGAATCCTTCTCTCCCCGAAGGGAGGGCAAGTTTAGGAGTCGAGGTGAGTCGATCCTTCTGCTCCTAAAAAGCCACCTCGCACTGCAGGGTCAAGACAAAAGGTACATCCGTCCTCGTCAGGGATGTGAGTGGAAGGGCAATACAAGAAAATCCCTCCACAAACTTTCGGTAGTAACCGGCAAGTCCTAGAAAACTCTGCACGTTTGTGGCCGACTTTAGTTGCGGCCAATCCCTAACTGCCTGAATCTTGGCCGGGTCCACTGCTAACCCAGCACCACTGATGATATGGCCTAGGAAAGCCACCTCCCTCAACCATAACTGGTATTTGCTGAACTTCGCATAAAGCTGGTGCTCCCGCAGTCTCTCCAGGGTCAGCGTCAGATGTCGTGTGTGCTCCTCCTCTGTTCTCGAGTAGATGAGGATGTCATCAATAAACACAATGACAAACACATCTAAATATGCCTCGAACACCTGATTTATGAGGCTCATGAACGCTGATGGTGCATTCGTGAGCCCTAAAGGCATCACGGTAAACTCGAACAACCCATATCTGCTACTGAAAGCAGTCTTCGGAATGTCCTCCTCCTGGTTCCGCAGCTGGTAGTAGCCTGACCTCAAATCCAATTTAGAAAAGAAATGCGCCCCCTCCAGCTGATCAAACAGCTCATCTATCCTTGGCAATGGATAGGTATTCCGGTCTGTCGATCGGTTCAGTGCTCGGTAGTCGATGCACAATCTTAGTGTCCCATCCTTCTTCTTGACGAACAACATTGGAGCTCCCCATGGTGAAGGGCTTGGACGGACAAATCCGGCTTCCACTAGTTCCTGTAGCTGGCTTTGAAACTCGGTCAACTCCTTCGGGGCCATCCAGTAAGGGGCTCTAGACGCCGGCTTAGCCCCTTGTACCAACTGTATCCGGAAATCCTGCTCCCGGTGTGTCCTGTTTCCGCAAAATCTCGCACCACCGGGATATCCGAGATGGAATCCTTGGCCTCATCCATTTCAAACAGCACTTCATAGACTTCCTCCCCTGCAAGTGGGCCTTGACGGCCTACACGGATAACAACAAGAGAGGGGGAATAGGTCTAATACCTTCGATGACGATGTAGGAATCCCCATGCCTCACAGTGTTCCTCTTTGACAGGCAGTCAATCTAGGCATGGTTCCAATGCAACCATGTCATGGCCAGGATCAAGTCAAAGACTGGCATCTTCAGGACCGTCGTTGGCGCTTCGAATGTCTTTCTGGCGATCTCCACCTCCATGTTGCAGCGGGCGGTGGTGAATAGCTCTGATCCGTCTGGTAGTCGTATCCTCATCATCAAGCCTATGAACAGCTCCACACCATCCAGTCCTTCCACGAAGGCTTCCGACACGAACGAGTGTGAAGCACTGTATCGAACAGTGTATAGGCGGGCTTGCCGCTGATGAAGACTATGCCTGGGGTAGTTTAAAGTCTTAGAAATCTAATTATGGTTTTCTTTCCTTGTTTATTAGTTCTATATCCATAACCCTAATTACCTAGGAAAGAGAAAACTTAAAATTAATTGGCGTATCTGTGATCACTTGCCCCGGATTCCGTTGTTGAGTTAGATCCAGTGCATATACTTGCTCCCTCTCCTACCTGTGGCCTCTACCCTGATATCCACTGAAAGTTCAGGAGGTATGCTTGATACCACCTGAAGGTGTTAGTTAGATCAGATATACTCTAGAGGGGGGGGGGGGGGGGTGAATAGAGTATGTTGGTGATTTTAAAACTTTTACAACTGTTGTTGTATTTTAGGTGTGTGTGCAGGGAAGCAAATACAATAAACCAAGATGCAGCAACTATCTAATCACAACACATTCACAGAGCAAGGCCAGAAAACAAAAAGAAAATAAAGCAACCAGACGACACAAGAATTTTATAGTGGTTCCCCAAATCTGGGTAGTCCACTCTTCTACCACCCTGGTAGGAATCCACTGCAAGAAGGGGTTGATCAGGTGTCCTAGCACCAATGGGGTTTTGATCAGGTTCCCAAAAACCAAACCCTCAAGTCTTTTGGAGAGAGACTTGCAACCAGAATAATTTTGAAGGGAATTAAAACCCTGTACAGAGGTGGAGTGAGAGGGTGATGAGGACTTCTCTTTCTCAAGTCAAATGAGAAGACTTGCGGATTGTTGTTTAGCAGCTTTGCTCCCCCTGAGATGTAGAATGAATAAGGAAAAATGCTGGAGCACTGCTTCAGGGTGATAGGTCTTCAAGGACCTAGATTTCCTGGTCCAGAGAAAGTCTCCAGGAACTTCTTGTGACTGATATGAATGTATTGTCTTTGAAGTTATCCTGAGTAAGAGCAGATGAAGAAGACTCTTGATATTGATGTAGTGTTCTTCTTCTTCTTCTTCTTCTTGATCAGTTTCTCTCTGGGCCAAGAATGAATTCTTTTTTCTGTGTAGTCTGAATCACTGTCTGTCTTTTTGTTGTTGTGTATGTCTGTATTGCTCACTCTTTCTGTATATCTCAATGTCTCATAAGAAACATTCGAATTTTGAATATAGAGCAGTAATGGCAGACGGCCTGGAAAGGAAGCAGCAATTAATTATTTCCCCAACTGTTTCCATGGGAAAATGACATGTAATAATCCAGGATTAACTTCGCATTCTAACGGTAGTATTCTGGGAAGAACTGCCATTAAATGTTCAGGAATCAGCGCCATGGAATGAGACGGGAACGGAAGAAGACCTAGTCTGGAATCGTCGACCGAAGAACATAATTCATCGAACTGAGTTTTGAGTTCGTCGAGCTGAGCCTGAGTTCGTCGAGCTGAGCTGAGTTCGTCGAGCTGACAGTCTTCATTCATTGAACAGACAATCTTCAATATCAGACAATCTTTATTCGTTGAGGAGAGAACTAAATTCGTCGAGCTGAGAACTGAAGTCGTCGACCTGAGAATCTAAGAACTTGAGGTCCAAGTTCGTCGAGCTCAGAAAGTAATTCGTCGACCAAAGCTTGAAGTTGGACTTAGAGAAATTCTGAAGTAGTCCTAATAATGCTTGAAGTAGAATCCCCGTGTTCATCGAACAAAGAACATAGTTCGTCGAGCTCAGCACTACGAATTGTCTCACGATCGTCGAGCATAGAACTCCCTTCGTCGAGCTGAGTTCGACGAACGTCGAACTCATTTCACTTAGTCTGAAAAACTGATAGATCTGGAGTTCCTGATGGTCTTAAGGAAGGCTGGTCCATCTGAAGTTGAGATAGAGGACTGTCCTAGACTCTAAGACATAAACTTGACCCAGACTATACATGATGGGTCACATCCTAAGTCAGTGGACCTAGCCCAAATCAAATAGGGATCCAACAATCTCCCCCTATTTGGGTGAGGTCACTGACAGAGACTTCAAGCAAAGAACAAAGCAAAATTAAGAAATATATCTGGCAGAGAATTTACAACACATGCATCAGATATATATATACATACAGGCTTTGTTTTAGTACAAGATATAGTCTGAAATAGAAGCAGAAATGAAATAACCACAAAATTACTTCTCTGTCTTCTTCTGTTTTAGCTTGTCTCCTGGTGCTTTATCTCCTGGCTTTTTGAAAATAATTTCCCTATTGGGATCTGAAGCTTGAGCCCTGGTCATAGTCATGTCAGCTGCCCCTATGATGTTCAGTGAAGTGGCTCTGGGGACAACTGCTTCTCGGTGAAGATGCATGTACTCATCAACATTGAGTAGCTTGTTTCGTTTCCCAAATCTCTTTAGCTCATCTCTCCTGTATTGAGACATAGTAGTTAAGCCTATTGTATCCTTGCCTTCAGCTTTAGCTTTGTTGATTAGAGATAAGCCAATGAGCTCTTGGAACCTTGCCATTCTGGCTGTGTTGGCTGTTTCTGGATCTTCAGGAGGAGAATAGGGCCTTTCAGCTTCATGTTCCTTAGATTCCTGGTGCTGCTGCTGCTGTTGTTGTTGATGGTGTTGTCTGCCTGAAGATGGTGGCCTTGGCTGACTACCACCAGAAGATCTCCCTGTTTGTCTCTGATAAGTTTGAATATGGGCAGATCTCTGAGAGCCAGAGCCAGAGGCACCTGCTGCTGGAGGAGGAGGAGGAGGAGGATCCTTTCTGTATCTATGAACTGGGGGAGGAGAGTATCTCCTACTCCTCTTCTTCTCTCTTTGCTGGTTCTTTGATAGCCACATCCATGCAGGCATCCCTTTGTAAGGAGTAACATTGTGCAAAATATAGTATGGAGTGTCTGCAGTGGGATTAGGCTTGGGAGCAGGAGGAGGAGCCTTCCTTTTCTTAGAAAGCAACTTCTTTTTATTTTTAGCAGCCTCCTCATCTGATTCATCATCATCATCATCATCAGAACCTGAACTCTGAGGATTGTCATACAGAGCATTCAACTTCCTCAGAGTGTCATCAGAAATGATAAGAGGTTTTTCTTGAGGGGGGATAGAAGTTTCAGAGGGTGAGGGTTCAACAGCAGTAGAGACAGAGCTTTCAGCTGCTGCCTTGTTCTCTTCTTCAATGTCTGCCAGAATGAGCTCATCCAGATCAGGCATGGGAGAATCATCCATGACAAAGTCTGGGACAGAGCAGATTTCTGGAATAGACACAGGAATTGGAACAGCAGTAGGAGCAGCAAAGGTGTCACAGAGTTGCTTGGCAACTGCTGGACTAGCTGGAGAGGTATACTGGACAATAGCCAAATATGGCTTAGCAACCTCTGCTGAAGGAAGCTTCATATAAATAGGATCAAAGGTATGAAGTATCTCAAATAAATTAACTGTGGGATTTTTAAGGAAATCACCAGCAGTTGTTATTGTATCTACTGACTCATCAAAGCTAATGTCAGTGTCCATAAATTGAATAAAATCAATTGCTGTATCTGTAACTGCAACTGCATTATCAAGCACTGTATCAACTGTATCTGTATTATCAAAAACTGTATCTGCAGTATCAACTGTATCAACCTCTGCAGCTGCTGCACCAGCTTCATCATGGAGCATCTCCCCCTGCCTGGGTTCAGGAGAACCTGGAGCCAGGCCCCTGAATGAAGAGTGGGCAGCAAAAAGGGCTGTGATTTGTGCAGATAAAGAATTAATGGAATTCACCAGAGGTGTAATGGCCTCTATGATGAGTGATTGAATGAGAGGAGTCAGAAGAGAGATGATGGAGGGAATGGTGGAAGAGTCCAGAAGTGGAGAAAGAAAGGTGGAGGGGATAAAAGCAGAGGAGGAAGGAAGAATATGTGGAGGGGATAATGGAGGGAGAACAGTGTGTGGTTCAGTGGGTATGGTGTAGGATGGAATAGTGGATAGGTGTGGGGGAAGAGGGGATTGAGGAGGTGAGGGAATATGTGTTTCAGTGGGGGAAACTGGAGGTATAGTGATATGTGCAAGATCAAGCGGTGGAGGTTGATGTTGAGGTGGAGTCAATTGAGGTGCAGGAGGAGTGGGAAGAGATTTGGTAGGTGGAATGGCCTCTTTAGTGTCAGGGTGGGGAGTGACCTTGATGGTCCTTGTGCTCTCAGAAGCGTTGATGGAGGAGGAGGAACCCTTGGAGGGTTTGGTGATTGTCCTCTCCCATCTGCCAAACAAGGCGCAGGTGAGGCGCTTGCTGGCATTGATGAATGTGGTCGGGGAGACCAAACATTCACTGGCCTTTTCCTGGAGGAAAATCCCCAGGATTCTGCCGTAGCAGACTTCCTTCTTGCTTGTTTTCTTCTTGATTAGGTCAAAGAAGACCATGCCCCAGTCGACCTGTCGTTTGTTGAGCACTGCGCACATAATCAGGAATTGATGGCGAGTGATATAGTCATGTGTCGAGTGCTTGCCCATCAGAATTTTTCCTACAATGTCGGCCAAAAATTGATAGGCGGCAGACAGTTGCCTCTTCAGAAGCTTATTAGGATTGCTGCCGGAGAAACCCATTACCTTCAACATATCAGAATATTCTTCAGCGTCCATTTCCAAGTTGTCTTCACCATTGATCAGTCCAAAAATTTCAGTAAGTACTGCTGGAGACATGGAAACCGCAGTGTTTCCAATATGTCCTGTCAGATCTCCGTCTTCAGAAACGGTTGCAGTGTACACCCATTCTCTTATCTCGGTTGAGTGTAGCTTGATGCTGCGAGTCATGAAGTCCTTGAGATGCAATTCTTCATGTAATTCCAGGATATAAAGAAAGATTGGATCGGAATGTTGGAAAGACTCAAAATCCATGGAGAATGCTGCATCAAACTTCATCGCCGCAAGTGCTCCTGGAGGAATCGCCATTGATGACCTGCAAAGAAAACCATAGAGAAAACGACGATCAAGAGCAAAGGAACTGAAAGCGCGGGACGGAGGTCGAAGAAAACCTAGATATGAGATTTTCGGAATATGAATCAACAAGCTCCGTTCCACGAAAAGAGGCAGTTCTTCGAACTGAGTTCGACGAAATAAGTTAGAGGTGAGTAGTTCGTCGAACTCATTTAGAAGAATTGAAAACAGTTCGTCGAACTCCGTTCGACGAAATGGTTTCTGAAGTAAGGTTCGTTGATCTCCGGTCGACGAAAATTGTTTCCACACAGAGAATTCGTCGATCTCCGTTCGACGAGAATCTCTCAAACTTTCCCTAATTCGTCGAACTCCGTTCGACGAACTCTGGAAAATTCGTCGAATGCAGACAGAAATTAATTTAACTCTTCTCCATTAATCATTCCCAGTTGATTTATAAAGAACAGATGAGTTTTCTCATCTAAAGGTTTGGTGAAAATATCTTCTCTCTGTAAATCAGTAGGAATATGAATCAAGTTAATCTTCTTTTTGTCTACATTATTTCTAATAAAATGATGTCTTATTTCAATATGTTTAGTCATGGAATGATGAACTGGATTCTGAGCTATAGCAATAGCACTTGTATTATCACAAAATAAGGTTGAATTATTTAATTTGATACCATAATCTAGGAGCTGGTTTTGTATCCATAGCATCTGTGAACAGCAGCTGCCAGCAGCCATATACTCTGCCTCAGCAGTTGATGTAGACACAGATGTCTGTTTTTTGCAAAACCAAGAGATAAGTCTCATACACAGGAACTGGCAAGTTCCAGAGGTACTTTTTCTATCCACTCTACATCCAGCATAGTCAGCATCTGAGTATCCAGTTAACTCAAATTCTGACTCTGCAGGATACCAGAGTCCTAAACTAGGACAACTCTTTATATATCTCAAAATCCTTTTTAGAAAAATAAGATGAGATTCTTTAGGATTCACTTTGAATCTAGCACAAAGGCATGTGACAAACATTATGTCAGGCCTGCTAGCTGTTAAGTATAATAGGGATCCAACAATTGCCCTATAATGTTTCTGATCTACAGGTTTCCCTGCTGCATCAGAATCCACAACAACATTGATAGCCATAGGTGTTTTCATTCCTAAAGCATCACCCATCCCAAACTTTTTAATAAGCTCTTTAGCATACTTAGATTGGGAGAGGAAGATACCATCAGAGAGCTGCTTCACTTGGAGACCAAGGAAGTAGGAAAGCTCACCCATGCTACTCATCTCAAATTTGGAATGCATGAGGTCAACAAACCTCTTGCACAATTTGGTATCAGTAGACCCAAAAATAATGTCATCCACATATATTTGTACCAATAAGATTTGGTCCTTATGATGTCTAGTGAAAATGGTTTTATCTATGGCTCCTCTTGTAAATTTATGCTCTAAGAGAAAGCTAGCTAGGGTCTCATATCAAGCTCTTGGAGCTTGCTTTAAACCATAGAGAGCTTTATGCAATTTATAAACATAAGATGGTTGAGTTAGAGAGATAAAACCTGGAGGTTGTTCTACATAAACCTCTTCTTGAAGTACACCATTCAGAAAGGCAATCTTAACATCCATCTGGAATACTTTGAACTTTTTGTAGGCTGCATAGGCTAGGAATATTCTAATAGCCTCCAACCTTGCAACAGGGGCAAAGGTTTGGTCATAGTCTATTCCTTCCTCTTGCCTATAGCCTTGAGCAACAAGTTTAGCCTTGTTTCTTACTATGTTCCCTTGTGCATCCAATTTGTTCCTATAGACCCATTTGGTTCCAATAACTGGGTAGTTATGGGGTCTTGGAACCAAATCCCAAACTCTACATCTCTCAAATTGATTTAGTTGCTCTTGTATTGCAAGAATCCAGTGGGGATCTTGCTCAGCTTCATGGATGGTGAGAGGTTCAATTTGAGAGAGAAAATAGGCATGCATCAAGTCTTGATTGAGCTGATGTCTTGTCTGTACACCAACTGAAATGTCTCCAATCACTTGAGATCTGGGGTGATCTCTAAGTGTGACAAGATCAGTTGGTGGAGTTGGTTGAGTAACAGCTTCTGTAAATAATTCCTCTTGAGGAATGGTACTGGCTGTTGATGGAAGTTCAGTTACTTCCTCTTGGAATTCTTCTTCACTATCTTCAACAGCCTATGGAGTGGGATGAGTTGGAACCTCTTGGGTAAGGTTTAGTCCATCCATAGACTCACACAGTGGTGAAACCTGCAAAAAACTATTTGTAGAAATGTCTTTCTCCTTATAAGACATGTTATCTTCATCAAAAGACACATGAACATATTCTTCAATTTTATGGGATGATTTGTTGAAAACCCTATAGGCCTTGCTTACTTGGGAATATCCTAAAAAAATTCCTTCTTCAGCCTTAGCCTCAAATTTTCTAATGTATCTTTTGTTATTAGTGTGGATGTAACATATGCAACCAAAAACTTTAAAGTAAGTGATTTTAGGTTTCTTTTCTTTAAGTAGTTCATAGGGGGTCTTATGTTTTAGTTTATGTATAAGACATCTGTTCAGAACATAGTTAGCTGTGTTTACAGCTTTTGCCCAAAAGGATAGAGGCATGTAAGCATCTGCTAATAATGTACCTGCAGCTTTAGTGAGTGTCCTATTTTTCCTTTCAGCAATCCCATTTTGTTGGGGAGTTCTAGGAGCTGAGAAGCACTGCCTGATACCTTCCTTCTCACAGAACTCATGCATAAGAAGAGACTCAAACTCTGTGCCATGATCACTTCTGATCAATGTAACATGAGTAGAGAACTCAATCTGTATGGTCCTGAGAAAATCTGTAAGAACTTTGAATGTATCTGACTTAGCTCTCAGAAAGGCTACCCAACTGAATCTGAAAAAATCATCAACAATGACTAAGGTGTAAGACTTCCCTCCTAGGCTTTGCACTGCAATGAGTCCAAAAAGATCCACATGAAGCAGATACAATATCCTAGGTGAATCACTTTTATTAATGGATTTGAAACTAGTTTTAGTTTGCTTGCCTAGTTGACAGGCCCTGCATAGGCTTTCTTTCTTATAGGGGCCAGAAGGTAAACCTCTAACAAGGTTGTCTTTAGATAATCTAGATATGTTCTTAAGGTTTACATGTCCTAGCCTTTTGTGCCATAACTCATTTTGGTTACTAGTGATATTGATTAAACAAATATCAGTTGTGGTAGAAATGAAATCTACTAAATATATGTTTCCTTGTCTAAGTCCAATTAAAACAGTTTGGTTTTTATCATTTATAATAGACCAAGAGGTAGAGTTGAAATGTACCTGATAACCT
The DNA here is from genome assembly GCA_039583875.1 of Platanthera guangdongensis. NCBI lineage: Eukaryota > Viridiplantae > Streptophyta > Magnoliopsida > Asparagales > Orchidaceae > Platanthera > Platanthera guangdongensis. The sequence continues at coordinate 37,091,243 of CM077156.1, read as the reverse complement.
TCATCACATAATTGACTTATGGTTATAAGGTTATGTTTAAGTCCTCTTACATATGTCACCTTTTTGAAGGTCACTGCTCCAATGCTTACTCTTCCATATCCTTCTGAATGACCACTCTTTGAGTCTCCAAATATCACCTTTGGTCCTCGCTTGGACTTATAGCTGGAGAGATTTGCTTTGCTGCCAGTCATGTGCTTGGAGCAGCCACTGTCCAGGTACCAGGTCTGACTTAACCTTGGACAGCTCTTCACCTGTACCTGCATTAAAAAATAAAGCTCAATTGTTCTTGACCCAGGTTACCTTGGGTCCTTGGTTTGGCTGAAAAGTAAAACTAGAAATGACTGATAAGGCAGGTTGAGACTTTTACCCTAGAGGGTGATATTTCCTTGGTGGGATTATCTAATCAGCTACTGGATTAAATGTCTTGTTAGCTGCTTTAAAATTTCTATAGGAGAAATGATTTATATTTGGTCGTTCTGGGATCGACGAATTATTGTGAGTTCGTCGACCATAGTTCGACGAATGGGGATGAGATCGTCGACCTCCACTTAGAGAATGACCATGGTCATTTTCTGCGTCTCACGTTCGTCGACCTCTGCTCGACGAACCATACACAGTTCGTCGATCGCAGTTGGACGAATAATTATTTCTGAAGTTTGCGTTCAGTGTTCGTCGATCGGGGTTCGGCGAACTTGGAGGATTTCGTCGATCTGAGTTCGACGAATTCTGTTGAACTTGGTTTTTAACAACTTTCTTCTGTTTTCTGTTTCTATTGTCTAGGAGATTTGACTTGTTTTCTGACATGGGTTTTTCAATTAGTTTCTCTTTACCCTTAGCACTGATAAACTTTATGGGAGTAGAAAGTATATTCTTCTTTATTATGGGGGGTAAACCTGATGAAGCACCCCAGCCCAGCCTGCCATTTAATCTGACATTTACTGTGCTTGTGATATCCATCAGCTTGCGGCTTCTCCCATTGAGAGATTGCTCAAGTTGTTTTGGCTCACATAGTTCAGATTTTAACTTGATTATCTGTTCATTAGCTAGTGTCAATTGATCAGTTAGTTTTCTATTTTCTGTGCTGACAGATTCAAGGTTTTCTAGTCTAGTCCTCAAGGTTTTTATTTCTTTCTCTGAGTTTATTAGATCCATGCACATAGTTTTAAATTCTACTTTAAATATGTCAGAATTGAAATCAAAACTAGAAATCACCTGATCAGCCTCTGAGTCTGAGGCACCTTCATCTTCAGAATCCTCTTCTGATCCACAGTTGCTTTTGGAGGCATCTAATGCCATTAGGCACACCTCCTTGGATCTAGCTTCTTCCTCTTCTTCACTGGAGCTGGAGGAGGATGTTTCCTCTTCTGTGTCACTCCAGGACTCAGCAACAAATCCTTTGTCTTTCCTTTTATATTTGTTGGAGGAGGGTCTGCTGCTTTGTTTTCTTCTGGAATCCTTGTCCCTGCCCTTGTCCTTTTTCTGATTCTCTGGGCATTCTGAAATATAGTGCCCAGGCTTTCTGCATCCAAAACACACAACCTCCTTAGTTGGTGTCTTGTCATATTTGGGCTTATCATCCTGCCTGGATGATTTTCTTCTAAAGTCCTTTCTTGCCATTTTGTAGAATTTTTGGCAAAAAGACTCATTAACTGTTCATTGGATGTAGATGTTTCATTGTCTTCAGAAGCTTTGAAGGCCAAGCTGTGTTCCTTCCTAACTGGGGTAGTTGCCTTCTGTTCTGCTACCTCTCTTGATTTGACAAGCTGCTCATATGACTTCAGCTTGCCTAACAGAGATTTTGTTGAAATCTCATTGAGGCTTCTGGCTTCTTTGATTGGCCAGATTCTGGAATCCCATGAACTGGGGAAACACATTAGTATCTTGTCATTCACCTCAGTTAAGGTGATGTCCTTGTCAAGAGTCTTGAGTTCACTGATGATTGAACTTAATCTATTGTACATCTCAGCCACAGATTCTGTCTCATTCTTTTTGAAATTCTCATAGAGAGAAATGAGACTGGATCTCCTATCATTTCTTTCATCAGCCGAGCCTGCTACCATTTGGTTGAGAGAGTCCCAAATGGCCTTGGCTGAGGTGCACTCAGCCACCTTCTGAAATATGTCATCTGACATTGTTTGGGCCAGAATATTCATAGCCTTTGCATCAGCCATCTTGGCTTTCTTATAGGCTTCAGTATTGTCTGGAGGTGGTACTGCACTCAGATTAGTTGATGTGTTGGCAAAAGTTGCAGGAGCTGGAGGAACACCTGTTGAAATGACAGAAAAAATATCCTCATCAATGGAGTTCATATATAATCTAATTCTTGCCTTCCAGATGGCAAACTTATTAAGATTGCACACTGGAGGTCTGATGCTTGTATAATCCTTGTTTTGGGCCATGTCTGTGAGAAGGAAAAGTCCAATAACAGAATAAAAACAAACAGATCTAACTAAGGGATCTTTGGGTTCACGTGTTAGCCTGTACAACCAATCAGGTATGGTATGTTAACCAACCTGGAGCACTGAATTAGTTGAATAGCAACCAACCTGTAGGGTCTGATAATTTAACCAACCTGGCTCTGATACCAATTGAATGTTCAGGTGGTATCAAGCATACCTCCTGAACTTTCATCCACGACCTCGGCCATGTCCTCGGCCTCCAAAATACTAAGCTGGCGTGGCATCCAGTGGTGCTGGTGGTGGTGCCCCCCTCATGGGGCAGTTCCTCCGGATATGCCCCACCCGAGTGATGGTTGAAGCACTCTGGCGGGGGATATGCCATACCCCCGGGTCTCTGCACCTCCCGCATCTGGGGTGGCTGAGGGGCCACCACTCTGGTTCCCTCTGCTCCTGTCTCACCTCCGGACGAGGCTGATCTTCTGCTCTTCTCCCATCTGTGATGTGGCCCTGCTGCTGATCATTTCTGACTCCCCGACCCTGATCCTCAGTTGGCCACTTCCGGCCTCGGGTAGTATGACAATCTGCCTCGATCCTTTTTTCCATCTCCAATATCCATGGAAAAGGCCCGTCAGACACGAACAACAGAGACTCCCTCAGATCCTCTTATAGGCCCTTATAGAACCTCTTGGTGTAACCTGCCTCATCCAACTTGTAAGAATCCGAAAACAAGGCTAGATAGTTGAACTCGCAATGATACTCCACCACTATCTTGCTACCCTATCTCAACTATAGAAATCTATCTTTCAACTCATCTCTGGCTGACTGCGGAACAAAATGCTCCAACAGTGCGGCCCTGAACTCCCCCCAAGCAATCTTTGCAACCTCCCTGTCAACAAACGTCGTGTCCAGCGATGTCTTCCACCATCTCTTGGCATGGGACTCCAAGCAAGAGACAACCAAGGGCACCCTCTCCTCCCACGGGCATCAGATCCCAGTCAGCATCTACATGATGTACAACCACTGCTCCGTTCGAACGACCGACTCTGTCCTCATGTAGGATGGAGGAGAAAGTCCTTGGAATATACTCAGCCAGTTGGCCCCCGGGTTTGGCTGCGGAGTCGGAATCTGTTGAGCCCTAAAAGCCTCCAAGATAGTTATGAGGGTCTGCCCCAACTCTGATTGTAGGAACAGAGTGGGGACCGGGGGAGGTGGTGCAACATTCGTAGTCTGCTAGACTCCTCCCTGTGGTGTAGGCTGTGCTGGAGGCTGCGTAATAAAGCCATTAGTAAGTAATCGACTCAAACCTAATTAAAAGTGGACAATTTACATGTGATCCACTATATGGGCACACCACTACTTCCGCTGCTTAGTTTGTCCCCAAAATAAACTCGCGCGGGGGTGACCCAGGGGTTGTGGACTACTACATTCGATCGAGGTCTGCTCTGATACCACTTGTAATACACCATTTTTTTCGAAACACCGTGGTCTTAGGCCCAGAACCGCCGCTCTGTGGTGACACCTTCACGCCCGGGAAGGTCATCACTACAAAACGCCGATCCTGCCGGCCAAATCGATCACAACTGTAGCAAAATAATAAAGCAAGTCCACGTAAGTCACATATATAGTAAATAAACTCCACGAAGTGAGTGTCCACAGAAATAATAAAAATATCAAATCTTGGGCTCATGCCCAGTACATCAAGTCCTCACTACATATCACTCAACGCGGAAGCAAAACCAAAATAACTACTAGAGACCAGGACTCACAGTCCCTGCCGTCTGAACTCCGGTACTAGAATGCCCCATCTCCAAGCGTGCCGACCTCCGGGGCTGCTCCTCCATACTGGGCTCCACGGTCTCCTAAAATGATGTGGTTCGAAAACCGTTAGTCTAAAATACTAAGTCCTATCTTCCCCCGCCCCTTCGCCCATGACTCCTAGGCACCGAGCGGGGAGAAGGAAAGGAGTGGACATGAAAGGGAGTAACAAATAAGCAGATGACAGCGGAACTATTCTAGTAGTTATATAGTATAAAAGACAAAATGAAGGTAAGAAAGGCTGAATAAGAAAGTAACCTTAACTTATATGAAAACACATAAGCCAAGGGATCTTTTATAGGGCTCCTATCGTATAAAATGTCTCATACCATTTTATACGATAGGGTGTCGGTTTTCTAGCAAGTATACATATATAATTACTGAATAAAAAACCTTAACTTATAAGCACGCTCACACGAACTTATAAACCAATGGGTCATTTTGCAGGTCCTATTGTATAAAGCGTCCCATACCACGTATACAATAGGTGTCGGGGTTATATGCAAAGGTTATGCTATGAAATACAATTATGCCATGATGTGAACATGCAAGTGTAACTCACGCACTCGACTCTTTGTACACAGACCTTTAGTTCCCCCTTTCTGGAGCCAAACATCCCAGGATAACTCCGTAGTGGTAAACAGAAGCGGTGGGTTGGGCCTCGCCCATCTCTAACCGGTAATTGCACTACCAGTCAGACCTATCGTACGCCTGAGCACTGGTGCACAAAGCGAAGCTCCTGCGTACTCTTGCCGGTTGTCGCACCAGACTTTATTTTGCCAAGTGTTAAACCACACTTGCGAGTCAACGTATTGGCGTTGGTGCATCGACCATCCTATACTGAAGACCCACCACCTTATACTTTATGCACATGCAACCTTATGTATCAGCTATCGAGCCAAATCTCTCCGGACCATCCCGTCCGTCATAAACAACAACCGAGCCAAAGCACGCCAGGCCAACCTTCCCATCACCAAAACTACTACCGAGCCAAAGCTCGCCGGACTAACCCGTCTGTCATAAACAACAACCGAGCCAAAGCTCGCCGGGCCAACCTGCACACCACCAAATCCATTGAGCCTACTGCCCAAGTGACCCCACCTATCACCCCGAGACAACGAGGTGAATGAAGGTGAAACCCTAGATTTACTAGTTACTCTTGCATTCCAATTTTGCATACAGTTTAGGTTAGCCCAGGACTGCCCAAGGTATTCCCCGTGAAGGGCTCTCGAGCGCACTAGGAACTATGATGAGATTACACCCAAAGCTTCCTTTCGCAAGACACTTACTTTTATTGGTTAATACCCATCTCCTAGTCCCTTAAATGTTGTATTGGACCTAACCCTAGTGTATTTGACACTTCCTCTTGACGGGAAAAACGATCTTTCGTCGATCCCGAACACCACCTAACATTATCCAATCAAACACTCTACTCATCCTAACTTCCAAAGATGAACTCATTTTTATTTAGCCAAACCAACAAATAGCTAACCCAAACTTATGTGCCCAAATTCATATTCCAACATAATTTCTGCAATTTTACTAAATGCAGACCAAGTTAAGCTATATGACGTGTAAAATGGGAGGTACACCAAATAATCACCCAGTACCTATATAATAATTACTGGAGGGCTATCATGACATTTGTAGCCTAAATCTAGAAATTCACAATTTTCCTAATTATTTGATAATTTATTTAATTATTCTAGTAAACCAAAAACCCAAGTATGAACATGAAGTGCTCATTTGAGATAAGCAAATGCTCCACCAAATTTATGATAAATTCAAGATGAATATTTAACACAGAATCCAAAATCTCCCAATTTTCCAGCAAGGTTAAGCCTCTAATTCTAATTTTGAATATAACCTATTTTTATCAATTTTAAGAGGAAAGTGTAGCAAAAATATCTTCAATAATTCTGAGAAAATTCAAGGATGATTGTAAGGACATATAAATGCTCTAGGTCAACTGTCATAATTTATCAACAAGTAATGTGCTCTAAACAAAATATTGAACAATTTTCCAAGTTAATGAGCTTGTGAAGTAGGTACTGCAAATATGTTTTCAAAAATTCTAATAAAATTCATACATGAGCAATAAGGTCTAAAACTCCCTCTGCCTAATTTTCATGACTTTCCAATGGACAGTGAATTCACAAAACCCAAATATTTAAGAAGTCTAATACATGCAACACAAATGAAGTACTAAGAGTATTGATCCAAAATTCCCAATTAAATTCCTATGGGTTCATACTACCCCTATGACCACACTACCCAAGTTTCATTACTGTTCAATGAGTTTTAGTAACTTATTCTAGCACTACAAGATTTGTGCCCTAGACTAGGGTTAGGTTTTTGAGGGGCCTACCTATCTGCACATCCTACAAAATTTTCACCAGAGGGCTTTATCTACCCTAGTGCCATCCCTACCAAATGTCAAGTCCATACAAGGTCTTTTGACCTCATGCCCTTCAAAAGACACAAAAGCCCTTCCTTAGGGTTTGGTCTTAGGTCCTAGGGCAAATCTATTTCAATCCACGCCATCTTCCAGGGGAAGGTGTTAAAAGACATGCCAAGTTAGTTTCCCCAATTTCAACCTCTTTAGAGGTGGTTTGGCCACTCAAAACCCAAAGTGCACTTTTTGACCTAAATCCCCTTATTATGACAAGGTTAGGGTTTGCATGTTTTCAATTCAAACCATCTCCAAATGAGATGAAATTTTAACCAGAGCCTTATGATGACCCCAAGCACCGCACACCGAAATTTGGGTGAGTTTGGAGGTCATTTGGTCCCTAAATTAATTTACCCTAGAGAAAATAAATGATTTCCAAAACTATAGAAAAATTATCCCCAAAAATACTCATTTTTGGGTAGAACCTAGATATAGACTAGAGTGACTCCCTGTCCAAATTTCAAGTCATTTGTACTAGATATGAGGTGTGGGAACCCATTTTAATTTCTGCCTAGCCCTAGGTACAGACGCCACCAAAATGAGTGCCCTGGTCAAACTAGGCGCCCAAATTGGTTCAAACCAATTTTGAATTAAAGTAGACCATAGGGATACAATTTATGTGTTGACCATTTTCTATGAATTAACATCTAGATATTTTGTAATAATTAAAAAGATTAAATACATAAAGTGTGACAAATTCATTAAAATACAATAAATATAATCCTATAGTTTGAAAAGTAGCCGCACGCATCTTGAGGCACATTTGGACGGCATCTCGTCATTCGTCCCCGCGCTCTAAAGACAAAGATTCAACCTGCCTGGAGTAGTTTCCAAACTCCACCACCGGCCATTCGGCCACCTCCCTGGCCGGCCACTGCCACCACCACCTCCGTTGAGGTGGTGGCCATCGCCAGGCGACGACACAGCCGTCGGAGAAGCCTATTCCGACGAACCCGATAAGTAAGTTTTTTGCTGAAAAATGTGGAGAAAAGCTCTCTCGATCGTGCTCAACTGAGCCCGAACCTTGGCCCTAAGTGTTGCTACGATCTACCCATGGAAGAAGGAGAGAAGGAGGACCTGTTGGGAGGGCTGGAGGAGAGCTGATCTCAGGGTTGCCATGGCTGTGGTGGTGGCGATTGGGTTTCTGCAACAACACAGTCAAGTGACTCGAATATTCAAGGTAAAGGTTGTAACCTTCTCCCCTCTGCCTGGTGATGCTTTTAAGATTCTCAATTGGGGAAGGGGAAGGGTGTAACTTCAATGGCCATGAATGGCCATTAATGGGAAATTTCTGTTTCAGCCATTTAAAGGGCTGAGCCACCCCACTAGCCGGCCATCTCCTGAAAACTCTTCCCTCGCCTCCAAGGAGTTAAAGCCCCATCAAAAGGGTGAGTTATGTGGCCTCCCTGGCCATGATGGCCATTAAGCTTAACCTTCTCTCTCCTCCAAGTTTGGGTAACTCCCTCTTTCTCTCTCTTAGTCACCCAATTCTGATTTTGGTGGGCCCAAAATGTGTCTCTCCACCTCCTAGACCAATGGGCCACACTTTCCTAGGCCTAGCCCACTTGGATTGGGCTTGAGTTAGCCATTTAGGTTAGTTTGACCACTTCGACCCAAGAGTTGACTTTGGTCAAATTGGCCACTAAGGATGACCCCAATGGGTCCTTGGTGACCCATGGGCCTCCACTAAAGTGTATTAGTACTTGGGTAGGGTTAGCTTGCACTCTGAAGGTCACTTGTCCCTTAGTTAGGACACTTTGACAAGTTTAGGGCTAGGGTTGACTTGGGTCAACTTAGGCTCTGGAGTTGACCCCAATAAGTCCTAGGTGACCCATTGACCTCACACTATGGTTGGGAGGACATGAGTGGGATCCTCTTGGCTAAAGGAAGGTCAGTTGACCCTATATAGGTCAGTTTGACCCATTTAGTGTTAGAGTTGACTTTGGTTAACTTAACCACTTTGACTGCCCTCCATGGGTCCTTAGTGACCCATTGTCCCCACTTTAGGTCTATGAAGACCCTGGTAGGGTTGGTTGGGCTTTACTAGGGTGTGTGAAAGGACCCTCCAACCCAACAGTTCATCTCAAAACCCAGGTGTTGAGATGAAGGGTGGCGGGGTACATGAACACAGAGGGTAGAAATCTGCAGGCGGTGTGGTATTAATCCCAACCACAGGACCGCAAGGATATTCCGCCACTGGGGTCCATCAGGGTCAACACCCAGACCAGGAACACAGTGGAGAAGCCATAATACGGTCCCACATACACATGTCCTGCTGGCAAATTAATCTCAACACACCCCCGCATCAGAACAACCTCACTCTGATACCACGAAAGAACCTGCCAACCCAATAGTTTATCTCAAAACCCAGGTGTTGAGATGAAGGGTGGCGGGGTACATGAACACAGAGGGGCGAAATCGGCAGGCGGTGTGAGATTAATCCCAACCACAGGACCGCAGGGATATTCCGCTATAGGGGTCCACTGGGGTCAACACCCAGACCAGGAATGCGATGGGGAAGCCATAACACGGTCCTACATACACATGTCCTGCTGGCAAATAATCTCAACGTAGGGCACACTGTCCTTAGTTAGGACACCTTGCCCAAATTAGGCCTAGGGTGGTTCTAAGTCAACTTGGCCACCCTGGGTCGACTCCAATGGACCCTTCGGGCTCTAATGAACCTTACAATGGATTGGTGAGTCCATGATGGGGTCTTGGAGTCCTGGTGAAGCCCCATTATCATCTTAAACTAGGGTTTAGTAATCTACTGTTTGCAGACCATAGTGATCTCACCTACATTCCTTGGTTCACTTGGCCTCCTTGGGCTTCCTAGGGTTTTGTCATGACATAGTCATGACAAAACCACTCCTAGGGGGTCTAGTTGTTTGAGGGATGTTACAAGGGGTAGGGTCGTTATAAAGTGGTCAGCTGAATGCTGATCGTTGTTTTGTTTGCCACCGTTGTGCTGGAATGTCCCCATGTAGGTTCTGGAGAGCCGTGCGGAAAATAGTGGGCTGAAGCCTTTGTTGTTGCTGTTTTTGTTGCTACTATGCTATCCCTCGAAGGCCAATGAAAGAAAAGTGTTTGTTATTTTCATGTGTGGTCGGCCTGTGTGCCGATGTATGTAATCCACATGTATATAGAAAACTTGTAAGGCCTTAAGGCCAAACACGTCGGTGTAAATTATATACATTCCTGTGATATATATATATATATATATATATATATATATATATATATATATATATATGGTGGTTTATATATAGTGCATATTCATGGCTAATGAGTTCAAGTTTAATCCCAAAGGCTTCCGCTAGAATGCTCTGGGTTAGGATGCGTGGTTTGGTCTTTGATATTAACCTGTAACCTCGTCGTCTATTTGTGGCATATAGTGTGGGGCCACAACCTAACCTTCTATTATATGTCATGTAACAGATGGAGATGTTACATGACCTCTTGAGAAAGGGATCGCTGTGTGTCGAGACATAGAAATTCTAAGTCGACACCTCTCAATCTCAAACACTTTCAACTAGAATGGCACACAAGATGGACGAAAACATTAATGAGGGTTACGAACTGGTGCGAAATGCCTTCTTCTCCGCACCAAAAGAAAAAAAGAAAGTGATTGACCTTGTCACTGAGGTAGGTATTGAATTTCTGCTTTCAGAACCCACTAAGATTTGGAAGAAAGAAGTGACTGAATTCTATTCCAATGTCTCACTAAACCCTAAGTCAGGATAGATCAAATCCAGTGTTAATGGAGCAAGAGTAAAGGTCACAACCAAAAGACTAGCTAAAGTCTTTCAGATTCCAAGCATTCCTCAAGAAATAACCTGGATTCTATCAGGAATGCAGAGGATTTAGAGTGGTCTGGACTGGCTCCAAACACCAGGTTTGGAAGTTCTTTGAATAGGAAGGGTATGAATTCCCATGGGAAATTTTTATCCGAAGTAAATGGAAAGGTGCTCCTCTGCAAGACTAGAGCACATGACATAATTTCAACCCATATGTTTAGCTTGACGACTAGGACCATCTTCAGAATCAAGACTGATTGGAATAAGGTAGTCTTTGATAAAATAGCAGAGGGGATTCAGAAGCCCAATATGGGCAAAATTGTTAGTCTCTATCTGTTAAAGGCAATTTCAGATAGTATCAATCAGAAGATTGAATCCAAGATAAATCATATGAGGAAAATAAACATGAGAATTTTGTTCAGATGGGAAAGAGTCTTGTTTAAGGACACTCTAGAACCCAAAAAGACAAAAGAGATAAAATGGAAGAAAGTAGTGATAGAAGAATAAGAATCCACAAGTGATTCTGAAGAACATGTAGAGTTTAGCTCAGATAAGGATGCTGAGGAAGAACAAAGAAGATCTCCAAGACACTCACCTGGAACTAGTAAGCAGGTGTAGGGGGAGAACATTCCTGAAAAACATAAATTGAGGGGGAGAACCTCAAAGAATTGCCAATGGATACTACTACAAATATAATAATGGATGTTGTACATGAACTGGAACACTCAAAGATATTTGAATAAGAAATTTTTGAGAAAGAGATGGAGGAATAAATTCCTAAAGAGACTAAAGAAGTTCTTCTTTCTAAAGAAACAAACTTGAAGGAGGAGATAGATGAAATTCCCCATATTGCACTTCCTGATGCAGACATTCAGCATGCAGATGATAATTTAGATAATATGAATGTAAATGAGACAGATACAAGAACTGAGGTGGAGTTGGCCCCAGATACTGACAAACCTTCTAATTCACCTCAAGTTGACGAATTAAGTTCTTCTGAATCATAAGATGCAGAAGAATCTCAACTTAAGAAAAGGAAGCTGTAACGACCCGGGAGGACCACGACATCGCCCGGCCCACAAACAACCCAAGGTTGAGGGTCAGGGGCCCACAATGTAACAGTGCAACATGCCCACCCCAAGGCGCAATGGTGGTACAGCCGGAATCTACAAGGCCTGCAGGTGGTACACCCCAACCCATCTCCGTGACAGACTGTTTCTCACCACATAAGGTTGTTGCTGGGGATCGAACCCACAACTTCGATAATACACTCTTCCAACAGTGGCTATCACCAACTGAGCTGCAGCTCAATTGGTGATAGCCACTGTTGGAAGATTGTGTTATCAAGGTTGCGGGTCCGATCCCCAGCAATAACCTTCCATGGTAAGAAACAGTCATGGAGATGGGTTGGGGTGTACGGCCTGCAGGTCTTGTAGATTCCGGCTGTACCACCATGGCACCTTGGGGCGGGCATGCTGCATTGTTACTCAGTGATCCTCTATCCCTCAACCTTGAGCTGCTGGTGGGCCGGGCGATGCCGTGGTCCTCCCGGGTTGTTACAAAAAAGTGCACTTTTATGTAACGTCCCAATTTATAGCTCAAAGGCCCATGGCATAACCGTGCAGCGTGTCTCATCACGGTGCCCCGCTATAGGGATGCATTCTGTGCCACCCAAACCTAGCTCCGGCCTATTTTTCAGCATGGTAGGTTTTTACGCATGCAGGGATTCGAACCCACAACGCCTTGATAAGCCACCTTCGACAGTCCTCATCACCAACTGAGCTGCTTTGTAATGACCAGGTAGGACCATGGCATCGCCCAGCCCACCAGCAGCTCAAGGTTGAGTGTCAGAGGCATACTACGTAACAGTGCAGCATGCCACCCCAAGGCACCGCAGTGGTACAACCACAATCTACAAGTCCTGCAGGCCGTGCACCCCAACCCATCTCCGTGACTGTTTCTCACCCACGAAAGGTTGTTGCTGGGGATCGAACCCGCAACCTTGATAACACACTCTTCCAACAGTGGCTATCACCAACGGAGTTGCAGCTCAGTTGGTGATAGCTACTGTTGGAAGAGTGTGTTATCAAGGTTGCGGGTTCGATCCCCAACAACAACCTTCCGTGGTGAGAAACAGTCATGGAGATGTGTTGGGGTGTACGGCCTCCAGGCCTTGTAGATTCCGGCTGTACCACCGTGGCGCCTTGGGGCGGGCATGCTTCACTGTTATGCAGTGGGCCTCTGACCCTCAACCTTGTGCTTCTGGCGGGCCGGGCGATGCCGTGGTCATCCCGAGTCGTTACAAAAAGTGCACTTTTTTGTAACATCCAGGTTTAGAGCTCAGAGTCCCACGGCGTAACCATACAATGTGTCTCACCCCGGTGCCCCGCTATAAGAATGCAGTCCGTGCCACCCAAACCCATCTCTAGGCTGTTTCTCAGCACAGCTAGTTTTTGCGCACGCGGGGATTCGAACCCACGCCGCTTTGATAAGGCACCTTCCATAGTCCTCATCACCAACTGAGCTGGAAGGTGTCTTATCCCCGGGTTGCTATAAGGTGTCTTATGCAAAATCCCGCTGTGCTGAGAAACATACCAGAGTTGGGTTTGGGTGGCATGGACTGCATTCCTGTAGCAGGGCACCGGGGCGCGATACGCTGTACGGTTACGTCGTGGGCCTCTGAGCTCTAAACCGGGACGTTACAAAAAGTGCACTTTTTGTAACGACCCAGGAGGATGCGACATCGCCCGGCCCACTAGCAACCCAAGGTTGAGGGTCAGAGGCCCACTGCATAATAGTGTAGCATGCCCGCCCCATGCGCCCCGGTTGTACAGCCGGAATCTACAAGGCATGCAGGCAGAACAACCCAACCCATCTCCGTGACTGTTTCTCACCAGTTGAGCTCAGTTTGTGATACCCATTGTTGGAAGAGTCTGTTATCAAGGTTACGGGTTTGATCCCCAACAACAACCTTCCGTGGTGAGAAACAGTCACAGAGATGGGTTGGGGTGTACGACCTGCAGGCCCTGTAGATTTCGGCTATACCACTATGGCGCCTTGGGGTGGGCATGCTACACTGTTATGGGGTGGGCCTCTGACCCTCAACCTTGGGTTGCTGGTGGGCAGGGAGATGCCGTGGTCCTCCCGGGTCGTTACAGAAGCTTTCTGCATTGAAGAAGAGGAGCAATAGCTACAAACAATATTTTCAATCTGGGACACTATCTGCTCATACAGAAGACACTAGCTGTTTGCTTGTACAAATTCAAATAATGCTAGGTAAGCAAAGGAAGGATCTAGAAAAGTATGTAGATGATAACAATAAAGATCTGCAGTTTCAACTGGCTCAGGAGATTAAGTCAACAAGATTTGAAGTCAATCTTTTGAAATCTAAAATCACTACCTTCTTTGAGAAAGGAGCTAATGTTGTAGTATATCTTGCTAAACAACAGTAAGAGGCCAAGTCCACTGCATATGAGATGGTTGTCAAACAAGGCTATGTCCTTGAAAATGAGAGAATTTTGGATGAAAATATGATAGCCTTGAATGCAGAAACAATGGTTAAACTGACTGACCAGTCTACTGAGTTAGACAACAAAATAACTGTTGCTACTAAGGCCATAGAAACTCAGTTGGCAGACCATTAAACCTCCTTGCTTAAAGATATTAAGGCTTATGACAAGAGTTTGGACAACAATTTACTGAAAGTAAAGAATACTGTAACCTCATGTATCAATTACCTTGATGGACAGGTAAGATTTCACAAGAATGATCTGAGAGATCTTGTTGAAAGATAAGTCATAAAGGGGGAGAGGGTAATGATAAGAGCAAGTTCTAAACATGCTACCTAGATATCAAATAATATCAGAGACACTATAGGTTTTCCACCCCTATGGTATGATGGAGATCAGATTGCTGAATCTGGTTGTCAACCAGCTCACCTTGAAGCACCTCATGCCACTGGTACTTATGTTGAGGTGAAAACCATATACAATCCTATAGCACAAGATACCTTTGAGACTATCCAAGTTGCTGTCTCTCGCATGTACAGTCCTCCACCATAAGCTCAAAATATTATCTGTGAAAAGGTGGAGATGCCTGAATCTGTTATGCTCAAAGAAAAAGAGGCACAACTTTCAAAGAAAAGGTTTAGAGAATAAGCTGAGACAAGTCCTGATTTTGAGCAGTGGAGCCCAACCTCCAGATCAATAATCTTACTGCATGGAAGGCAGTAAGTGCAAATGTAATAGATAGATGCAAATGGTTTCAGAACAGGAATGGGCAAAACATTTTAAGCATCAAGAACTTATCCAAAAGTTCAGACATTATCTGAAGAAAGGAAAGCTACCTGCTAAGTCAATTGAGCCCAGTAAATACTTTCCAAAGCTCTATCATTATTTTGAAATACAAAGACTGAAAGAAGAAGACCTTGCAAAAGCTAATAGAAAGGATGATAATGGGAAGAAGGTTGCTGATGACAAGGTACCAGAGGTGAAGGCAGAGATTCAATCTGGAAAAGACATAGTCATCACAGAGCCAGAGCAGCCATAAAATGTTTTTTAGTTTTGGATTTTTTAAAAAACATCTTATGTAACTATTGTATAACCAAAACTTGTAGTTGTAAACCGTGTGATTAACATTCAATGAAAATTTTTGTTTACTCAACATTTTATGTGTAATTAATTAGGATTGCAAATGTTTGTCTTATTGTCGGATTCAGCATTATTGGTTTTAAATATGTGTTTGATTTTATCCGTGTTATTTCACAGTTTGTATTTCACTATACTTTTAAATGTTTCTATCATAATATATTTTTGGTATCATGTTGTATATCATTAAATTGAGGTTATGACTTCTCCAAATAGGGGGAGATTGTTGGGTACATTGGTCATAATGTACTTAATTTGAAGAAGTTCTTTCAGTTCAATGATATACACATATTTGTATTTGTTGGGTCCATTGCCAACAATGTTCCCTAGATTGAATTTGAAGAGGCTTCTCCATCAACACTAGGCACATAGTTGCATTTGATATTGTTTAAGCTCATCTTGTGCAGGATGTTCCATGGAACAAGTCTAGACAAATTGTCTAAGTGATGTGACAGGTGGTCATAAGACAGAAAGGTGGACACCAAGAGAAGATGCTGGAAAGGAAGAAATTTGCCTAAGTCCACAGAAATTGAGAGAGGTAAGCTCACTCAATGCCAGAACTTAAGGAGCAGCTAACATTGCAGCTATGTCGACAGGCGTTGAGTGAAGCAAGCTCACACAACTCAAGAGGTAAGAAAGATTGTTGGCAAGCCAGAAATATGGCTAAGTAGTTTGGCGTTGAGTGATGAAGACACACTCAACGCCATACAGTAAAAAGGCTGTAAGATGAACTTAGTCGAACTTAGTTCAAAATTCATCGAACTAATCTCAGAGTTCGTCGAGCTGAGCTCATCATTTGTCGAGCTATAATCACAGCAAAAAGGCTGTAAGATGAACTTAGTCGAACTTAGTTCAAAATTCATCGAACTGAGTTTAGAGTTCGTCAAGCAGAGCTCACAATTCATCGAGCTAAAGTCAGAGTTTGAGATTCTGAGTTCGTCGAGCTCAGTTCAGAGTTCATCAAACTGAGTTCAGAGTTTGTCGAGCTCAGTTCACCATTCGTCGAACTCAGTTTAGAGTAAGGCTGGCTGAGTCAGTCTATGCCTAAAGTTAAGAGGAAGATTTTGTCTAAGGCATAACCACTGAGATAAGTGTTGGTCTCAGCATAACCAGTAAGAAAGTGTTAGTCTCAGCATATCTGCTGAGACAAGTGTTTGTTTTAGCAGAGAATAAGAAATCCCTGAGACAGTTAAGCCAGTGTTATTTAAACACAAAAAATTGGCTAAGGCAAAAAGCGTTGAGTGAGGCATGCTCACTCAATGCTCTCAACACCTAAGTTACTGTAAAGGTAGAAACTTGGCTAAGGCAAAAAGCGTTGAGTGGTGAAGACACACTTAATGCTCTCAACGCCATAGAGGCAGAAAGATTTTGCTAAGGCAAAAAGCATTGAGTGAAGCATGCTCACTCAATGCTCTCAACGCCTAAGTTGTAGAAAGCTTTTCTAAGGCAAAAAGCGTTGAGTGATGAAGATACACTCAACGCTCTCAATGCCGGAGAAGCAAGAAGATTTTGGCTAAGGCAAAAGGCATTGAGTGAGGCTTGCTCACTCAACGCCTAGATTGACAAAAATCTGTCTAAGTGTGTTGGCGTTGAGTGATGATTACTCACTCAACGCCTATGCTAATGTTGCTTGATTTTTGGTCAAGTCCACATCTGATGATGTTAGCAAGTCAACAAGTCAACATATTTCAAATTAGTGGCGGGATGACTACAGTATGTGACAAATGTTACTGCAGATCTAGTGTAAGACAGTTGGCATTAAAGCATGGTTGCTGCTGGACATTAAATGTATGGAGCCCACTGCTCAAGAGTCGTTGGGTTAAAACCAATAAAAGGAAAGAGGCGTACTGAGGAAGACAGTCTTCGGGAAATAGCAATCACGAAGTTCTTCTTCTCCGACATTGTTATGGTGCCGAAGTACATGAAGCTCATGTCAGCAAGACAAAGAGCTAGTTAGCTGTTGATATGAACATCGTCAAAAACAAGATAGCATGTGTGATCCTAATCTGCACCAGCAAGCTAGTCTAGAGTATTTATCTGAGGAAAGAGAAAGTAGACAAGGTCTGACCCTTGCTGCAAGTTCTTCATAGTTCCAGCTGTACAAGCATCCTGAGGATTTTAATCTGGAAGCTGTGAAGAGAAGAAGCTTGAAGAAGCAAAGTGTAACACCCCCATCCGTCGTATGACATAGAACAGAAGGTCTAGATGGAACCCGATGCCATATACCACGGACAGTCAGAAGGGTTACATATGAATATCAAAACCAAACAACTAAGACTTCTCGTCCTACACAGAGAACTCTAGCGGAAGCTTTTAAGCAGTTGAAAGAACCCAAACTGAAATCCATGAATCATAAATGTCCACCATCACTACAACAGGAATGAAATAGCAATACACTGAAAGAACTCGGCCTTATGGCCTTACAAATGTTCACTTAATAAATAGTGTCTTACATACATCGGCTCGTAGGCAGGCCACACATGACAAAATAAAAACAACTATCTGCTACGACCTTCGAGGGCCAGTTCAACAACATGGGATTCAACCCGCTATTTGTTACTCGGCTTCGCAACACCTGCAAGCAACATTCCACCACGCGGTGGCAAACAAAGCAACGGTCAGCCAAAGCCGACCAAATTATAATGACCCCGCCCCTTACTCGGGACGGAAGTGCTCCTTCCCTGCATTTAGTTAGCCCAGCTAAACAATAAAGTACAAATGCTTCGCCACAGGTGTAGGCTCGTACGGCCAAACACCCCGTGCACTCAGGGCACATTAACGGTGAATCCGGTCAATTCCGTGGCTTCACCACCATCCCCGAGATGACAACAACATGAGCATTTTAGCCTTTCTGACCACTGCCTAAGGCTCCCGAATATGCCAACGGCCAGTCCCCTCAATGGGTCTCTCGCACCGAACCACATTGCCCAGGTCCAATTCCACTTGCCCGTTACTCACATCACCTAGTCACTTTAAGACCTATGAGCGGGCCAAGCTACTCTCGGATCCTAGACATTCCAAACAGTCACATAACCCAGTTATGTTCAAGGTCGGTTCCCTGACCGCTAAGTTAGCAGAACAACGATTCCGCTCAGTTTTTCGGGTGCGCCTTGGAGTTAATCCCCAAGGATCCCAGCTGCAATCTACCGCGTAGAAACCCGAAAACCCAAAGAATGGAGTCTTTTCCGGCAATCCTTACAAAATGCAACATCACCGATCCAGACAAACACGTCCGAGTAGGCTTCACAAACAATGCCTATGCTCGTACTTCGATTCCGGACTCTATATGCAACACAAGGGGGACTATTCACGTCTACCCTAAGGAACACCGCACACCCTCCGCACACTTGCGGGAGCGGGTTTCCCTATGCAAAAAGGAAGAGAGCTTCACATGCTCAAGTAGAGAATTGTTGCCCTTGTAGTCCGCTTTTGCGCCATGGAAAAACTACACCGATAGAAGTCTTCGCAACAGAATTTCCTCCATAGATCTGCTCTCGGTTCTCTAAACGGTGCTCCGATGCTCCGCCGGCGGCCGGAATCCTCCTCCTTCTTCCTCTATGCTCTAAATCCTTGGAAAGATAAAGCTTAAGGGAGAAATGAGGAGTTAAACCACCATTCCCGGCCTTAACAGAGCAGGAACACACCTGGGCCGTCAGATCTTACTTAAAGAAAACGAACGGCTCAGATCTGTACAGAAATCCTCAAACCTGGGCCGAACACGGCCTCACACACGGCCGTGTCCCAGGCTGCGTGCCTCAGTCCAGACACGATCGTCGAGCTCAAAAAACTACACGGGCAAAGACATGTCTGTGTCTCAACCTGACACGCCCGTGTCAGGCCCTCGACACGCCCGTGACCTGGGGCATGACACATATAACCTCCACGACAACCATCACATCCCTGCTGCACACGGGCGGGGACACGGGTATGAACACGCCCGTGTCACTCCTGACATGCCCGTGTCAAAACTGTTCACGGCCGTGTTTCCTGCCGTGTCTTTTTCTCGACATAGCCGGCCAACACACAGAGAAAGACACGGCCTTGGACACGCCCGTGTCCTAGGCCGTGTGCCCCTGTACAGGCACCAAAAACCACTTTTTGACGCGACCAGCTCGATTATGATTTTCGGGGCATTACAAATCACCCCCACTTAAGAAATTTTGTCCCGAAATTAAGTAAAGGTACACAAAATTAAATGTTACCTGAGTGGAATAACTCGGGGTATTCCTCCAACCTAGCTTACTCTCGCTCCCAAGAAAGCTCCTCACATCCGCAATTATACCAACGGACATTAACCATTCGGATTTCCTTATTGCATAGTCGTTTGACTTCGAAGTCTTCAATCCATACTGGCTTAACTTTTGTCGTCAACCCGTATTCAACCGGCACTTGATCGACCGCAACGACCTGCAAAGGCTCTTGCACCGCCTTCCGCAACACCGACACGTGGAACACGTCATGTAGCCCACTCAACTCCACAGACAGCTTCAATCGATACATTGCTTTGCCAACCCGCTCCAGGATTTCAAATGGTACAAGGTATCTCGGACTCAGCTTCTTCAAGCGTCGAACCCGCGAGACACCCTTGAACATCTTGATTTTCAAATACACCCAGTCGCCAACATTGAACTCCACCTTCCTATGCTTGGCGTTATAGTACTTTGACTGTCTGTCCTAAGCGATCTTCAACCGTTCTTGAACTGTACATATCATAGAAGTGGCGTCTTCCATCGCTTGACGTTTGTAAAGCTTCGACTCGCCTGTCTCCAACCAAGACAATGATGTGCGACACTTTCTACCATATAAGGCTTCGAAAGGCTCCATTCCAATACTCGCCTGATAACTATTGTTATATGCAAGCTCCACCATGTATAGGTGATCTTCCCACTGCTTTCCAAAATCTAGGACGCACATGCGAAGCATGTCCTCCATCGTCTTGTTGACCCTCTCGGTTTGGCCATCTGTCTGCGGATGAAAGGCTATGCTGAACTTTAACTTAGTCCCCAACAGACTATGCACCAACCTCCAGTCATTCGACGTGAAGCGTCCATCTTGGTCACTAACAATACTGCGGGGCACACCATGCAATCGAACAATATTCTCCACATAGAGTTTGGCTAACCTTTCCACCGAATCTTCCTTCTTGTTCGGAATGAAGTGCGACACCTTTGTCAGCCTATCTACGACTACCCAGATGGCGTCTGTTAGAAAGTAGCGAAAAGAAGCGAAAAGTAGAGAACAAGAGAATAAACTTTTGAATAATTGAAATTTTATTATCCAAAAAAGATATCATTTACAAAGGTATGACCTCCCTTATATAAAATGGAGGAGATAAGAAAGAGAGTATACAAACAATGTGGGACTAAACATTTACAGTACTGAGCGGCTAGAATAATGGAGACCGCACAGGCCGCGCGGTTATACAGATGGGTTAACCGCTCGACAACTTCAGCAGGATAGAACAGGCCGCAGAGGTAGACCGATAGACCGCCCGGTCAACAAACCGCTTGATCAGACCGCTAAGCCGCTCGGTCAACAAACCGCTGGAACAGACCGCTAAGCCGCCCGGTCTAATACTTCAACACTCCCCCTCAAGCTGGAGCATAGATATCAATCATGCCCAGCTTGTCACAAATGCGGAAGAAGGAAGTAGAAACCGGCTTGGTGAAGATATCTGCCAACTCCTTGTCAGAGGTGACAAAAGGAGTACAAATCTGTTTCTTCAAAATCTCTTCCCGAATGAAGTGACAGTCAACCTCTATATGCTTTGTTCTCTCATGGAAGACCGGATTTCTAGATATGTGTATAGCGGCCTTGTTGTCACAGAACATAGGGAGAGGACAGTCATATACCTCGCCCAGGTCAAGCATAAGAGCCCGCAACAACTTTAACTCACACGTGGTTGACGCCATACTCCGGTATTCTGCTTCGGCACTGGATCTGGAAACAACAGACTGTTTCTTGCTCTTCCAACTCACGAGATTACCTCCAACAAAGGTACAAAAACCTGACGTGGATTTACGATCGCCTTTGTCATCCGCGTAACTTGAATCTGAGTAGGCCTCAACCCTCAGATGGCCATTCTTCTGAAAGAGTAACCCTCTGCTCTGTGCTGCTTTGATATACTCTAAAATCTTCAGGGCGGACTGAAGATGGCACTCCCTGGGAGCTTGCATAAACTGAGTGACCTTGCCTGCAGCGTAGGCGATGTCGGGTCTAGTCACCGTGAGATAGATGAGTTTGCCCACCAAACGTCTGTACCGTGTGATATCAGATAGAAGAGGCGAATCATCTGTCCACGTTTTGTCTTCTCCAACAGCCATGGGAAAACGAGCTGGTTTGGCACCTGTCAATCCTGCTTCTCGTAGAAGATCAAGGGCATACTTCCGTTGAGAGAGAACCAAGGAGTCAAGTTTCCGAGAGATTTCTATCCCCAAAAAGTATTTTGGGGAGCCCATATCCTTCGTGACCAAGTGCTGACGGAGGTGCTTCTTCGTCAAGTCCACCCCATCTCGGTCATCGCCAGTAAGGAGAATATCATCCACATATACGGCCAAAACCACCAGTCCCGAGGCCGTTTTGCGAATGAATAAGGAGTGATCAGCCGAACTCCTTTGAAAGCCGATGGTAGCCACAATACCACTGAATTTGTCGAACCATGCTCGAGGGCTCTGCTTTAGGCCATAAATGGCCTTCTTCAAATGACAGACACGTGTCTCCCCCTGAGCAACATACCCAGGAGGTTGCTCCATATAGACGTCCTCCTGAAGATCGCCATAGAGAAAGGCATTCTTCACATCAAGCTGGGAAATAGCCCAAGCCCGGTTAACAGCCACAGAAAAGAGAACCCGGATGGTGCTGAGGCGAGCAACCGAAGAGAAGGTATCAAAGTAATCAACGCCATAAGTCTGAGTAAAGCCCTTGGCCACCAGCCGGGCTTTGTAGCAATCCACAGTGCCGTCGGGGCGAAACTTCACAACGAAGACCCAGCGACAGCCAACCACATCAGTGCCCACGGGAGGAGGAACCAGGGTCCAGGTACCCCGTTCAGTAAGAGTAGCCATCTCCTCATCCATGGCAGACTTCCAATGAGGGAGAGCGAGAGCCTCCTGATAGGTACGGGGAGTAGAAGTAGCAGAGAGAGCCATGGCAAAACACCTGCGAGAAGGAGAAAGCTGATCATAGGAAACAACAGCCGTGAGCGGGTGTTGAGTACACGCCTGCACCCCTTTGCGAAGGGCAATGGGAACATCCAGGTCAACGGGAGCGTCGGCGACGGGAGCATCAGCGACCGGAGCGTCCGTGGCGGAGAAGGCTGGCCCGGGACTAGAGAGAGACGGCAGCGGAGAGGAGGGTGGAGGGGTGGGTGAGGTGACGGACTGGGAAGGAGTGGGTGGAGGAGGAGACGAAGGTGGGAAAACGTGGAGAGGTGTGGAAGGAACGGAGATATCAGAAGGAAGAGAAGGAAGAGAAGGGGAAGGAGAGAAATAGGAAGCATTTTCGAAAAAAGTCACATCTGCGGAGACAAACTGCTTGCGGAGAAGGGGGTCAAAGCAGCAATAGCCTTTTTGAGTGGTAGAGTACCCCAAAAAGACACACTTGGTGGAACGGGGGGAAAGCTTGTCGCGGGTAGAGGAGGGAGTGTGAACAAAGGCCGTACAGCCAAAGACACGGAGAGGAAGAGGAAAAGGTTCCTGGTGGGGGTAGAGAAGGGAGAAGGGAGTCTGGCCGTGGAGAACCGCGGAGGGAAGGCGATTGATGAGATAGCAGGCGAGGAGCACAGCGTAGCCCCAGTAGGAGCGAGGGATGTGCATCTGCGTCATGAGAGTACGCGCAACATCAAGCAGGTGACGGTTTTTACGCTCCGCCACCCCATTCTGCTGGGAGGTGTAAACGCAAGTCGTTTGATGAAGGAGGCCATGTTTGTGAAAGAACGCGGAGAACTCATGAGTCAGATACTCCTTGGCATTATCAGAACGTAAGACTTTAATAGAAATAGCAAATTGAGTCTTAATCATAAAGTAAAATTATTGCCAAACAGAAAATAGTTCAGAGCGATCTTTTAATAGATACACCCAGGTACATCGAGTAAAATCATCGATAAAAGTGACAAAATAGGAACTGCCCCGACCAACTGTGAGGGTAGGAGCAGGACCCCATACATCAGAGTGAATAAGATCAAAAATGCGAGAGGAGCCACGGCCTTGCTTCGGTGGGAAGGAGGAGCGATGATGTTTGCCAAGCTGACACGCATCACAGTTGAGCGGAGAACTGGTAGGAGGTAAGCGGGGCAGAAGCTGACGAATAAGCCGAGGTGGAGGATGTCCAAGACGAAGATGCCACTGAAGGAGATCGGTGGAGGAGGAGTAGGCAGAGAGAGCGGAAACATCGTCGAGGAAGTAGAGGCCGCCGCTCTCAGTCCCAGTAGCAATCGTCCGCTGGGTCCTCGGGTCCTGAAAAGAACAAGTAGTGGGAGTGAATAAGACGGAGCACTGAAGTTGCCGGCATAAAGTAGTAACTGATAACAAATTGCACGGGAACTTCGGGATATAGAGGGTATCCTCCAAGCAAAGCGATGGAGTGAGTTGAACCATGTCCGTCCCATGAAACGGGGACGGGGAACCATCCGCCACACGAACTGGGGATAAGCGGTCATGGGTCTCAAGACGGGAGAAGCAATGAGGGTTGCCCGTCAAATGATTGGTGGCACCGGAGTCAATCAGCCATTTACCTTGGGTAACGACGTGGGCACTACCTGACGTCGTGGCCACAGAGGCAGACGGCCTAGAAGAGGCGGAGGCCGAAGAAGGAGCATCACCGGAAGGGCGAAGATGAGGATGTTTCTGCCAGCAGCGGTCAACAGTATGGCCAGTACGACCACGGTGAGAGCAGAGGAACCGGGAGGAACCCCGTCCGCCAGATGAGCCACGGCCACTAGGGCCCCCCCCTCTGAGCTTGGTGAGCAAAGGAGTCCTGGGAAGGGGGGGGAGGCCAACAGAGGCCGCTGGAGGAGCGAAGTAACAGCGGCAATACGAGCCGCAGTGGCATCCAAAGTAGGAGATTCCGCCTCACCCAAGATCTGCTGGCGGATCATATCATAAGAGTCGGGAAGACGAAGAAGATAACAAACAACCAGGAGTTCCTGGAAGTGTTTGTGCTGGTCGGCCAAGTCCGCGGAGAAGGGGCGATTCTGGAGGAATTCAGCACCAAGAGCCTGAACCTGCTGATAAGCCGCAGCCGGTGACATGGAAGGGCGGGCGAAGATGTCCGCATAGAGAGTATAAATGCGGGACGTCTGACCCCCCTTAGAATAGAGAGCAGCGAGGTGAAGACAGGCGGCCTTGACCGTCTCATCATGGCGAATGACGGGAAGGCACTCATCAGAAAGGCTGTTGGCCAGCCAGGTGCGAACAAGAGCATCACTCGCATCCCAGTCATCAAACTCAGGAGAGGTGCGAGGAGGAGGATCATCGGTGAGGTGATGACGCTTGCGTTGAGAACGAAGGAGAAAGGTGAAAGAAACGCTCCAATCGGGATAGTTGGAGCCAACAAGCTTGGAAAGGGTGCCAAGGTTGCCCGAAGGAGGAGGAGGAGAAGGAGCTGCAGGAGTAGTGGTGAGACCGGAGGTAGTCATAGAACCCGGCAAGCAGAAGAAGCCGCGCGAACAGTAGCGGTTAGAAAACAGAAGAAGCCGCGCGAACAGTAGCGGCTAGAAAGAGGCAAAGGCACAGCGGGGAAGAGGTCGCGCGGACTGAAAAGGCCGAGCGAACAGAAGAGAGGAGAAGAGCAGGTGACCGCGACCAAGATGCGGGTAAGAAAGGAACAACCCGCACGGTCAGGCAGATCACAGCAGCAAACCGCGAGTAGAGAGACAAGACACGCGGACAGAGACAGACCGCAACGACTAGGAATTCGGAGCGGCAGGAAAGAACAAGGAGCGCGGCGACAAGGAAACAGGTCGCTGCGACAAAGAGCAGTAGGAGAAGATAACCAAGAAGAAGCAAGACGCGCGAACAGGGCAGCGGTCAGAAACAAGCCGCGCGGATAGAAACAAGCCGCGCGGACAGAAGAGAAGGCAAGCCGCAAATTAAGTCGCAGAACGCGGAAAACAAGCCGCGAACAACAGAGAGCGCACAGAATCAGGAGGAAATGACCGTGTCCTCTGATACCATGTTAGAAAGTAGCGAAAAGAAGCGAAAAGTAGAGAACAAGCGAATAAACCTTTGAATAATTGAAATTTTATTATCCAAAAAAGATATCATTTACAAAGGTATGACCTCCCTTATATAGAATGGAGGAGATAAGAAAGAGAGTATACAAACAATGTGGGACTAAACATTTACAGTACTGAGCGGCTAGAATAATGGAGACCGCACAGGCCGCGTGGTTAGACAGATGGGTTAACCGCTCGGCAACTTCAGCAGGATAGAACAGGCCACAGAGGTAGACCGATAGACCGCCCGGTCAACAAACTGCTGGATCAGACCGCTAAGCCGCTCGGTCAACAAACCGCTGGAACAGACCGCTAAGCCGCCCGGTCTAATACTTCAACAGCGTCGTTTCCCCTATACGACTTTGGCAAACCATACACAAAATCCATAGATATGTCATCAAACTTCCATTCCAGGATAGGTAGGGATTTCAGGAAACCTCCGGGCTTCTGGCACTCCGCCTTCACCAATGCACATGTTTGGCACTTGGCCACATAAAGTGCTACATCCTTCTTCAATCCCGACCACCAGAACAACTTATTCATGTCTTTATACATCTTCGTGCTCCTTGGGTGAATAGAGTACTTTGTATGATGAGCCTCATACATCAACTCCTCCCGAAGATTATTCGCACTAGGAACGCATAGGAGACCGTCTCTCCTTAGCAGCCCATCCTCAACAGCAAACTGGGAATTTGACACATCCAAAGATTCATCCAAGATCTGCTTCATGCTGCTATCCTAAACCAAAGCCCGCCGAACTCTATCAGCTAGGTCATACTACACTTCTGTCCAAAAAGGTTTCACCTCAGTACTAGACTGCTTGTCGACGCAAGTAATATCCAAAGCCTCCAGCTCACAGACCAATCTCTCATCATGTACCGATAACCAGTTGGCCTGCGTAGGAGCTCTACGACTCAACACATCTGCCACTGCATTTCCTTTCCCAGGCATATAATGTATCTTGAAGGTGTAGTCCCCTAGGAACTCCATCCACCTCCGCTGCCTCATGTTCAAGTCCTTTTGATCTAACAGGTACTTCAAGCTCTTATGATCGGTGTAGATATCGACCTTCACACCGCACAGATAGTGCATCCACAGCTTTAGAGCAAATATCATGGCCGCTAACTCCAAGTCATGGACCGGATAATTTCTCTCGTGAACCTTCAACTGTCGTGAACCATAGGCTATCACTCACCCATGCTGTAGCAGAACACAGCCCAAACCACTGCCCGAAGCATCACTATAGATCTCGAACACTTCAGTGCCACTTGGCGAACATAAAATAGGCGCCGTGGTCAACCGCCTCTTCAACTCTTCAAAAGCCTGTTCGCACTCCGGAGACCACACAAACTTTTGATCCTTCCTTGTCAATGTCGTGAGTGGTAGCTCTATCCGCGAAAAGTTCTCTTTGAAGCGCCTGTAGTAGTCAGCAAGCCCTAGAAAGCTACGGACTTCCGCCACTGAAGTCAGCACAGGCCACTCCCGTATTGCCGCTATCTTTGCCGGATCCACCGTTATCCCTTCTCCACTAACAACATGACCAAGGAACACTACCGAGGATAACCAGAACTCACACTTGGAGAACTTAGCATACAACTGGTTTCTCCTCAATGTCTCCAACACCATATGCAGATGCTTGTAGTGATCATCCTCACACTGCGAGTACACCAATATATCGTCGATAAACACTATCACGAAATGATCCAGGTACTCTCTGAATGTCCTGTTCATCTGATCCATAAACACGGATGGCTCATTGGTCAAACCAAACGGCATGACCGTGAACTCGTAATGCCCAAACCGTGTGCTGAATGTTGTCTTCGGGATGTCGCTTTCCCTTATCCTCAGTTGGTAGTAGCTGGATTTCAGATCTAACTTCGAATATACTGTTGACCCAACCAACTGATCAAATAGATTGTCAATCCTCGGGATCAGATACTTATTCTTTTTTGTAAGCTTGTTCAAATACCGATAGTCAATGCAGAGTCATAAACTTCCATGTTTCTTCTTAACGAAAAGGACCGGTGCGCTCCAAGGCGACGAACTTGGATGCACATACCCTTGCTCCAACAACTCTTGCAGTTGCTCCTTCAACTCTGCCATCTCTCTAGGCATTATCCGATACGGGGAGCGTGACACAGGTTTGGCACCCGGCACCAGCTCAATAGTAAAATCAATCTCCTGCTGTGGAGGGGCTCCTGGGAGATCATCTGGGAACACATCAGGATACTCGGACACAACTGGGATACTGCCCAAACTTGGCTTAGGCGTCGAAGTCTACACTAAAGTGACGAACAACTCTGCCCCAGACCAAACTGCCTTGATCAGCTGAAGGGCTGACATCAAAATCTTACCAGATCCCTTCATGCCCGCAAAGGTAGTCTCCCGATCAGTGTTCAGACCCAACTTAACTTCCTTACGGTTGCAATCAATGCATGCTCTCTGCTCCGAAAGACAGTCCATACCAAAGATTATGTCGTACTCCGCTAGCGGCAGCACCGACGCTTGCAAGACAAACTCCTGATCTCCAATGCGAATCTTTACCACACAGATCTTATCTGCGCGCATTGAGCACCCATTGGGCAACAACGCGTCCAACTTGTCTTTTGCCATCGAGGACGGAACCCCGATGCGCGATATGAATTTTTTGGACAAGAAGGAATGCGATGCTCCTGTATCAAACAAGGCTCTTGCCGGAAACTCAAAGATCAACACAAAGCCTAGCACCAACATAAGTAAGCAAACATATACAAAGGTAACAACTACATAAAGTTAAACTGCTGTAATTTAACTCAAACCTGTCACCACGTCAGCCTGTTTTATGGCCTCTTGTAGACCAAGGTTATAAACTCTAGGCTAGGCTGGAGCATGGTGGGACGTGGTTGACTCCACCGCCTTCCCTTTCTACTTATAATTCGCTCCAGGCTTCCTCTTGGACTTTGCACGTCCGTTCCAACACTCACGAGCAAAATGCCCCGTCTTCCCACAATTGTAGCAAGCTCCTAGGGCTCGACTTGTGGTTGCCCCCGACGCACCAGACGGAGCGGTTGAGTTTGAAGTCCTCTATTTCTTGTTCCATCTGCGGAAATCCGACTTGGTATTTGGCACTTTGAACTCTGACTTCTTTTCCCATGGGTCCTTCTCTTTCACTTTCTTCACAACCTTTTCTAACGACCGGGCCGAGTTGACCAAGGCTAGGAAGCCCAGCGCCTTAGGCCCAGCAAGGAGTAGCTGTAGGTCGCCACGTATACCCTCATAGAATCAGTTGGTCTTCCGTTCCTCTTCAGTAAACTTAGCACCAGCATAACGACCCAACCGCGTAAACTCGTGGAGGTACTCATCCACGCTTCTGCCTCCCTCAGTCAAACCAAGGTACTGATTCTCCATCTCAAGCTTCTGAGCAGAGGGTAGATATCTGGCCAAGAACACTCTTGAGAATTCCTCCATAGGCACATCATCAAGTTGCCTTCCCACTAAGAGATGAAACTCCAACTCGTACCACCATAGCCTCGCCTCACCAGCCAAAAGGAAGGTCGCTATGGTGGTCTTCTGCCTCTCCTCAGTTAACGTGGCCATCAAGACCCTCTTTATCGTAGAGATCCAATCCTCAGCTTGAGCTAGCATTCCAATCCCGTCAAACATCGGAGGATTAAAGCCAATTACATGCTTGAGCTGTCTCTCCGTAACTCTCCTCGGCTCTACCGGATCAACTGTCGTGCATTCTACCACTCTCGGCTCTGCCTCCCTAACCGGTTCTTGCTCAACAACAGGTGGTGCATGGTGCATTTGTCCTGCAGGTTGGGCATTTATCATCGCAAAGACTGCTTCAGCCACCAATTTGATGGTTTTCGCTGAAGGAGGTGTTGAAGGAATGTCCTTCGATGCACTACTTTCCGCCGTTTGCAGACGATCTGATTGACCAGCGCAACTCCTAGCTGCCTATAATAGCAAAGACCCATGATTAGACGACAAACAAATTGCTAAAAGCAATCATTAGAACACTCAGGTTCCATAAAATAAGTGTATTTTTCATTCCTAAGTGGACATTCATGGGTTCTTTTTGATGTTATAACGATGACACACACTTGTGTTCACCACCCCTTAAACGAATTCGTCCATGAATTCATTTAAGTTGACTGAAACCAGAAGTATGATACCAAATTATAACAATCCCATCCGTCGTATGACATATAACAGAAGGTCCAGCTGGAACCCGACGCCATATACCACGGACATTCAGAAGGGTTACATAAGAATATCAAAACCAAACAACTAAGACTACTCGTCGTACACAGAGCATTCTAGCGGAAGCTTTTAAGCAGTTGAAAGAACCCAAACTGAAATCCATAAATCATGAATGTCCACCATCACTACAACAGGAATGAAATAGCAATACACTGAAAGAACTCGAACTTATGGCCTTACAAATGTTCACTTAATAAATAGTGTGTTACATACATCGGCTCGCAGGCCGACCACATATGACAAAATAAAAACAACTATACGCTACGGCCTTCGAGGGCCAGCTCAGCAACATGGGCTTCAGCCCGCTATTTGGAAATCGGCTCCGCAGCACCTGCAAGAAACATTCCACCGCGCGGTGGCAAACAAAGCAACGGTCAGCCAAAGCCGACCAAATTATAACGACCTCGCCCCTTACTTAGGACGGCGGTGCTCCTTCCCTGCATTTCGTTAGCCCAGCTAAACAATAAAGTACAATTATGCTTTGCCATAGGTGTAGGCTCGCACAGCCAAACACCCCGTGCACTCAGGGCACATTAACGATGAATTCGGTCAATTCCGTGGCTTCACCACCATCCCCGAGATGGCAACAACATGAGCATTTTAGCCTTTCTGACCACTGCCTAAGGCTCCCGACTATGCCAACGGCCAGTCCCCTCAATGGGTCTCTCGCACCGAATCACATAGCACAGGTCCAATTCCACTTGCCCGTTGCTCACATCTCCTAGTCACTTTAAGACCTACGCACAGGCCAAGCTTCTCTCGGATCTTAAACATTTCAAACAGTCACATAACCCAGTTATGTCGAAGGCCGGTTCCCTGACCGCCAAGTTAACAGAACAATGATTCCGCTCAGTTTTCTGGGTGCGCCTTGGAGTTAATCCCCAAGGATCCCTGCTGTAATCTACCGCGCAGAAACCCAAAAACCCAAAGCACAGAGTCTTCTCCGACAATCCTTACATAATGCAACATCACCAATCCAGACATACACATTCGAGTAGGCTTCACACACAATGCCTATGACCGTACTTCGATTCCGGACTCTATATGCAACACAAGGTGGACTATTCACGTCTGCCCCAAGGAACACCGCACAAACACCGCACACTCGCGGGAGCGGGTTTCCCTATGAAAAAAGAAAGAGAGCTTCACATGCTCAAGTAGATAATCGTTACCCTTGTAGTCCGCTTTTGTGCCATGGAAAAACTACACGGATAGAAGTCTTCACAACAGAATTTCCTCCACGGATCCGCTCTCGGTTCTCTAAACGGTGCTCCGATGCTCCGCCGGCGGCCGGAATCCTCCTCCTTCTTCATCCTTGCTCTAACTCCTTAGAAAGAGAAAGCTTAAGGGAGAAATGAGGAGTTAAACCACCATTCCCGGCCTTAACAGAGCAGGAAAACAACTGGGCCGTCAGATCTTACTTAAAGAAAACGAACGGCTCAGATCTGTATAGAAATCCTCAAACCTGGGTCGAACACGGCCTCGCATACGGCCGTGTCCCAGGCCGTGTGCCTCAATCCAGACACGATCGTCGAGCACAGAAAACCACACGGGCATAGACACACCCGTGTCTCAACCTGACATGCCCGTATCGGGTCCTCGACACGCCCGTGACCTGGGATGTGTCACATATAACCGCCACGCCAACCGTCACGTCCCTGCTGAACACGAGTGGGGACATGAGTATGAACACGCCCGTGTCACCCCTAACACGCCCGTGTCAAAACTGTTCACGGCCGTGTTTCCTGCTGTGTCCTTTTCTGGACACAACCGACCAACACACAGAGAAAGACACGGCCTTGGACACACCCGTTCCTAGGCTGTGTGCCCCTATACAGGCATCAAAAACCCCTTTTTGAAGCGACCAGCTCAATTATGATTTTCGGGGCGTTACACAAAGATCTGAAAGAAGACTCAGGAGACTTTTCCACAGGAGTCAAAGTCAGGGCTGAATTACCTCAGCCCGGGAAAGGAAGAAAAGGCAGAGCTATCTTAGACTACGAAGTTAGAGCTGATATTTTTTCAGCTCAGGTTGCAGCAATTAGCTGCAGTAACTTCACTGACCAGCAGGAAAAATCCCTGGTGCTGTGAAGTAATAGTTAGGACAGAGTTTCAGGCCCAGTTCAGAAAGATGCAGAACATTACTTTGCAAGTCAGTTCTAGCTCAAGTAAAACTTGTTACTGTGGAAGTATTTAGGACTATGTACTTCTTAGTTCAGTGAAGGTAGACTCAGGAAGTAAATTCCTGTAGTCATTGTTGGGCTGAGTTTATCTCAGTCAAGAAGCTTGACACAGAGAAACATCTCTTTTGTCAAGAATAACCCCCAACCCACCTTCATCCTGTAGGATCCAAGTGTGGATCTGAGTGAAAGGTCTTTGTGACCTGAGGTTTGGCTTAGTGCCGAGTAAAAGGTCTTTGTAACCTATAGTTTGGCTTAGTGCAGAGTGAAAGGTCTTTGTGACCTATGGTTTAGCTTAGTGCCGAGTGAAAGGTCTTTATGACCTGTGGTTTGGCTTAGTGCCTATGTGGTAGGTCTGTGTGACTTGTGAGGTCCTGCGGGATCTGAGGTGTAGGCTCTTTGGAGCAAGTTTTGGAGATGTGCCTAGTCCAACAAGATAGTTGGATAAGCGAGAGGGAAAGTGGATGTACCCAGTTGGGGAACCACTATAAATCACTGTGTGCTTTTCTGTATTGTTTTTCTTTGTGCAGGTTATGTACATCTTGAAAGCATAAAATAACCTAAAGCCAAAGCTCTTAAAGAAGAAATATTTAAGAAATCAGAAAAGATACCAATAACCTATTCACCCCCTCTAGGTGATTTAGCTATCCTTGACATAAGACTTTCAAGTGGTATCAGAGCTGGCTGCTCAAAAAGACCTAACAGTCTGAGTTGATCTCCAAGGATGGCTAAAAGGTTAAACTTATGTGTTCAATGTTGAACCATAAGATGTGGAACTCTATGGAGCATCAAATTTGCAGAGAGGACAAGAACAACATTGGGCTATTGGCTGCTCTTGGTGAAGAAGGTGAAAGTAGATTCCATGGACCAATATCTGCACCAGAAGAAGAATCTTGCCAGGATCAGCCTGGTAAACATAAGGTATATTCCCCATCTAGCTCATCCTCAGAGTCTGGATATGAATCCTGTACAGACTCTGATATCTCCTCATCAAGTAATGATGAGGGTCATTTGATAGAGGATGATATCAATCAATTGATTGACAATCATGCTGTCCTTCTAAAAGCTTTCAAGGAAAGCATGCTGCTTGTTAAGAAAGAAGCAGAGGGAATAGCCTCCCTGCAGAAGATTGCTTCCCAGCAAGATGAATTTTCATCCCTGCTATGTCTAAAAGAGAGTGAATCAGCCCATCTGAAGATCATGATAGATATTCATGTTGAGTCCTTAAAATACAAGGACTCTATGATCAAGGTTCTTGTAGAGAAACTTGAAAGGGAGAAGAGGATAGTGGCCAATGTCTCTAAGATAAATGCTATCAAGAGAAAATCTGAATCTTAGTGGATTTCAAAAGTTATCCAATCTTAGAGGAGAGGCCAAGTTCCTGTTATTCCATAGTCAACCTTTCACAAGGTATGTAACACACCCTATCCATCGCATAACATATAACAGTAGATCCGGCCGGGGCCCGACGCCATATATCACAGACAGACCGGGTGGTTACTCAATGGAAACCATCCAACTAATAACCAACATCCTACATAGAGTCATTCTAGCAGAAACAATTTAAAGTTACAAATTTAAGAACCCAGCCGCAAGCATGAATGTCCACTACTTAATACAATAGGAATGAACGCACAATACACAAGTACAACGGCCTTATGGCCTTACAATTGTTTACTCAAATATAAGTGTTTTTCAAACCTCGGCACGCAGGCCGATCACACATGAGAATAAAAGGAAACACTCAAAATAGGCCTTCGAGGGCCGGCTCAGCAACTTGGGCCTTAGCTCGCTATTTACGGCTCGGCTCCGCAGCACCTGCAAGCAAGAATCCACCACAACGGTAGCAAACAAAGCAACGGTCAGCTATGCTGACCAAATTATAACGATCCCACCCCCAAACTCGGCGTGACGATGCTCCTTTCCCTGCACTTTGTTAGCATAACCAAGCAGTATAGTGTAAACACTTCATGACAGGCGTGGGTATGCACGGCCACACACCTCGTGCTCTCAGGGCACATTCTCGGTGAACCGGTCAACGCCATGTCAATTTAAGCCATAGACATTTTGGTCTCACCACCGCCACTTGGCCGGCCAATCTTGTGAGCATTTTTATCTTCCTAGCATGGGTCACGTCATTTTAAGCCATAGACCGCCGAAGACCCTCCATCTATGCCAACAACTCCCACCGAACGACATAGAGCGGTTACGGTTCCGCCTGACCCGTTGCTCACACCGCAATGTCAACTTTAGCCATACGCGCGGGTCAAACCTCCACGAGTCCCGTTTCCATCACACACTTCACATAACCCGGTTATGTTCAAGTTGGCTCCCAGGCCACAATGTTGGTAGAATCACCCATCTGCCCTGTTTTCCGGGTGCACCTTGGAGTTAGTCCCCAAGGCTCCCTGTTGCAATCTACTGCGTAGAAAACCCGAAAAACAACCATTCACGCGGACTCTTCTCCGGCAATTCATGCAATTTAACATCACCGATCCAGACCAACTTGTCCGGGTAGGCTTCACACATCATGCCTATGTCCGTTCTCGATTACGGACTCTACATGTACATAACGGGGACTATTCATGTCTACCCAAAGGAACGCCTCAAACTCACCGCAAACTCGCGAGAGCGGGCTTCCTATACAAAAGAAAAGAGGACTTCACATGTCCTAGGATGAGAATCGTTACCCTAGCGTTTTTCTTTGACACCATGGAAATCTATGCAGATGAAAAGCACTACAATCTCCTTGCCTCCGTAGATCCGTAGTCAGCTTGCGATTTGGAGCTCCGAAGCTCCGCTGGTGATCGAATCTAGCCTCCTTTCTTCTTCCTTGCTCTCCCCTCTCTCTATGCTTTAGAAAGAGAGTAACCCAAGTAAAATGGTGTTTTCTAAGCCCTAAACCTGGGTATATCCAAGCAAGAACAGTCCTCAGCCGTCGGAAACCAATGCGTTCTCGAATAAGGAAATGAACGGCCATGATCCGGATCTGAAATCCAAAATTTGGGCCGAACACGGCCCGTGAAACGCCCGTGTCCAGGCCGTGTTCCCCATTCGCTGTCGAAACCAACGCGTCCCGAAAAGAATACGGGCATCTGACACGGCCGTGTTTGACCTGACACCCCCGTGTTCCCGGGCGTGTCCTTCCATCGACATAGGACCAAGAATGTCCCGCAAGGGACACTGGTCCTCGACACGCCCGTGTCAGAATTTGACATGCCCGTGTCTACCCGACACGGCCTGTATGCCAAACCGTCTACCTCCCAGGGCATGGCCCAGCTTCACCCCGTGAAAGATACGGCCTGTGACACGCCCGTGTCCCAGGCCGTGTTCACTTCTCGACGATCGTCAACTCCAAAATTCGTCGACCTCTCTGCCAGATCTTCGACCCGAGCACGACACGCCTTGGGACACGCCCGTGTCCCAGGCCTTGTGACCCCTACCAAGTTCCAAACTTGGTACGAAGAGCCACCCGTCGCTCTTTTGAGTTTCAGGGCGTTACAACTCTCTCCCTCTTAAAATAATTTCGTCCTGAAATTAAAGAAAGGGAAATTAACACAAAACTAAAGCGGCACCTGAGTGGAATAACTCTGGGTACTCCTCAAGCATGGTCTGCTCTCGCTCCCAAGAGAGCCCTTCCCGACCGCAATTGTCCCAACGGACCTTGACCATCTTGATCTCTTTGTTACGTAGCCACTTGACTTCCGAGTCCTCAATGCGTATAGGCTTGACCTTCGTCGTCAACCCATTATCGACCGGCACTTGGTCGACCGCGATCACTTGCGAAAGCTCTTACACCACCTTCTGCAGCACCGATATGTGGAGTACATCGTGTAGACCACTAAGCTCCACTGAGAGCCTCAATCGATAAGCTGCTTCGCCAATTCGCTCCAGAACATCAAACGTTCCAAGGTACCTCAGGCTATGCTTCTTCAATCGCCGCACCCGCGAGACACTCTTGAACGGATCAATCTTCAAGTACACCCAATTGCTAACAACGAACTCCATGTTCCTTTTCTTGGCGTTATTGTACTTAGCCTGCAGGTCCTGAGCGATTAGCAACCTCTCTCCAATCGTTCGATCCAATGACGTTGCATCTTCCACCTCTTGCTGCTTGTACAACTTTGGCTCACCCGTTTCCAACCAAGACAATGACGCGCGACATCTTCTACCATAAAGGGCCTCGAAGGGCGCCATTTGATTGCTCGCCTGATAGCTATTGTTGTAAGCGAATTCCACCAAGTATAGGTGATCTTCCCACTGCTTCCCGAAATTCACGACGCACATACGAAGCATGTCTTCCATTGTCCTATTGACCCTCTCGGTCTGTCCATCCGTTTTTGGATGAAAGGCTTTACTAAAACTCAGCTTTGTTCCCAACATCTACTGTACCAACCTCCAATCATTGGACATGAACCGCCCGTCTCGGTCACTCTCGATGCTGGGGGCACACCGTGAAGCCGTACTATGTTGTCCACATATAACTCTGCCAATTCCTCCACGGGATCATCCTTCCTATGCGGAATTAAGTGCGATACTTTTGTTAGATGATCTACGACCACCCAAATGGCGTCGTTCCCCTTCTGCGACCTTGTCAACCCGTCCACAAAGTCCATAGTAATGTCGTCGAAGTTCCACTCCAGAATAGGCAAGGATTTCAAGAATCCTCCCGGCTTTTGGCATTCCGCCTTCACCAAGGCGCAAGTTTGACACTTCTCCACGTACAGTGCCATATCTTTCTTAAGTCCTGCCCACCAGAACAATTTCTTCACATCGCGGTACATCTTCGTGCTCCACGGGTGAATCAAGTACTTGGTATGATGCAGCTCGTACAACAATTCCAACCGCAAATTGCCCACG
Organism: Platanthera guangdongensis; assembly: GCA_039583875.1. NCBI lineage: Eukaryota > Viridiplantae > Streptophyta > Magnoliopsida > Asparagales > Orchidaceae > Platanthera > Platanthera guangdongensis. The sequence continues at coordinate 37,054,636 of CM077156.1, read as the reverse complement.
CTTGGGACGCATAGATGATCGTCTTTACAAAGAATCCATCCTCAACAACGAATTGGGAATTTGACCCATCCAAAGCCTCTATCATGAGTTGCTTCATGTTGCTATCCATATCCAAAGCCTGCCGAATCCGATCAGCCAGGTCATACTGAACTTCAGTCCAGTTCAACAGCGCCTCGGCACTAGTCTGCTTGTCTACATAAGAGATCTCCAATGCCTCCAACTCTCGAATCAAGCGCTTGTCATGAACCGACATCCAGTTGGCCCGTGCAGGGGCCCTTTGACTCAACGCGTCCGCAACCGCATTGCCTATACCAGACACGTAGTGGATCTTGAATGTGTAGTCCCCAGGAACTCCATCCATCTACGCTACCGTATGTTTAGATCTTTTTGATCCGACAAATACTTCATGCTCTTGTGATCGATGTATATATCACTCTTCATATCGTACAAGTAATGTCTCCACAGCTTCAAGGCAAAAATCACGGCCGCTAACTCCAAGTCATGGACCGGATAATTCCTCTCGTGCACTTTCAGCTGTCTCAAGCCATACACTATCAAACTTCCATGCTGCAGTAGCACACAACCCAAGCGACTGCTCGAAGAATCGCTATAGATCTCAAAACCTTCGGTCCCACTCGGCGAACTAAGAACTGGTCCCGTGGTCAACCAACACTTCAACTCCTCAAAAGCTCGTGCGCACTCCGACGTCCAAATGAACTTCTGCTTTTTCCTCATCAAAGTCGTGAGGGGTAACGCTATCCGCTAGGAGTTCTCTACGAAGCGCCTGTAATAGCCGGCAAGCCCCAGAAAACTCCGGACTTCCGCTACCGAAGACAACACAGGCCACTCTCGTATCGCAACAATCTTCGCCTGATCCACCACAATGCCCTCTCCACTCACTATATGACCATGGGATGCCACTGAGGACAACCAAAACTCGCATTTGGAGAACTTGGCGTACAGTTGATTCCTCCTCCTCATCTCTAACATCAAATGTAGATACTTGAAGTGATCCTCCGCACACTGCGAGTACACTAATATTTCATCGATGAAGACGATCACAAGATGGTCTAGGTACTCCCTGAAAGTCCCGTTCATCAAATCCATGAACACCGACGGCGCATTAGTCAGCCCAAACGACATGACTGTAAACTCATAATGCCTGTATCTTGTACTGAACACTGTCTTAGGGATATCACTCTCCCTTATTCTCGGCTGATAGTAACCGGACTTGAGATATAATTTAGAGTACACTGATGAGCCGACTAACTGATCGAATAGATCATCAATCCTTGGGATCAGGTACTTGTTCTTTTCTGTTAGATTGTTAAGCTCTCGATAATCGATACATAGTCTCAAGCTTCCGTTCTTTTTTCTTCACAAAAAGGACCGGTGCGCTCCAAGGCGAAGAACTTGGATGCACATAACCTTGCTCCAACAACTCTTGAAGTTGCACCTTCAGCTCCGCCATCTCCTTAGGCGCTAGCCGATACGAAGAGTGTATCACCAGTTTGGCATCACACCGAACCGCCTTAACCACCTAAAGAGCAGACATCAACATCATGCTCGACCCCTTTCAAGCCCACAAATGTCGTCTCACGACCAGTTCCCAACTTGACTTCCTTGCGATTTCGATCAATATATGCTTGCTATTCTGAGAGCCAGTCCACACCAAAGATCACGTAGAGCTCCCCTAGCGGTAGTAACGACGCTTGTAAGTCAAACTCTTGACTCCCAATTCGCACCTAAATGCAACAGATTCTACTCACGCGCATTGAGCACCATTAGACAACAACGCATCCAATTTGTCTTTTGCCATCGAAGGAGGTACACCGACGCGCAATGCAAATCCTTTGGTCAAAAGGGAACGCGAAGCTCCCTAAACAAACTGTGCTCTCGCCAGATTAATCGAAAATCAGAACAAAGCTTAGCACAAGCAGTTCTAAGCTAACATGCACAAGGGAAACAAGTATTTAAAGCTAAATTGTTATAACTTTAAACCGTACCTTTCATCATGACAGCGTGCTTCTTCTCGGACTTGGGACGTCCGCTCCAGCAGTCTCGGGCATAGTGCCCCAACATTCCACAATTAAAGCATGTGCCCGGGGTTCGACCCATAGTTGCCCCAGAAGCACCAGAAGACGGAGCTGGACCCGAAGTCCTAGCCTTCTTATACCACCTGCGGTACGCAGACTTTGAGGAGTTCGACATTTTGAACTCCGTCTTCTACATATCCAAGTCTTTGCTTCCTTGGATTCGATTCAGATCTCTTGCACTTTGTCCTATACCTGCTCCTGACATAGCTTTCTTTAACTTCTGAGCACCATTCCGACAATCTCGGGCAAAGTACCCTTCCTTGCCACACTTAAAACAACCATATGGAGCCTGACCAGTAGACATTTTAGACATCTTGTTCCTCCTCCTTCGGTATGCAGAGTTTGCAGAATCTGGAGAGTCCAGTACCCTGAACTCCGCCATTTGATTGAATTTTGCCAAATCTACTTCCAAAGATCTAGCCGATTCCACCAAGGCTCGGAATCCCAATAATTTTGGTCCTAGCAGTAAAACTTATAACTCACCGCGCAGGCCATTATAAAATCTATCGACCATCGACTGCTCGCTCTCCACTTCAGAGCCCGAGTAGTGTCTTATCATCGGAAAAGCTTGCAAATATTCCTCAACTGAGTGCGCACCCTGCACTAAAAGCATGTTCAACTGCTGACCCAAAGGTCCTTTAATTGCCGCTTGCTCCACCACACCACCCAGTGTTGGAGTTACCTCAAAAATAGGGGACTGCACACATCTTTCATTTTGTGCACCAATCGCAGCGAAGACTGCTTCCACCACCATTCTATGGTTTCAGCGGAGGGAAGGGTTGTAGGCACGTCACTAGGTGCACTATAATCCTCAAAAATTGGATGTTCTGACGGCCCTGCACCACTACTGGTCACCTATAGTTGTGCAAAACACCATTAAGCGACCAAACAAAATTACAGACAGTAATTATAGGAACACGCAGGTTCCTCAAACATGTGTATTTTCATTCCTAAGTGGACATTCATGGGTTCTTTTGTTGTTATAACGATGACGCACACACATGTGCTCACCACCCCTTAAAAGAATTCGTCCACGAATTCATTTAAGCCTGACTGAAACCAGTAGTCTGATACCAAATTGTAACACCCCCAATCCGTCGCATAGCATATAGCAGTAGGTCCGGCAGGGGCCCGACGCCATATACCACAGACTGACCGGGTGGTTACTCAATGGAAACCATCCAACTAATAACCAACATCCTACACAGAGTCATTATAGCAGAAGCAATTTAAAGTTAAAAATTTAAGATTCCAGCCACAAGCATGAATGTCCACTACTCAATACAATAGGAATGAACACACAATACACAAGTACAACGACCTTATGGCCTTACAATTTTTTACTCAAATATAAGTGTTTTCCAAACCTCGGCACGCAGGCCGGTCACACATGAGAATAAAAGAAAACACTCAAAAAAGGCCTTCGAGGGCCGGCTCAGCAACTTGGGCTTTAGCCCGTTATTTACCGCTCGACTCCACAGCACCTGCAAGGAACAATCCACCGCAACGGTGCAAAACAAAAGAAACGGTCAGCTATGCTGACCAAATTATAACGATCTCGCCCCCAAACTCGGGGCTGCGATGCTCCTTTCCCTGCACTTTGTTAGCATAACCAAGCAGTATAGTGTAAACACTTCATCACAGGCGTGGGCACGCATGGCCACACACCCCGTGCTCCCAGGGAACACTCTCGGTGAACTGGTCAACATCACGTCAATTTAAGCCATAGATATTTCGGTCTCACCACCGCCACTTGGACGGCCAATCTTGTGAGCATTTTTGTCTTCCCAGAATGGGTCACGTCATTTTAAACCATAGACCGCCGAAGACACTCCATCTATGCCAACGGCTCCTACCGAACGACATAGAGCGGGTACGGTTCCGCCTGACCCGTTGCTCACACCGCAACATCAATTTAAGCCATATGCACGGGTAAAACCTCCCCGAGTCCCATTTCCATCACACACTTCACATAACCCTGCTATGTTCAAGTTGGCTCCCAGGACACCATGTTGGCAGAATCACGCATCTGCCCTGTTTTCTTGGTGCACCTTGGAGTTAGTCCCCAAGGATCCCTGTTTCATCTACCGCGTAGAAAACCCAAAAAACAACCATTCGTGCAGAGTCTTCTCCGGCCATTCATGCAATGCAACATCACCGATCTAGACCAACTTGTACGGGTAGGCTTCACACATTATGTATATGTCCGTTCTCGATTACAGACTCTACGTGTACATAACGGGGACTATTCATGTCTACCCGAAGGAACGCCTCAAACTCACCGCAAACTCGCGAGAGAGGGCTTCCTATGCAAAGGAAAAGAGGACTTCACATGTCCTAGGATGAGAATCATTACCCTAGCATTTTTCCTTGGTACCATGGAAATCTATGCGGATGAAAAGCACCGCAATCTCCTTGCCTCCATAGATCCGAAGTCGGCTCGCAATTTGGAGCTCCGAAGCTCCGCTGGTTATAGGATCTAGCCTCCTATCTTCTTCCTTGCTCTCCCCTCTATCTAGGCTTTAGAAAGAGAATAACCCAAGTAAGAACAACCCCAAGTCGTCGAATCCCTAAATAAGGAGACGAACGACCATGATCCGGATATGAAATCCAAAATCTAGGCTGAACACGGCCTGTGACACGCCTGTGCCCAGGGCCATGTTCCTCATTCGCCGTCGAAACCAACACGTACCGAAAAGAACACGGGCACCCAACACGCCCGTGTTTGACCTGACACGCCCGTGTCATCCAGTACACGCCCGTGTTTCCGGGCGTGTCCTTCCATCGACACAGGACCAAGAATGTCCCGCGAGGGATACGGGTCCTCGACACTCCCGTGTCGGAATTTGACATGCCCGTGACTACCCGATACGGCCCGTGCACCAAACCGTGTGCCTCCCAGGGCACGGCCCGACTTCACCCCGTGAAGGACACGACCTGTGACACGCCCGTGTCCCAGGCCGTGTTCGCTGCTCGACGATCGTCGACTCCAAAATTCGTCAACCTCTTGGCCAGATCGTTGACCCGAGCACGACATGCCCTGGGACACGCCCGTGTCCTAGGCTGTGTGACCCCTACCAAGTTCCAAACTTGGTCCGAAACGCCACCCATCGCTCTTTTGAGTTTTGGGGCGTTACAAGGTAATCCTCCCTTCTTATTGGTATGGCCAAGACCCCAGGGATGGTCACTGGAGAAATGTGAATCTTCCTTGTAAGAGTATAAATGTTTCTTACAATGGAAGAAGAAAGGACTGGGGAATGAGTGCCTTTAAGTCTCCCCATGAACAAGTACAAATGGCCCATTCTGGACCATTTATATTTGGTGTCATAGCTCTAACTCACAATTGAAAGGCAATGGCTTTCACTCAAGCCGTTCCAGCAAGGACTCAGACCAAGGGTCTGTCTACCTATAAGCCTAACTTGGCTAGTTCTGATGATATAAACCGCTTGTCTTTTGCAAAGAAGACGGCTGTAAATACCATTAAGGGCAAGCAAAATAAGCCTGCTGGAGGAATATCCTTCAGTCAGATCCTTGCTGAAAGGAACCTGAAGAATGTTGTTGCTCCTCTTCCTTCTATTCAGTTAGTAGTTAACCACACTTCAAGACTTGCTTAGAAAAGAAGATATAATATTCATGAGTGTTGGTACTGGGGTAAGGTGGGGTATTTTTCCCTAGATTGCTGGCACAATCCTTTTGTGTCTAGAGTAAGAGATAGCCTACCTGTCAGAAATACTGCATGTAGGCAAGTCAGATTTCAGACTAATCAGAATTTAGGACCCAATACCTATTGACGTCCTAAGGTAAGATGATTCTATTTTGCAGGTTAATCTAAGTGCCCATCCCCCATGTGGCACTTGGACAGAAGATGTTCCAAAACTTGGACTGGAACAAGGAAGTTATCCTATGGTTCATACCCCAAGGATAAGGATGATGTGTGCATTCCTAAAGAAGGAAATGGTGCACAGTCTTGGGCAGAGGCCAGCAGGATCCAGCCAGCAGGACTGTATGGTTCGACTAAGCTTTGCTGCCACACCAGGAAACTAGGAGAAGAACAAGTAGGGTGCACTCATCACTGAGGAAAATCATTAGGAGTAGCTCCTCTATGAGCGACAAGGAAGAGGCACACTGTGCTCAACTGATCAGACTCAATATACAGAAGGGTCAAACTATCAAGTGATATCATCGACTGAAATGATGAATGATAGTCATAAGGACAGGATCTGTGCAAATGCTGATGGGGAGAATGTTCAGTCAAGGTTGATGGACAAGTTTGAGTCTTAACCAAAGTATCTTCAGCACTGAAAAGATCAGCACTACTGCTGAAGTTCAGAAATGTCTCTATAGACAATGCTGAGTATGAGAGAGAGACAATATAGATGCTTGGAACTGCTGTGAATGAGCAAGTTCGCACGAACAACTAGTTTGATCATGCTAACACATTCCTATGGGAATAGCAGTGTAAAGAAAGACTTGGTATCAGCTAGGGGGGAGAGAAGAATCAAAAAGCTCCTGATCAGAAAGCTGAAGCCAAGAATAAGGATACAAGTGGTACAATAACTATGGGAGTGGTAACTTTATGGAAAAATTTTATTGTTTTAAAAATGTATCAAAACTATAATCTCGAAATAGGCAAGTGTACTTATCAAAATATAATATAGGAATTGTCGTATTAGACTCGGGACCTGTTGAGTACTTCTACTCACGCAAATTAATATTATTTTAATGAAAAATAAAAGGAGTGAATTTAAACAATAACTAGAAAATAAACTAAAAGATAGCACTTGATGTAGACTCACTTTAAAATAAAATAAAATTTTCATAAAAGCAAACTTCTAAATTACCTACTTCGACCGTGGAGGTTCCTAAATTACAAAAGTGCCTCTCTTGAGAATACGCTCTCGACTAAACTTAGGTTGATCGATTAAGACCTCTTGGCCAGTCGAAACCCCTAAGCTTGCCTTATGTGGTGAACCCTGCTATTGGATTTGACTGCAATCCGGAAGATCCGTGTCTTCCTCTCTCGAGGAGTGCATGTGGATCCTTCTGTCTTTGAGTGTTCTACCCATATCCACAACCTCTTGGTAAATCTAAGATACAGAACTAAGGTTAGAAAGAATTAAATCAAAGATAGATCGAAGTTAAGAAAATAAAAGAGTTTGACAAAATGAAGATTATTTTAATATACTTGTCAAAATCAAGTGCTAATAAAAAGAGGGATACATGTAAAAATAAACAAATACAAGCTTGAAAAAGTGCTTGAATTAAAGCTTATCAAACTGTGAAATTGAAAAGTACATAAAGGAAATGCATAAAAACAGAAAACTAAGCTACTGAACTACTCCTAGATTTGGCTCCCTAGATGCTCCACTAGATGATCCTCAGCTCCTGGCTTTGTCTGGATTTTATAGTAAAATTTCTGGAAGGTTACGCCCTAGGTCATGCCCGTGACCGAGGGCGTGTATGGCCCAGAAACTGCTATCTTGAAAGCCCGGGAACGTTGGAGAAAAAACGTCAAAAGTCGCCGTTCTTTGGGTCACGCCACTAGGTCACGCCCGTGACCTAGGGCATGTCACGTCTATTACTGGAAATGGCGGGAAATAAATTCTGGCTGTTGCGGGAAGTCACGCCCCAAGGTCACGCCCGTGACCTAGGGCGTGTAAGCTAAAAATCGCTAAATACGAAAGCTGTCCTCAAAACACATGGCACGCCTAGATGCCACGCAGGAAAGCCATGCCCGTGACCTGATGGTCAAGCCCGTGACTTGGGCGTGTAGCTTTAAAACTGCCTGGAATCGAAACTAACGCCCGTCTGCTGGTCACGCCTGCAAGTCACTCCCGTGACCAATAGGTCATGCCCGTGACCTGGGCGTGTAACTTTAATCTGACGTGGCAGGCACTCTGGATCTCGTTTATGGGTCATATCCACATGTCACGCCCGTGACCAGAGAGTCACGCCCGTGTCCTGGCCGTGAAAAGTTGATTTTTCCAGCAATCTTCAGTTTCATCTCCTGGTCAGTCCCGTAAGCTCCAATTTGATATTGGCAGCCCAGATTGACCTGAAATAAGAAGATAAAGCATTTTAATACAAATATTAAAATAAACTAAATAAAATATTATTATTTATTAAATAAAATCTATATATAAATAACTATAAATAATGACTTATCAAATACCCTCATACTTAAACTTTTGCTATTTCAGAGCAAAACTATGAGAGTACTTATAAGAAATTAATATAATTTTTTAATCAAACTAAAAATTTATCAAATCGAAAGAAAGTTAAAAATTAACTTTGGAGATTCAAATTTTTAAGTCATAAAATATGAAAGTAAAATGTGAAGAGCTAAATATTTAGCAAATTTTCTTTAATAAAATAATTAGAACTCAAAATTAAGTATCTATCAAACAAATTTAGATTAAAAATTATAAATATTTTTTCACTAAAAAGAACTTTCAAGAAAAATTCAAACTACTACTTATGCTCTCTTACAATTTTAATTTAAATGTAAAGCAATTATATTGAATTTTAGGCTTTGGGAACAAGAAAATTGAAGAGATCTTAGATTTTGGGTGATGAATTTTATCCTCTCACAGCGCAAGATTTTTTTTTATTTTTGATATTTTTTATTTTTTCTCCTCAAATAAAAACCAAATTGCTTAGGAGTAATGAATTTTATCCACTTACACTTTTTTGGGGGTTGCATATGTGTACCAAGGAATACTTGATTCCCATGACATATGATCTAACCAAAAAAGAAAAATTGCATATGTGTAACAGGGGATAATGAATTTTATCCTCTTATTCACGTGACATATGAGCTAACAAGAAAATAAAAAGAACAAGGGAAAGACTAGCAAAAAATGTTAGATTAAATTAAAATTGTTGGAGAGCAACTATAGTAAATTAGAATTTTCTAAGAATCTTAAAGCTTAAGTGAATATGATTAAAATCTAAGGATTGTTAAACTAAGCACTATGAAATTGAAACTAATTAGAATTTGAGAGAAAAAGATTAAATAAATTTCTCTAAACAAATTTACTTCATAAAGTTATTTCTTTAAATCAAATCACCTAAAAATTAAATCTAACTAACTTTGATGAAATAAAAGATTAGAAAATCAAAAAAATTATAAAAATTCTTATAAATAAACTTAAAATAAATTTTTTATCAAAAATTCTTATAAATAAACTTAAATAAATTTCTCTAAACAAATTATAAAAATTCTTATAAATGTATTTTCTTTTTTTTTGTATTTTTTGATAAAAAAAGAAAACATTTTTTTTTTAATTTTTAAAGATTTATATATATTTTTTTTATTTTTAAAGAAAATTAAAAATAGTAAATAAGAATCCACCCTCATAAAAATTTAAAGATAAGCAAGGGTTGTCTCCCAAGAGTGCTTTTCTTTTTCCCGTCTTTAAGCTAGACGGTCTTGGTTAAGAAAACGTAAAATGAAAATGTAAATGAAGGGGCAACTCCCTTAATTCGCGCTTAGGTGAATACGCCGAAGACGCTTGCCCAGCTACTCCTCCACTAATTGCTTGATTTTCCTTCTTGCATTTGTCTTGAAGATGTAAATTCAAATCACCTATCCATACCTGAGTTAATTTGAATTTTTATAGAGGAACGGCAAAAGTATCGTAGATGAAGTTTAATTTCAACGGCTCCTCGGCTACATGAAATTTGTTATTAAAAGGAAAATAAAAAAAAGTACATCAAAAAAATCTTCGCAAGGAGGAGGTTCTTGCGCAGTTATATGATTAAGCTCAGGTTGTTTATTTTCTAAAATAAAATTGTTATCTAAAAATTCATTAAAAAGAAAATTACTGGACACAATATTGTCATGAATTTCAATTTCTAAATATTCATAAGTGGAGTTTGAAAATTCATGAGGAGAATGAAAATCGGGAGAAATAGGAGAAGAAACTTGTTTTTCTTCTATTTCACCCGGTGTGCCCATAACTTTAATAAATTCTTGATATAATAATTCTTCCTCCTCTTTCAAATAAGACACCAAGGGGGCACATGAAGATTCATGTTCCGTACTGGGTGCACTATTTGAAGAGGTTGAAGAATCATTAGAACAAAAAATAATTTCTTCTAAATTTTGGGGAGGATCAACTATGAATTGGGTAAAGTCCCCAAAATTCGAAGAAAATGGTTGTGGTGTGCTAAGAGAAGAACCAAAATTATTATCTAAATATTTGTTCTCATAACTCGGAAAGTTTTCCGGTTGATCTTGCAAACACGAAAAACCAAAATCCGAGGTGGAAGAAAAATTATTTAAATCAAAATAATTATTCGCATTTGAAAAATTATTTTCATGAAAAATAGGTGAATTGGAAAAATTAGTTTCATGAAAATTAGAAACAAAATAAGCATTAAAGTTAGGATAATTATTAATTGCAAAATTATTTTCATAACAAAATTTTTTATAATAATAATAAGAACAATTATCACTTTGATGTGGAGCACCACAATAATAACAAAAACTTGGACGCTTTTTTGCGGCTTGCAAAATATCTAGTTGATTTTGAAGCTTGACAATTTTGGTGGCCAAATTAGATAACATTTTTTAATAAATGAAAATAAACACAGCCCTTACCTAATAGAAATGAATTTGAAGAAGAAAATAAAAAAGAGAATTGGGGATAGAGAAAGAGATTGATAAAAGTAATACAATTTTCGCTTTCAAAATATCAACAAAAATATTCCCCGGCAACGGTTCCAAAAACTTGATGGAAAAATTTTATAGTTTTAAAAATGTATACAAACTATACTCTCGAAATAGGCAAGTGTACCTATCAAAATATAGTATAGGAATTATCGTATTAGACTCGGGGCCTATTGAGTAGACACAAATTAATATTATTTTATCGGAAAATAAAAAGAGTGAATTTAAACTATAACTAGAAAATAAACTAAAAGGTAGCACTTGATGTAGACTCACTTTAAAATAAAATATACTTTCATAAAAGTAAACTTCTAAATTACCTACTTCGACCGTGGAGATTCCTAAATTACAAAAGTGCCTCTCTCGAGAATACGCTCTCGACTAAACATAGGTTGATCGATTAAGACCTCTCGCAAGTCGAAACCCCTAATCTTGCCTTATGCGGTGAACCCCACTATTAGATTTGACTCCAAACTGGAAGATCCGTGTCTTCCTCTCTCGAGGAGTGCATGCGACTCCTTCTACCTTTGAGTGTTCTACCTGTATCCACAACCTCTCGGTAAGTCTAGGATACGAAACTAAGGTTGGAAAGAAATAAATCAAAGATAGATTGAAGTGAAGAAAATAAAAGAGTGTGACAAAATGAAGATTATTTTATTAAACTTGTCAAAATCAAGTGCTAATAAAAAGAGGGATACATGTAAAAATAAATAAATACAAGCTTGAAAAAGTGCTAGAATAAAAGCTTATTAAACTATGAAATTGAAAAGTACATAAAGGAAATGCATAAAAATAGAAAACTAAGCTACTGAACTACTCCTAGATTTGGCTCACTAGATGCTCCAGTAGATGATCCTCAGCTCCTGGCTTTGTCTGGATTTTATAGTAAAATTTCTGGAATGTCACGCCCGAGGTCACACCCATGACCGAGGGCGTGTAAGGCTCAGAAATTGCTATCTTGAAAGCCCGGGAATGTTGGAGAAAAACTGCCAAAAGTCGTCGTTCTTCAGGTCACGCTCCTAGGTCAAGCCCATGACATAGGGCGTATCACGTATGTTACTAGAAACGGCGGGAAGGAGAAACGGTGGGAAATACATTCTGGCTGTTGCGGGAAGTAACGCCCTTAGGTCACGCCCGTGACCTAGGGCGCGTAAGCTGAAAACCACTGTATCCAAAAACTGTCCTTATAACACACGACATGCCTAGATATCACGCCTGAAAAACACGCCCGTGACCTGATGGTCACCCCCGTGTCTTGGGCGTGTAGCTTAAAAACTGCCTGGAATCGAAACTGCCGCCCGTCTGCTGGTCACGCCTGTTGGTCACGACCGTGACCAATAGGTAACGCCCGTGACCGGGGCGTGTAACTTTAATCTGACATGGCAGGCACTCTAGAACTCGTTTATGGGTCACAGCCATATGTCACACCCGTGACAAGAGAGTCACGCCCGTGTCCTGGCCGTGAAAAGTTGATTTTTCCAGCAATCTTCAGTTTAATCTCCTAGTAAGTCCTGTAAGCTCCAATTTGATATTGGCAACCCATATTGACCTGAAATAAGAAAGCAAAGCATTTTAATACAAATATTAAAATAAACAAAATAAAATATTATTATTTATTAAATAAAATCTATATATAAATAACTATAAATAATGACTTATCATAACTGGCCATGATCAAGGATGAAGGCAATGATCTAGGAGGAGAAGGAAGGTTGAGTTGCCAATGCAAAAGGGTCATTGTGGCTTGAACAGAAAGCAAATGCCAGAGGTAAGTCGGTTGCTATAGGAAAGGAAAAGTCCTGGCTCAGCAAGAAGTGATCATGGTGCAAGGAAGCTGCTGTGATCAACTAATGAGAATCCTGCTACAGCTCCAGAACCATAACCTCCAGATATGTAGAACTTATTTATATTGTTATTCTACTTGTGTAATATAAGTTGCTAGGAATCCTGTCTGTCATAGCAGGACTATGCTTATTTAGATTAAGTATCAATAAGTGTTGAGTACATTGGTCTCAATGTACTTGTTTTGAAGAAGTCTTCTCAGCTCAATGATATACACATTGTTGTATTTGATGGATGTTAAGTTCACGTGTGCTGGTAAATAAAGCTAAGTACAAAGTGTCGACACTCAGGACTAGTGTCGACATACACTAAACAAGTTGTGTCGAGACAAAGAGAAGTTGCATCAACACTAAGGACAACTCTGTCGACACATTGTGTCGAGACTAAAGACAACTATGTCGACACTCAGGACTAGTATTGACACAGTGTGTGGAGACTAAAGACAACTGTGTCGACACACTCTATACATGTTGTGTCGAGACTGAAGACAACTGTGTCGACACTCAGGAATAGTGTCGACACACTCTTTTCAAGCTGTGTCGAGACTGAAGACAACTGTGTCGAAACACAGGACTTGTATCGACACATTCCACATAAGTTGTTTCGAGAGAAGTTGGAGAACTATGTCGACACATTTAGAGGTTTGTCGACACCACTACAAGAGTAGTTTCGACACCCAAGACTTGTGTCGGCATATTTAACAGTCAAGGTTCAACAATTCAGCAGACATGTTTCCTAAGTACAGAAATCAATACGGAGGTATTGACAACTGTCAGAACTATCAGATGTCAGCTATTAACCGGATCAGCTAGTTACTCCTATCAGAGCCTATTTAAAGGAATCTAGTCTTCAAAATAAGTAGAAGAAAAAAAAGAAAGAAGAAGATGCAACACAATTTTGTGAAGACAAAAGTCTGAAGCATCAACTACAATTTAGAAGGTGGAGAGAGATCTGATCAAGAATCATCTTCAACATCTCTCCAACCTAGATCAACCCTAATATCTACTTCAAGAAGCTTTGAAAAGCTAATAAGGGTTGATTAGATCTATTTTGACAAAGATCAAATCCGATCAAGAAGCTGTTACTCAGATCTCTCTTGCTGGGTGACATTTTATAATTCAAATTTTCTTTTACCTACTCTTATTGTGTAAGATCTACTTGTAGATCTGAGTGGAGGAGAACTATTCTCATTATTTTTATAAGCCTGTGTTATAAAGGCTGAGGTAGGGCTGAGATTGCCTGAGGTAGGAGTTGGAAATTCTCTGTGGTGTAGGGCAGGTGTTGCCTGAGAAGTAGGAGTATGGATTCATTCTGAGGTAGAGTTCTTGGGAAGAACTTGAGGTGTAGGATCTTGGTGATCTGAGTGGTAAGACTTGTAAAGTCTGAGTTGTAGGAGCTGGGTGGGCTCTGAGCTGTAATATCTAAGGATCTGAGTAAAGGAAAGAGAAGGAGTTTGGCCGAATCTAGTTCATTGCTAGATAGGAGAAGGGGGATAGTGGATGTACCCATAAAATGGCGAACCACTATAAATCTGTATGCATTGTGTTGTCTGTGCTGAATTGTTATATTGTATTTTTTTTCCTAATTGCTGTTAAGTACATCTTCATTATCTGACTGAATTAATCATATTAAAGAAAGTAGTACTCTGATTATTAAAAAGGGGTGCCATAGTTTAAATTGGACCTATTCACCCCCTCTAGGTCATTAGTAATCCTAAAGTAAACATTTATAATTAGTATCAGAGGGGAGGTTCTCTAAAAAAGGCATAACATCCTAGTGAGAACACAATGGATTACAGAGAAAGATATACCGTGGCACAGAGGGAAAACAATTCCATTAAGCTCCCTGTCTACTCCAAAGAAAACTTTGGAATATGGAAAGAAATGGTCAGATTATTCATGGAGGCAGCAAATCCAAGAATATACATCACAGTGATTGAAGGACCTTTCATTCCCATGAAAGTGTCAGTTCTTAATGCAAACATCAAGACATCCAAGTCTTACATGGAAATGTATAAGGATGAAATCATTCTGGCCACTATGGACAAGAGGGCTCAGAATATTATAGTAAGTGCAATAGATGATTCCACTTTTAGAATCTGATTCATTGCAAGACAACCAAAGAAATGTGGGAGTCTTTGATAGTTTACCTGGAAGGAACTGAAGAGGTCAGAGATGATAGAAAATCTCTGCTAAATCAACAGTATGAAGCCTTCAGACAAGATAAGAAAGAAACAGTGGCTGACTGTTTTGAGAAGTTCTTCAGAATTGTAAACAACCTGAGGACTTATGACAGACGTTTTACTAATTATGAACTTAATGACAAGTTATTGAGGTCCCTAAACAAGGAATGAGACATTAAGATTTGTGCCATAAGTGAAATTGGAAACTTAGCCAACATAGACCGTCGAGCTCTATTTGGAAAGCTGTTGCCTCATGAGTTACAGCTCAATCTCAGAAAGTCTGAAGAAGAATTAGTAGAGCACACAATAGAGAAAAGGCTTTGGATCTAAAGGCTGAGTCATCAACAAAAGTCAGAGAGAATCCAACTCTCTTAGAAAAACTGAAAACTACTTCTGAGTGTTCAAAATCATCCACAACAGAAGGGGAACTAATTGAGGAGGAACTATCTCTCTTCTCTAGACAGTTTAAGAAGATTTTAAGGAGAAGAATTCAAGGCAGGTGGAAGGGTCAAGCTTGAGACTCTTCTCACAGAAAGATCAATCATCTAGATAAACCCAGGAAAAATAATTTTGGGGACAGGTATGGCTCTTCTCAGAACAAATACATTAAAACTAATTTAGTGTGTTATTATTGCAACAGAAAAGGGCATGTCGTAGCTGATTGCCCAACAAAAAGAAAGGAGAAAAAGTCAGAGAACTTGAAGGATGGACAACACAAGAAGGCTGACAAAAGCTTCTTGGCAAAAAGATAGTTGATACTATCTGGCAGTGAGTCTTGTTCATTAGGATCAGAAGAGGAGGAGGCTCTCATGGGCCTGATGGCTTTTGAGGAAACTCAACCAGGAGAAGAAGATCAGGATTGTTCAGGTCCTACTAAGGTAAAATCAATCTCTCATATTTTAGCCTCAGATTCTTTTTCTGCATAATAAAATGAATCATGTTCACACTCTTCTAATAGTAAAGAACATGATTCAGACATTGAAGCAGATTTTAACTTCCTTATCAACAAATATGGAAAGTTACTAAAGGCCTTGATTGTAAGCAGACAACTTGCTAAGGATCAGGCCAGATAATTAGAATCCTTGAGAGGAGTATCTACTCAGCTGATAAGTGCCAACACAAAGTTGGACCTATAAAAGCTGAAACTTATAGAATTAACTAACAAGATATGTGTAACGCCCCGAAACTCAAAGGAGCAGAGGGGAATAATTTGGGCCAGTTTGAGTTCTGGCTGCAGGCACACGGCCTGGGACACGGGCGTGTCCCAGGGCGTGTCAAGCCTGTGTCGACACTAAGGCGTGAAGTCGACACTTTGGTCTCGACATTGTGTCGAGACTGGGCACACGGCCTGCGACACGGGCGTGTCGCAGGGCGTGTCGACCCGTGTCGACACTTAGCCGTGAAGTCGACACAGTGCTTCGACGTTGTGTCGAGACACGGCACACGGCCTGCGACACGGGCGTGTCGCAGGGCGTGTCAACCCGTGTCGACACTCGTCCCGCGAAGTCGACACTTTGGTGTCGACAGTGTGTCGAGACATGGCACACGGCCTGCGACACGGGCGTGTCGCAGGGCGTGTCGACCCGTGTCGACACTTAGCCGTGAAGTGCCGAGACCTTGTACACAGCCTGGAGCCCAGGCGTGTCAAGGTGACACGGGCAAGGACACGGGCGTGTCCGAACCCGTGTCAGCGCTCGGGTTGGAAACGGGAGAAAATGATGGGGTACACGGCCAGATACACGGCCGTGTCAGGTGGAACACGGGCGTGTCAGATCGAACACGGGCGTGTTCGATACCCGTGTGAGGTTCCAGGTGATTCGATTTTGACGGCGAATGAGGCACACGGCCCTGGACACGGACGTGTGCCAGGCCGTGTTCGGCCCAGATTGGGCATTTCAGTCCCGAATCGAAGCCGTTCATTTCTTTGACTGAGGATCCAATGGCTGTGGGTTGTTCCTGAAGGGATATACCCGGGTTTTGACTTAGAAAACCCTCACTTTTTCCACTTGTTATCTCTCCAAATCCTTGGAGAAAGAAAAGCTAAGGCAAGAAGAAGAGGAGCTAGATCCGCCATTGGAGGAGCTTCGGAGCTCCGAATCGCAAGCCGACTCCGGATCCACGGAGGCAACGCAAGTGCGGTGATTTCCATCCGATTACTTTTCGATGGCGCCAAAGAGGACCGCAAGGGTAACGATCCTCACTTTTGAGCATGATAGCTCTCTTTCTTTGCATAGGAAGCCCGCTCTCGCGAGTTTGCGGAGAGTTGGAGGCGTTCCTTCGGGTAGATATGTGAAGTCCCCGTTGTTTAGCGTCCGTATGCGAGAACGGACATAGGCATTTTGGTTGAAGCCTACCCGGACATGTAGTTCGGATCGGTGATGTTGCATTGCATAAGGCTGGAGAAGACTCCGTGCTATTTGGTGTTTTCGGGTTTTCTACGCGGTAGATTGCAGCAGGGAGCCTTGGGGACTAACCCAAAGGTGCACCCGGAAAACTGGGCGGACACGAGGTCTTGCCAACTTGGTGGCCTGAGTGCCAACATGAACATAACGGGGTTATGTGTCTTGCGGTAGAATGGGAATCAGTGAAAGTTTGACCCGCGCAAATGGCTTAAATTGCCGTTGCGATGTGAGCACGGGTTAGATGGAGCCGTACCCGCTCTATGTCGTTCGGGTTAGAGAGACCTAAAGTACATGGCACTCGCCGTTGGCATAGATGTGAGTCTTCGGTGGTCGATGGCTTAAATTGACGTGACCAATACCATGAAGACGAATTGCTCATAGGAATGGCCGTCTAGTGGCGGTGGTGAGTCCGGAATGTTAATGGCTTCAATTGACGTAACATCGACCGGTTCACCGAGAATGTGCCCTGAGTGCACGGGACGTGTGGCCGTACGAGCCAACGTCTGTGATGAAATGGCTATGATAATATGCATTGCTCGCTTGTGCTAATGAAATGCAGGGAAGGAGCATCGCCGCCCCGAGTTGGGGGCGGGATCGTTATAATTTGGTCAGCATTGCTGACCGTTGCTTTGTTTGCCACCGTGCGGTGGTTTGTTTGCTTGCAGGTGCAGCTGGACCAAGCGGTCAATAGCGGGCTAAAGCCCTTTTTGCGAAGCTGGCCCTCGAAGGCCCGAATGGAAATGTTTTATGTTTTGTTCATGTATGGTCGGCCTGCGTGCCGAGGTTTGGAAATCATGTAAAAGACAAGTGAAACATTTTGTAAGGCCTTAAGGCCGACTTTTGAGTATTTTGTAATAACATTCCTGTTATCTTGTTAGTGGACATTCATGCTTGTGCTGGGTTCTTGTTTTGCAACTTTTATAAATTGCTTCCGCTAGAATGCTCTGTGTAGGACGTTGAGATTGGTTGGATGGTTTCCATAAGTAACCACCCGGTCTGTCTGTGGTATATGGCGTCGGGCCCCGGCCGGACCTACTGCTATATGCTATGCGACGGATAGGGGGTGTTACAATTTGGTATCAGACAGAGGTAATAATTGAACCGGTCAAGACTGTCAAAGAACTGGAAGCAAAGCTTGCTCAGGAAACACATCTCCTGTCTCAATTCTCAAAACCCAAGTCAGTGCTACCTATCATAGATACCTTTTCTGCACCATTTAGAAGTGGTGTAGGTTTTGGTAAGAATAAAAAGTTTAATAAGAAGTCTGTACCCAAGGATAAAACTCCAAGTGGTCCAAATAGGCAACTAGTCGAGTATATGCCTTCTAACAGATGCTTGAGATCATGTGTTCCTGGACACATGATGTCTGTGTTCTCTACCAGTAAGGTCAATAACTAGCCTTGCTCAAAGGATCAGATATCAAAAGGCAATATAGGCCAAGAATCACCATAAAAGGTGATCAATCCAAGAAGCTATGGAATTCTTGGAGCTGATCCCAGTGTATCTCACCTAAATTTGAAAGGTAATGGTGTGAATTTTGCACCTCTACCTTGGAAATTGGATGAAAATTCTGTGTTGCATAAAAGAACAACTTCAAATGTGCAACCAAAGAAAAGATACAATAAATTTGAGTGCTGGTGTTGTGGGATGGTGGGGCATTTTGCCCTAGATTGTTGGTATAATCCAATAGCTCTTTCAAATAAGTTTCAAATAGCTTTATTTAGAAAGACTGCTATGTTTCACACAACAAAGCCTAACAGGAACCAAGTCCACAAAACTAGTTGGGTGCCTCAGGTAAACTAAATTTTTGTTTGCAGGTGGAGCCAAGTACTACTAATATGCCAGTATGGTACTTGGATAGTGGGTGTTCCTGGCATATTACTGGATCAAGGAGTTTACTAAGAGATTACACTCTAGTTAAGAATGGACCAAAAGTCATCTTTGGAGGGTCAGAGAAAGGACTCAACATGGGATATGGTAACATTTCTAATAACCTAGTTACCATCACTAAAGTGGCTTATGTGGAAGGATTGAACCACAATATGATAAGCATAAGTCAGCTTTGTGATATATAATATGAAATTGTTTTCCACAATGACAAGTGTTTGATAAGAAATTCAAGTGATCAAGAGATCATCTTGTCAGGCACTAGGAGTGGGAACATTTATTTTCTAAATTTCCTTAGTATTAATGAACAATCACCTGTATGTCTTATAGCTAGTAAGAAAGACACTTTGTATGTACAGTGGCACAAGAGGCTGGCCCACTTAAACTACAAAGCTATGAGTAAACTATCCTCTATGGATTTAGTTGGAAATAGTCCACAACTAAAAGGCTCCAAAGAAGGCTTATGTCCTGCATGCCAAAATGCAAACAAATAAAAGTCTCCCTTAAGAGCATTTGGTCCAAAGACACTAAAAGGTGTCTGTACTTACTTCATATGGATCTATTTGGTCCTACGCAAGTTCTTAGTTTGGGTAGGAAGTCCTATACCTATACGATTGTGGATGATCACTCCAAGTTTGCTTGGGTATTCTTTTTAAGGAGAAAGTTTGAAACACTAGAAATCCTTGCTGACTTTGTCAAACAAATTCAGAATGAGATGAGATGTTCTGTGGTCAATTTTAGAAGTGACCATTGCATAAAATTTCAATCAGAAAGGATGACAAATTTCTGTAAGGAACTAGGAATCTTTCAAGAGTTCTCCTCTTCAAGAACACCACAGCAAAATGGAGTTGTTGAGAGGAAAAACAGAACTCTTATTAAGGCAGTCATAACAATGCTGAGTGATTCATCTCTCCCAGAATATTTTTGGGCTGAGGCTATAAACACAGCATGCTATGCTCAAAATAGAGCATTGATCAACAAGTATCACAACAAGACTCCCTATGAACTAATGAAAGGTAGAAAACCAAATCTGCCCTACTTTAAAGTTTTTGGTAGTAAGTGCTATGTTCTGGACAATGGGAAAATTATTCTAACCAAGTTCTTAGAGAAATCCTATGAAGGAATCTTTGTAGGGTATAGTGTTCATAACAAAGCATATAAGATCGACAACTTGAAGCATCAGGTTGTAGAAGAATCTATTAATGTAGTGTTTGATGAATCATCTATTTTATGTAATACGATCTCTAGCAGCTCTAGTCTAGGTCTTGTAAACTCTAGAATGGAAAAACTAAAAATAAGTGACTCACCTAACATAGAGTTAGACATTAGAGACAATATAGAAATTCCTATAAAAGATACTACAATTGCTCAGGGGGAGGAAGAGAATCACCCTAATCCTCCTGCAGTACTAAGTGATGATAGACACCTTCCAGTAACAGTTAGACACCTTAGAGATCATCCTATAGATCAAATAATAGGTTATGCCAGATTAGGAGTGACTACTAGAAGTAGACATCACAATGTGGTTCTATACTCTAGTTTTCTCTCTCAGGTAGAACCTAAATGGTTTGAAGAAGCTAATTCAGATTCTAACTGGATTATTGCTATGCAAGAAGAGCTAAATCAATTTGAGAGATGTAAAGTCTGGTGTCTAGTTCCTAGACATAGTGACCACAATATCATATGCACTAAGTGGATTTATAATAATAAATTAGATGAATATGGGATTATAGTTAAGAACAAAGCGAGATTAATGGCTAAAGGATATATACAAGAGGAATCGTTAGATTATGACCAAACCTTTGCACCTATAGCTAGGCTAGAAGCCATAAGATTGTTTTTAGACCATGCAATATTCAAAGGATACAAGGTCTACCATATGGATGTAAAGTCAACATTCCTAAATGGTACTCTAAAGGAGGAAGTCTATGTAGAGCAGCCCCAGGTTTTGATGACCCCAAACACAAAAACTATGTTTTCAGATTACACAAGGCTTTGTATGGGTTAAAATAGGAACCTAGAGCCTAGTATGAGACCCTGTCTAACTTTTTTATAGAGAACAAGTTCTATAGAGGAAAGATAGACAAAACACTATTTCTTAGGAACATCAAAGGATCAAGCATCTTAGTCCAGATTTATGCAGATGCCATAATCTTTCTGTCTACTAATGAGAAGCTGTGTAGAAAATTTGCAAGGCTTAAGCAAGGCAAGTTTGAAATGAGCAGCATGGGTGAGATAAAGTTTTTCTTGGGATTCCAAGTTAGACAATCTGAGGATGGAATATCCATCTCCCAATCTATGTTCACTAAGGAGTTGATTAAGAGATATGGTATGGAGAATTATTTTACCATGAGAACTCCAATGGGTTCTATAGTGTCACTACACAAGGATGAATCTGGAAAACTAGTTAATGAAACCTTGTATTGAGGCATCATTGGATCACTCCTGTATTTAATTATTAATAGACTAGATATTATGTTATCAACATGTGTCTGTGCAAGGTACCAAGCATGCCCCAAAGAGTCTCATTATACTGCTGTTAAGAGAATACTGAAATATATTAAGGGCACACCCAATCTTGGGCTTTGGTATCCTAGGGATAGTGATTTTGAACTTACTGGGTACACATATGCAGATTTTGCAGGGTGTAAAGAAGACAGAAAAAGTACTTCTGAAACTTGCCAGTTTTTAGGGAAAATACTTATCAGTTGGAGTAGCAAGAAGCAAACAAATATTGCTATCTCTACAGCAGAATCAGAGTACATATCTGCTGGGAGTTGCTGTGCACAGTTGTTGTGGATTCAACATCAACTACTGGACTACAGTAACAGCTAAGTAAATCTATTATGTTTTGTGATTCTACTAGTGCAATTTCTATTGCTAATAATCCTGTTTCTCATTGTAGAACTAAACACATAGAAATTAGATATCACTTTCTCAGAGAGAATATTGAAAAAGAAAATATAAGCTTACAGTATACTCCAACAGAAAGACAAGTTGCTGACATTTTTACAAACCTCTAGATGAAAGTAAGTTCAATCATTTTAAATTTGAACTAGGTATGTTGAATATTGAATAAATATTTTTTTTAAAAAGAAAAACATTAATTAGTCAAGAAATATTATTCAGAACACAAAATTTGTCTAAGTCAAAGAATTGTGTCGAAACACCAGAGTGTGTGTCAACACTATTAGTACAGGTGTGTCGAGACACCAAAGTGTGTGTCGAAACTATTAGAAAAAAATGTGTCGAGACACGAGACAGTGTGTCGACACTAATTAGCGGATATGTGTCGAGACATTAAAATTTAGTGTCGAGACCTTAAGGTCTGTGTCGAGAAACATAAACCTTGTGTCGACTTAAATCGACACATCACAACAGATTAGGTCTCCTTTGTCGACACCTGATATTTCCAAATAATGAGAAAATTACTAAATGTAGCGTGCCTTTTCACTTTCAAAAGACTGATACTATAAATATGAGGTATTAGGTTTTGTCGATTCATTCGCTAGAAATCTTGAGAGACTGATCATTATGTGTCGAGACCTAGAAATCTATAGTCGACACCTCACAGACTCAAGTTCTTTCAACAAGAATGCACCAAAGATCTATGACAACATCAACGAGGGATACAAGCTAGTGTGCAACGCATTCGAGTCCGCTTCTGATGATATAAAAAAGGTGATTGACATTAGTAAATGAGGCTGGTCTAGAGTATCTTCTTTCAGAGCCAACAAAAATTTGGAAAAGAGAGGTATCTGAATTTTATTCTAATGCCTCATTAAACCCTAAGTCAGACAAGATAAAATCATGTATTAATGGAGTAAGGATAAAGGTAACAACCAAAAGACTAGCTAAAGTCTTTCAGATTCCATGAACAGCACAGGATGATGAACTGAATTCAAGCAAGACATCTGAGGCCCTAGATTGGTGTGGATTATCTCCAACAAGTAGTTTTGGAAATTCTTTAAACAGGAAGGGAATGAATTCCCAAGGAAAATTCTTATCTGAAATAGTAGTAAAGTTGCTCCTCTGCAAGACTGGATCACTTGACAGGCTTTCTAAAGTCATGTTTAACCTGATGACAAGAATTATCTTCAAGATCCCAACTGACTGGAATAGGGTGGTGTTTGATAAGATTGTAGAAGGAATTCAGAAGCCCAATATGGGCATAATAATTAGTTTATATCTGGTAAAGGCCATCCCAGATGATATCAATCCGAAAAATGGAACTAAGATAAATCATATGAGGAGAATGGACCTGAGAATCCTGTTAAGATGGGACAGACTCTTGACTAAAGAGACATCAGAACCTAAAAGGACAAAAGAGGTAAAAGGAAAGAAATCTGTGGTTGAGGAAATTGTATCCTCTAGTGATTCTGAAGAAGAGGTACACTTTAGTTCTGATGATAATGCAATGGAAGAACAAGGCATATCTCCTAGTCTTTCCCCTGAGACCATTGTGTAAGTGCAGGGGGAGAACATTCCAGATAAAGAACTAGCTAAGGGGTAGAACCTCAATTCATTACCAGTGGATATGTAAACTACAATAATAATGGATGTTGTTCAAGACCTAGAGAAATCCAAAGATCCTGAACATCAAATCTCTGAACAAGAGAATGAAGAAGAAGTTCTTATGTCCAAAGAATCAAACAACTAGGAGGAGAGAATTGAAGATTTTTAGATTGAGATACCTGATGCTGAAATTCAGCCTGCAGATATTAGAATGGACAATATTTTTATTGATAAGGAAGGTATAATAATTGAGGGGGAGTTGGCCCCTAATACTGAGAAAACTAAAGAGACACCTCAAGTTGATGAGGTCAGTTCTTCTGAATCTGAGGATACTGAAGCTTCTCAACTGAAGAAAAGGAAATTTTCTAAAATTAAGAAGGGGAGCAAGTGCTATAAGCAATATCTTCAATTTGGACCACCATCAGCTCCTACAATGGATCATAGATCTTTGCTAGTTCAACTACAGATCATGCTTGATAAGCAAAGACAAGATCTTGAGAAGTATGTAGACGAAAGCAACAAGGATTTGCAATTTCAACTGGCTCAAGACATCAAGTCTATAAGATTTGAAGTAAATCTCTTGAAAACTAAAATGATGATGAGTCCAAATATTACACTGATTTTTATACTCATTTGGGCCAGTTTTATCATCTTAGCACTGCACTTGAGAGCTATAACTACTTATATTTGCTTATTTGTCTATTTCATGATTAAGTCTACTTTAGGCTCGTTTTCTGTATGCTTTAGATATTTCTGTATTTCAGTTTGTTTTACTTTTTCTCTCGCCGTGTCTTGAGAATGTGGTGTGCACTTTTGGTGGCCTATTTGCCTCTTCTGCTTGTGCTTGGGTCGTGTGCGTGCTCCGGAACCGCTCGGGAGACCCCGACGATACAGGAACACTGCGCACTATCACTGGACTCACTACGCACGACCACGGGTCGTGCGCGACTGTTCGTGCACATTACATTCTCCTTTTCCCTAGTTCTGCCCAGATAATCGCACGAGCACTGGCCATTATGCGCACGACCACTGGTCGTGCACCACTGCTCGTGCACATTTACCTCTTGCTTTCTGCAGTTCTGTCTTAGCCAATCGCACGATCAATGGATTCAGTGTGCACGACCACTGGTCGTGCGCCACTGATCGTGCGCATATCTGCTGATGTTTCTGTCCAAGTTGCAGGTTTAATTGGAAATTTTGCACGATCATCGACCGATCACTGGTCGTGTGCCACTGATCTTGCGCTCTGCTTATTCTACCTCCGTATTTAAGGGCCTGCTCCATGATTTAGGAGAAGGGGGTCATTTTTTGCGATCGGGAGTGCATGGGAAGTGCCATTCTACTTCTCCAGCTGCTCCATCTACCTCCACCTTCATCGGGAGTCCGTTGCCGGTGATTCTGAAGATTTCCAAACCCTCCAGCGAAGCTCCCGACCTTTGATGACCTCAACTCCAAGCTTTCCACCGGAGTTGGAGAAGAAGACGACCTATAGAATGGACTCAAAGGCCTCCGAGGTGACAGCTCGTTGGTACCGAAAGCCTCCTCGGACTGAGCTCGAAAGCGGATTGACAACTCGCTATTCCGGCCACGACCTGCGGTGGACCTTGACCCTCTAATGGTTTACTCCTCTTCCCTTTCCTCTGTTGTATGGAATGATTTGACATTATAATGAACTACATTTTCTACTCTATATCTAATGGGATGTTTGTAGTTGTCATTTGCTTTTTAGTTGTGTGTTGTGATTGCGCCTCGCCCACTACACAATCACTTCATATCCTTGCTTCACCCGATTGCACTCCGCACAAGAACACTTCCATCCATTAGCTTTCCGTCCACTCGCCCAACTGAAGTTCGGCATCGCGACCGATACACTCACCTCACCTTGCGAGGCGGTGCTTTCGACCCGCATAGTCTTTAGTAGTTTAGTAGATTAAGAAACCACAATCTCACAAGCCCCCTTTTTACTCTTTTATAAGTATAACCCTCATAACGATATTTTCTGAACTATCGCCGCTCTATGCTAATTGCATTTCTCAAGAGATCAACACTCAGGGATTTATTCCCAAATTTTATTACTTGTGCTACTGGTGCGCTTGCCGATTTCGACGCATCAGGTTTTTAGCACTGTTGCCGGGGAATGAAACTATAGAGCGACTCAGGATGACTTAAAATATTGTTATAAGAGTTAGTGTTTTTGACTGTTGTTTCCTTGTGTAGTTTGCAGAAGTGAATGCAGGGTCGAGACATAAGAGATCTTGTAGCCTATGACCTAGAGATCGAACGTACTATCTTAGCGCGAAGACGCGCCGCAGCCATCACTTTAGCCCCAATGGGAGACCAGCTGAATATCGATGCCGACAATTGAGTTGGTAGGATACCTCCTAGCGATCGAAATGGCGACGAAAATGAAGTGAACCCTCCCTAGGTCCGCACCATAAGGGATTACACTACACCTACCGTCGGGAACATATACCCCGGTTTCGGACCTGCTATCACTAACCAACAGTTCAGATTAAACCAGCTATCCTGAATATCATTCGAAACAACGCTAAATTCTCAGGAATGGCCACTGAAGATGCCCATCATCACCTGGCGGAATTCTCCAAAATTTGCGCTATGTTCCGCTATGCTGGAATCCCAGACAAAACAGTCAAGCTCCGACTCTTCCATTTTTCACTAAGGGACAAAGCCAAGACATGGATTCACTCCCTCCCACCTGGAACAACCACCACCTGGGAGGCTTTGACCACAAAATTCCTAGCTAAGTTCCATCGGGTAGATTAGATCGTGAGCATGAGGAGAGCGATAGCCAACTTCCGGCAAGCCGATCAAGAAAGTTTAGCCGAAGTTTGTGAATGTTTCAATGAGCTATTGAGGAAGTGCCCTAACCATGGATTCCAAACGTGGAACCTCGTAGAAAGTTTCTACTTCGCTATTGAACCCCACCACCGAGCTGAAGGATTTGTGTTTTGAAAGTTGTCTTTAATTTTATTAAAGTTCATGTTTTTGATGAATGTTTAACTCATTCTGTCCCTATATCACATGATGATGCTTCATGATAGCTCAGGAAGATGCCCTTGGTATTGAGCTGTATAACACTTGAGTTTCATCATATGATCTTAGTTTTATTTGCTCACGATCCTGGTAGTCAAAGAGGGACATTGACCACCATCTTGGATTGTCATGTGAATTAAAGTACATTGTAGTTCTACAAATGTTGATAATAGTTATCTTTTAATCACGTGAGTATGTATGCGTATGGTTTCATACATATTGAGGTTGGCCTATCTTAAGTTGTAACATTAAAATGGAATGTGTTTAGTGTCATTAGTGCTTACAACGTGTCTAGTGAGATATGAGATATGTAGATTAAGCGCGTCGGTGTGAGCAATGTGATTGTAGTTGAAGACTATCTATTGATGGTGATATATACTGTGATTCGTCGTTCACACTTACGCGTAAGGGATGTATATATCAAAATATCATTTGTCCCCAAGCTATTTTGGGTTATGATATAGTCGAGCCCCTTGGCAAAGCGAGTTTGTATAGCATGCATTATAACTAATGTAGTTATAAAGACACACTTGCTTATGAGACCGAGAAAGACAAATATGGCACGAGAATGACACGGTCCCAAATTCGCACAATATTTATGATATCATGTGACAAAAGTTAGACACTGGCCATTTAGTTCGGTTACCTCCTCTAACGTGTTGTTGTGGCGACTATAATGCCTTGATAAAGCCTCTTATAGTCAATAATACAAATTGGTGTATTATTGCCGTGACGACATGTTCCCTCTGCGAGGTCACACCAAACGAACGGGAACAGCCTAGATTCACCGTATTAAACTCAGTCAGAATATATGGTGACACTTCGTGCTTAGACCGTTTTTCTCTGTGCAATTATTAAAAGAGAATTACGACAAGGCGAGTTGTCGTAATTATTTAATAGAAGGGCACAGTAATTGGAGTTTGTATAACCCCAACCTAAACAAGCTTGATTTGGAGATATCCGATATATATATATATATAATACATATATATATATAATTCATATATATGATTATATATATATATGATATATATATATATATATATATATATATATATATATATATATATATATATATATATATATATATATATAGAGAGAGAGAGAGAGAGAGAGAGAGTGATTTGGTTTTCACGGTATAAGAGTGAGAGCAGGAGGCGGAAGAACTGGATCGGGTTAGGGTTTTTGGAGGCACCCCGACGGTGCACCTTTGACCGCCACCGATCTCAGTCAGGGCTCGCTCGCTCCTTCATCATCCTCCTCGCCGGCGTTCCCCGTTCTCGCCATTCTCTCCTCACTGTCGCTAGTCTACACCTGGGCTCGCCGACGGCTCGTGGGACGGCCGTGGATTTCCATATCCGGCTACAGGAGAGAGCCACGGCCACGGCAGAGATCTACCTGGTTGGTCATTCTCCTCCAGCAGCCCTGTTTGGGTATTTTTCTACTCCGCACTTCTCACGCTGACGACTAGTGTGATTCGACCACTTGGAGTCCTCGGTGCTCTTGACGGAGTTGGTCTAAGCGAGTGCCCTCTTCTACTATCAATGGACTTGGGTTGCTGTTCGGGTTCGAGGTGAACCTAGAGGCAAGACGATCTGACTCAACGTTGCCGTGGGATTGCTATTTATCTCTCCGACGTGCCCCTTCTTCCGCCTAGGGATCTTGTTCCCTAGAGGTACATTTCTAACCCTTTTGCAATGGTTAGATGTGATGAGTTAGGTTCTCTTAATTGCTTAACTTCTAGGGCGTTTACATTGGATATCCGATCCCGTGTCTTGTTTGGTTGTTGGGAATTTTTTTAAAAAATTTGCCCCGCCACAACACGTGAAATCCTACAGTGGTATCAGAGCCAGGTTGATATCCAATGAATATGTGGCCTCTTTTTGCTAGTTTTTTTACCTAATGGTTTGGATTGGCTATGTCACAACCCTGTTTCAAGTTAACATAATCTACCCTAGTTTGGATTATGAGAAGATCATTTTTTTGGATTTAAAATGATCCAGGTGAAACACGTTGGGTTGTGTACATAGTCCATTCATTGTTAGGATCCCGTCTAGCAGATTCTTTGCTTGCTTTGGTTTTTTCCTTATTTTATTGCAACTCTGGAATGTAATTGGTATGGAATGGATGTAATATTTTTTTTAAAATGCCGTGAGTTAGGTATTTTGGAATTTCCTCCATTCTTTTGGGAATGTGCAAAGAAAAATTTAAGAATGTCTTTCCTCCTCATCGTGTCCATCTAAGCTAGTGATATTGAATGAACATGAGTGTAATTTCAATCACTAGACATGGTGGCACTCATGCGAGTCAACATTAGGCCACAAGTGAGTAGGTTGTGTGAGGCACTTCTTGCTGATTTTGTTGGAATGTCACTCGCATGAGTTTCCTTACAGGATGAGTTTTCTTAATCAAATCACCAAGATCTTGGCTTGGTCCTTTGGGAAAGTGTTATGTTTTTTAAAATAGTCGTTTGTAATATTACTATCAAGAATCATAAGTGTTTAAGATTATCTTAAAAGGTTATGATTGGTGATTGGTACCTACCTGATAATCTTGTGGATTAGTCCACTAGGTTAAAAGGATCTTGATTCACTATTTTAAAGCATTATTTGGATCTCTCTAATCAGTTTTTTTTCTTTTAAGGAAATTATTCTGAACATGAACTTTTTCTTACTCTCATATTTTTTTAAAAAATAGAGCTATGTCTACACTGCCAAATTTTCTGCGTTCGATGATTGATAAAAGCCCACTTGCTAACGACGAGTCAAACTACTTTGACTGGATACTCAAGCTTAACATCGTGTTGCGCTTGGAGAATCTCTTACCTATACTGGAGGGTGAATGCCCAGTAGAGAAAGAGACTGGCAAGCCAACTGATGCTGAGAAGGAGGAACAAAAAAGGTGGAATGACAGTCAACGTGTCGTGCAGACTCTGATCTTGGCCAGCATTGGCGATCAGCTGCAAAGGAAATTTCTCGATACTCCTGCAAAGGAAATTGTAGTACAATTGGAGAAGATGTTCACCGATAGCGCTCGTAAAGAGCACTATAAAACCACCATCGCACTCACAAGGTGCAAGATGATGGAGGGTGAGTCTGTCTCAGTGCACTTCCTTAAGGTGCAAGGCTATTTGGAAAAGTTGGAGAAACGGAAGTCTCCAATTCCTGAAGACATTGCGGAAGACATCATTTTGGGGTCACTGCCTTACTCGTTTAAGGATTTCATCATGCATTATCATATGCGCGAGAAGCAAATGACCATAAATGAACTCCATAACGCCCTCAAAACAGCTGAGGTTGACATGGGCAAGACAAAGGGAAATGCTGTCTTAGCTGTGGCGTCTGATAGCAAGAAGATATTCAAAAACAAGAATAAGTCTAAAGGCCAGACCTCGAAAGGAAATTTTCATCTCAAGGGCAAAAAGGGAGGTACTCAAGATAGTGCCTCCAAGGGAGGCAAAGTGAAGAATTCTCCTAACTCTATCACTGAATGCTTCCATTGCCATGAGAAGGGACACTTCAAAATGAACTGCCCCAAGTACAAGAGAGACTTGGATGAAGGCAAAATCGAAAGAAAGCGTCCTAAAGGTATTTTTGTTATTGAGTTGAGTTTGAATTTAACCACTACTATCCTTGATTGGGTAACTGATACCGGATCATGTGCTCACTTAATCTCAAATGTGCAGTCACTAAAGGATAGGAGATCTCTCTCCAAAGGAGAGGTGGTGCTGAAGGTTGGAAACGGTGCTAGTATTTCTGCAGTTGCGGTGGGCACTTTGGAACTCCCCTTACCTAGTGGTTTATGTCTAACTTTATTTAATGTTTATCACGTCCCTTCTATTTTAAGAAACATTATTTCTGTATCATGTTTGGATGCAGAAGATTTTAGTTTTGTCATTGGGAACTCCCAAGTAAGAATTGAGAAGGATGGTTTATTTTATGCAAGTGCTTTCATTTCCAATGGATTGTATTTGCTTAACATTGTTGATGATAAACAAGTATTAAATATCAGTAACAAACGACTCAAAATATCTCACATAAGTGAGACTCTCTTAT
Organism: Platanthera guangdongensis; assembly: GCA_039583875.1. Taxonomy (NCBI): domain Eukaryota; kingdom Viridiplantae; phylum Streptophyta; class Magnoliopsida; order Asparagales; family Orchidaceae; genus Platanthera; species Platanthera guangdongensis. The sequence continues at coordinate 37,023,929 of CM077156.1, read as the reverse complement.
GGCACCATCGTCTTGGTCACATTAATGAAAATCGTATGAGGAAATTGCATCAGGCTAATCTTTTAGGTTCTTTTGATCCTGATGCAATTGATATATGCGAATCTTGCCTAAGGGGCAAAATGACCAAGACACCTTTTATAAAGAAAGGTGCAAGAGCAAACAACTTATTGGAATTGATACAATCTGATGTATGTGGTCCAATGAATGTGTGTGCTAGAGATGATTTTAGGTACTTCATCACTTTTACGGATGATTATAGTCGATATGACTATGTTTATCTTATGAATCATTAGAGTGAATCCCTTGCCAAGTTCATGGAGTATAAAAATGAAGTGGAAAACAAACTAGATAAGAGAATCAAAGTTTTGAGAACAGATCGTGGAGGTGAGTACTTGAGCAATGAGTTCAATACTTACCTAAAGGAGTGTGGTTTTGTACCACAACTAACTCCTCCTGGGACACCGCAATGGAATGGTGTCTCCGAAAGGAGAAACCGAACTCTACTTGACATGGTTAGAACCATGATGTGTCAAACCGATCTACCTTTATATTTTTGGGGTCATGCACTTTTAACGGCAGCTTACACTTTAAACTTCGTTCCAACTAAGGCCGTAGAGAAAACTCCACATGAAATATGGGTAGGGAAACCACCCATCACATCTTTCTTTAAGATTTGGGGTTGTGAGGCATATGTCAAATGTATGAAATCATCCAAACTAGACCCCAAAGCCGATAAGTGTTTCTTCATTGGATACCCAAGAGAAACAAAAGGGTATAGCTTTTGGCACAAATCAACAAATACTATTTTTGTCAAGAAGGGTGCTACATTCTTAGAGAAAGAGTTTCTTGAAAGAATCAAAAGCTGTGACCGTAGGGTGACACTTGAGGAAGCTCAAGAAAACCTACAAGAAAGTGATCGTGAGATGAGCACTGATGTTCAATATGATCACCAAGAGTCACAAGAAGTTCCTTTAGTCAGTGGGAGCATGAGTATTCCACCTCCGCAAATGGTTATGGAGGGAACTCTTGCTTTACCACCTCTGGTTACTCTTACTCGTGTTGAGCATGAATTGACTCCACCAGAAATAGTGGAGGAAATTCAAGAAACTCAGACTGAGCGAGGCAAACCAAAGGATCTTAGAAGGTCGATCAGGGAAAGGAAAAAGCCTGACTTTTACATGGGTCTTCATGAGGTGTTTATTCTAAACACATAAGACCCGTTGACCTATGAAGAAGCAATGGAAAGAAAGGATTCCGTAGCATGGCTTGAAGCCATGAAGTCCGAGATACAATCCATGTATGATAACCAAGTATGGAACTTGGTTGACCTTCCTGATGGAAAGAAATCCATCCCCTGTAAATGGATTTTTAAGAGGAAGATGGGCATGAATGGAAACATGACAACCTACAAGGCAAGACTTGTAGCGAAAGGTTTTAGTCAAATCTAAGGGATTGACTATGATGAAACTTTCTCGCCCGTTGTGATGTTTAAGACTATTCAGATCATGTTGGTGATTGCCGCATTTCATGATTATGAAATTTGGCAATTGGATGTCAAAACGGCCTTCCTAAATGGAAAGCTAGATGAGGATGTATTCATGAAGCAACCTCAAGGTTTTGAAGATTCTCAAAATAGCGGCAAAGTATGCAAGCTTCAAAGAGCCATTTATGGGTTGAAGCAAGCATCAAGGATTTGGAACAAACGCTTTGATGAAGTAGTTAAAACCCTTGAGTTCATCCAAAGCAAGGAAGAGCCTTGTGTATAAAAGAAGGTTAGTGGGAGCAACGTTATATTCTTGATCTTATATGTTGACGATATTCTCTTAATGGGCAACAACTTATCATTAATGGAACAAGTAAGAAACACATTGAAAACAATCTTTTCAATGAAGGACATGGGTGAAGCCCAATATATCTTAGGGATAAAGATATATAGAGACAGATCACGTAGACTTATTGGCCTAAGTCAAAGTATCTACATTGACAAAGTCTTAGAAAGGTTCCATATGGAAAACTCTAGGAAAGGAAATGTGCCAATGAAGACGTCTACTCAGCTAGGCAAGTCTCAATGTGCCTCATCACATAAAGACTTTGAATACATGATGAATGTGCCCTATGCCTCCGCCATAGGTTCCTTCATGTATGCCATGATATGTACGAGGCCGGATGTCATATATTCTCTCAGCATGATGAGTCGATATCAAGCTTCACCTAGTCCTTATCATTGGACGGCGGTCAAGAATATTCTTAGGTACCTTAAAAGGACCAAGAATAAGTTTCTTGTTTTTGGTGGACATAAAAAGCTCCATGTAGAAGGTTACACGGATGCTAGCTTTATGACAGATCCGGACGATAGAAGATCTCAATCTGGGTTCGTTTTTCTTCTGAATGGTGGAGCTATGAGTTGGCATAGTTGGAAACAATCCACTACTGCTGATTCAACCACCGCAGCGGAAGTCATGGCGGCCGCAGAGGCAAGCAAAGAGGCAGTCTGGATAAAGAAATTCCTTGAGGAATTGGGAGTCGTGGCATCTAGTGAAGGGCCCTTGAGATTGTTTTGTGATAATAGTGCTTCCATTTCACAAATCAAGGAACCGAAATCACATCACAAGACGAAGTACATGGATCGGAAGTATTTTGTCACACGAGACTTCATTGAAGAAGGCAAGATTGCACTTTTATGGATTGACACAAATAACAACACAGCTGATCCCTTCACCAAGCCTCTGTCTCAAGCCAAAGGAGAAATTCATTTCGAGTCCATGGGGTTGCAAGACCATGGAGAATGGCTTGATATTTTATGACGGAGGATTCCTATGTTTTATATTTCTTTTATTAGAAACTTTAAAAACAAGTGGGAGATTGAAGGATTTGTGTTCTGAAAGTTGTGTTTAATTTTATTAAAGTTCATGTTTTTTATGAATGTTTAACTCATTCTGTCCCTATATCACATGATGATGCTTCATGATAGCTCAGGAAGATGCCCTTGGTCTTGAGCTGTAGAACACTTGAGTTCCATTATATGATCTTAGTTTTATTTGCTCACGATCCTGGTAGTCAAAGAGGAACATTGACCACCACCTTGGATTGTCATGTGAATTAAAGTACATTGTAGTTCTACAAATGTTGATAATAGTTACGTTTAATCACGTGAGTATGTATGCGTATGGTTTCATACATATTGACGTTGGCCTATCTTAAGTTGTAACATTAAAATGGAATGTGTTTAGTGTCATTAGTGCTTACAACGTGTCTAGTTAGATATGAGATATGTAGATTAAGCGCGTCGGTGTGAGCAATGTGATTGTAGTTGAAGACTATCTTTTGCTGGTGATATATACTGTGATTCGTTGTTCACACTTACGCGTAAGGGATGTATATATCAAAATATCATTTGTCCCCAAGCTATTTTGGGTTATGATATAGTCGGGCCCCTTGGCAAAGCGAGTTTGTATATCATGCATTATAACTAATGTAGTTATAAAGACACACTTGCTTATGAGACCGAGAAAGACAAATATGGTGCGAGAATGACACAGTCCCAAATTCGCACAATATTTATGATATCATGTGACAAAAGTTAGACACTTGTCATTTAGTTCGGTTACCTCCTCTAATGTGTTGTTGTGGCGATTATAATGCCTTGATAAAGCCTCTTATAGTCAATAATATAAATTGGTGTATTATTGCCGTGACGACATGTTCCCTCTGCGAGGTCACACGAAACGAACGAGAACAGCCTAGATTCACCGTATTAAACTCAGTCAGAATATATGGTGACACTTCGTGCTTAGACCGTTTTTCTCTGTGCAATTATTAAAAGAGAATTACGACAAGGCGAGTTGTCGTAATTATTTAACAGAAGGGCTCAGTAATTGGAGTTTGTATAACCCCAACCTAAACAAGCTTGATTTGGAGATATCTGATATATATATATATATATAATACATATATATAATTCATATATATGATTATATATATATGATAATATATATATATAGTGATTTGGTTTTCACGGTATAAGAGTGAGAGCAGGAGGCGGAAGAACTGGATCGGGTTAGGGTTTTTGGAGGCACCCCGACGGCGCACCTTTGACCGCCGCCGATCTCAGTCAGGGCTCGCCCGCTCCTTCATCATCCTCCTCGCCGGCGTTCCCCGTTCTCGCCATTCTCTCCTCACTGTCGCTAGTCTACACATGGGCTCGCCGACGGCTCGTGGGACGGCCGTGTATTTCCAGATCCGGCTACAGGAGAGAGCCACGACCACGGAAGTGATCTGCCTGGTTGGTCATTCTCCTCCAGCAGCCCTGTTTGGGTATTTTTCTACTCCGCACTTCTCACGCTGACGACTAGTGTGATTCGACCACTTGGAGTCCTCGGTGCTCTTGACGGAGTTGGTCTAAGCGAGTGCCCTCTTCCACTATCAATGGACTTGGGTTGCTGTTCGGGTTCGAGGTGAACCTAGAGGCAAGACGATCGGACTCATCGTTGCGGTGGGATTGTTATTTATCTCTCCGACGTGCCCCCTCTTCCGCCTAGGGATCTTGTTCCCTAGAGGTACATTTCTAACCCTTTTGCAATGGTTAGATGTGAAGAGTTAGGTTTTCTTAATTGCTTAACTTCTAGGGCATTTACATTGGATATCCTATCCCGTGTCTTGTTTGGTTGTTGGGAATTTTTTTAAAAAATTTGCCCCGCCACAGCACGTGAAATCCTACACGAGCCATGATCGATGCCGCCTCCGGAGGAACAATCAAGAACCTTGCTCCAAATGATGCTCTGAGAATCTTACAAGACACCGCCACCCACAGCGCTTACTGGACCGCTGGAAGAAACATCCCACGAAGCACAAGCGGAGTATTCGCCGTGGATATACCCAAGCCTGCCGCCGCCGCCCAGTGATGACAATCTCATGCCAAGGTTACGGAAGCACCGACCATCACAGCTTCGAATGCCTAGGAGTCGAGGTACCAGACGAATCTTCTTTTCTGAATGAGTCAGTTAATTTTGTAGCAAATCAAAAGAGGGGAGTGCCTTACGGAAACACATACAACCCGATGGTGAGAAACCACCCCAACTTTTATTGGAATCCAAACGCATCTAGCCAGAGATGGCAACCGGGGCAGCATCAAAACGTTGTGTATGCCTCTGGAAGCCAACTGCGGCCGCCTCAACCAAATTATTCCTAAGGGCCCCCGCCGTTAAAAAAAGCTCTTTGGAAGAGATGTTCGAGAAATTCGTTGAAATTTCCCAAACCAACATGACAAATCAAGCCGCCTCGATGCGCAAACTGGAGGCACAATTGGGCCAATTGGCCCAAGTTGTCTCCGAGCACACCCAAGGCACCTTACCTAGTGAAACCGAAAAGAACCCCCAGGAACAAGGTAAAAGCCTTGGGGAGGAAAATTTGGGAAAAAACAACAAACTCGTCATCAATTGTAAAATAAATAACTTTGAAACCCCATCATTATGCGACTCCGGGGCATCCGGCAACATCCTCACTGAAAGTGCAAGTTAGATCTGATATACTATAGAGGGGGGTGAATAGAGTATGGTGCTCACTAAAAATTTTGTACAACTTTTGTTGTATTACTAAGTGAACAGGGAAGCAAATAAGATAAATTAAGCACAACAACTATCTAAACACAGAGCAATCAGAGCAATCACAGAGCACAGCCAGAAAATAAAAGAAAAGAGCAACTAGACGACACAAGAATTTTATAGTGGTTCCCAACCTGGGTACATCCACTCTTCTACCAACTGGTAGGAATCCACTCAGGTTTTTGATCAGGTGCCTGACATCAATGAGCTTTTGTTCAGGTGCTCAAAAACCAAAACCTCAAGTCTTTTGGAAGGAGACTTGCAACAAGAATAATTTTGAAGGGATTTAAAACCCTGTATAGGAATTGGAATGAAAGGTGATCGTGTCTTCTCTGTCAACAGTCAGAGAGAAGACTTGTGGATTGATTGTAGCAGATCTTGTTCCCCCTGAGATCTTGAATTGGTCAGGAAAGCTGGAGTACTACTTCAGGGTGATAGGTCTTCAATGACCTAGAATGCCTGGACCAGAAATGCTTCAAGAACTTCTTTGACAGATTGAATAATTGTTGTCCTTTGAAGATATCCTGTGAGCTGGAAGAAGAAGACTCTTGATAGAATTTGATTATTCTTCTTCTCCTTGAAAATATTCTCTGGTCAGGCTGATTGCAGGAGAACTTTTGATTTGAGTATGATTGTTCTTCTGTGCAATCTTAGAGTCTATCTGTATGTCTGGTGGTCTGAATCACTGTGTAGTTGTACTCGATTCTTTCTTTTTTGTGTATCTCTATGTCTGACTGAGGAACATTAAAAAATTTGAATGTCGAGCAGTAATTGCAGTCGGCCTTGGAAAGAATCAGTAATCAATGACTTTCCTAACTGTCCCATGGAAAAATGGCATGTAATCGTCCATAGTCAATGCGCGTTCCAACGGTAACATTCCGAGAAGATCTAGCATTAAATGTTCAGGAATCAGCGCCAAGAAACGGGACAGGAAACTTGAAGAAACCCTAGCCTGGATTCGTCGAACGAAGAACACAATTCGTCGAGCTGCACTTGTGTTCATCGAGCTGCACTTGTGTTCGTCGGGCTGAGCTTGAGTTCGTCGAGCTGAGCTTGAGTTCGTCGACCAGACAATCTTCATTCGTCAAACAGACAGTCTTCATTCGTCGAGCTGAGAATCAAATTGGTCGAGCTGAGAAAAGTTCTGGACTTAGAAAAATTCTGAAGTTGTCCTGACTTTAGCTTGATGTAGAAACTCAGTCTTCGTCGAACAGAGAACACAGATCATCGAGCTCAGAACTGAGAATTGTCTCACGATCATCGAGCGCAGAACTCCTTTCGTCGAGCTGAGTTCGACGAACGTCGAACTCACTTTACTTAGTCTTGAAAACTTGTTAGACTGGAGTCTCTGATGGTTTTGTTGAAAGCTGGTCCATCTGGAGTTGAGCCTAAGGACTTGACCTAGACTCTAGGACACAAATTGACCCGGGCTATACATGATGGGTCACAACCTAAGTCAGTGAACCTAGCCCAAATCAACTAGGGATCCAACAATCTCCCCCTATTTGGGTGAGGTCACTAACAGAGACTCAAAACAGAAAAACAAAGCAAGAAAAGAGATATATCTGGCAGAGAATTATAACACATGCAATAGATATATATATATACACAACTTTGTTTAAACAGATAGCATGGTTTGAAAAACAAAAACAGACAGAAAATGAAATAACACAAAAGGATTACTTCTTTGGCTTCTTCTCCATAGATTTGTCTTCTGTATTCTTTTCTCCTGGCTTCTTGAAGACAATTTCTCTCTTAGGATCTAGAGCCTGAGCCCTTGTCATAGTCATATCAGCTGCCCCAATAATATTCAATGATGTTGCTCTGGGGAGAATTGCTTCTGGATGTACTTTCATATAATCATCAACATTAAACAATTTGTTGCCTTTGTCAAACCTTTTCAGCTCTTCCTTTCTATACTTTGACATTGTAGTAAGTCCTGATGTATCTTTGCCTTCAGCCTTGGCTTTATTTATCAAAGATAGTCCAATCAATTCCTGGTATCTATCCATTCTTCCAGTGTTTGCAGTTTCTGGATCTTCAAAAGGGATTGGAGGAGAGAGAGGTCTTTTTGGACTTTCAGCTTTTTGAACTTCAGAACTTTGCTGCTGCTGCTTATGCTATTGACTTTGACTACCTGAGGATGACTGCCTCTGCTAGCCACTTCCAGAAGATCTCCATGATTGTCTCTGATAATTTTGCATTGGGTTAGATCTCTGGGAGCTAGAGGAGCCAGAGGCACCAGATGCTGGAGGAGGAGGAGGAGGAGGAGGATCCTTTCTGAATCTGTGCACTGGAGGAGGGGAATATCTCCTGCTTCTCTTCCTTTCTTTCTGTTGGTTCTTGGATAGCCACATCCATGCTGGCATACCCTTATATGGAGCAACATTGTGCAGAATATAATAAGCAGTGTCTGCAGAGGGATTTGGCTTGGGAGCTGGAGGAGGAGGTGCCTTTCTCTTCTTAGACAACATTCTCTTTTTCTTACTGGCAGCATCTTCATCAGAATCATCATCATCATCATCGTCACTATCTGAACCCTGAGGGTTATCATATAATGCATCCAAAGCTTTCAAAGCTTTATCAGAAATAACTTCCTTTTCTGGAGGAGGGGCAGAAGGTTCAGGAACTGAAATATCAGCACTAGGAGAGGAGGGAGCTGCATAGGAAATAGAAATAGTAGGAATAGAGCTTTCAGCTGCTGTCCTATTCTCTTCTTCAATGTCAGCAAGAATAGGCTCATCCAAAGTTGGTAGGGGAGAGTCATCCATAACAAAAGTTGGGGCTTGAATTTCTTCTGGAATGACTTTTGGGCTTGCAACAGAGATGGAGGCTGAAGCTGAGAGAGCAAAATTATCACAGAGTTGCTTAGCAACTGCTGGACTAGCTGGAGAGGTATAAGGTACAATAGCCAAATGTGGCTTAGAGAAATCAGCTGGAAGAAATTGCCTATGTACAGTATCAAAATTGCTTAACAATTCAGATAAGTTAACTATGGGATTGAAATGGAAATCACCATCAGTTTGTACTTGTTGAACTGACTCATCCAAATCAATGTTAGTGTCCATAAATTGAATTAACTCAATCATCTCAGAATCAAAATTTGTCAAAATTTTTGTATCCTCATCAGAATCTACATCTGCTGGAGAGGGAACTGCTGCTGTGACTGCTGCTGCTGCATCTGCATCTGCTGCAACTTCTTCACTGAGCATCTCCCCCTGCCTGGGTTCAGGAATACATGGAGCTAGGCCCCTGAAGGAAGAGGGGGCAGCAGATAGGATAGATATCTGGGCAGATAAGGAAGTGATGGAGGTCACGAGAGGTGTAATGGCCTCTTGGATGAGAGATTTGATGAGAGCAGTGAGCAAGGAGATGATGGTAGATGGATCAAATGGGGAAGGGGAAGAGGAGGGAATGGGAGGAGGAATAACAGATGGAGTGGGGGCATCTGACATGATTGTGTCTGAGGGTATGTTGTATGATGGAATTGTGGATAAGTGTGGGGGAAGAGGAGACTGAGGTGTAGGAATGTGAGTGTCCTGAGGTGAAGCTGGAGGGGTGGGTTGTTGGTTTGCTGGCAGAGGGGAAAATGAATGTGGAGATGGGATGTTGGTGATGTCTAGAGGTGGAGATGAAGGAGGGGTAGGCACATGAGGAGGCTATTTTGGAGGAAGAGGTGCTGGAAGAGATGGTTAAGATGGAAGGACCTCTTCAGCAGGGAGGGTAGCGGCCTTTACAGCCCTTGTGCTCTCAGAAGGTGGGATGGAAGAGGAAGAACCCTTGGAGGGTTTGGAGATAGTCCTCTCCCACCTGCCAAATAGAGCGCATATAAGGCACTTGCTGGCATTTATGGAGATGGTCGGGGAGACCATACATCCAACGGCCTTCTCTAGGAGAAAAATGCCCAAAATTCTGCCAAAGCAGACTTCCTTCTTGCTATTCTTCTTCTTGATCAACTCAAAGAAAACTGTGCCCCAGTCAATATGTCTCTTATTCACCACGGCGCACATAACCAGGAATTGGTGCCGGGTTATGTAGTCATGCACTGAGTGCTTTCCCATTAGCACTTTCCCTACAATGTCTGCCAGAAATTGGTACGCGACAGACAGTTTCTTCTTCAGCAGTTTGTTAGGGTTGCTACCTGAAAAACCCATCAGTTTCAGCATGTTATTGAATTCCTCAGAATCCATTTCTATATTGTCTTCTCCTTTCACCAAACCAAAAATCTCAGACAGAATTGCGGGAGATAGGGAAACAGCAGTATTCCCGATATTGCCGGTCAAAACATCATCTTCAGAAACTGTAGATGTACATACCCATTCTCTTATTTCAGTTCCGTGTAGTTTGGTCCTTCTTGTCATGAAATCTTTTAAATTGAGTTCTTCCAGTAGTTCCAAGATGTAGAGGAAGATAGGATCAGAATGCTGGAAAGACTCAAAATCCATATCGAATCCCGTATCAAACTTCATCGCAACCAATGCTCCTGTGGGAATTGCCATTGATGACCTGCAAGAATAAACACAGAGAGAACTGACGATCAAGAGCAAAAGAACTGAAAGCGCGGGACGGAGTTCGAAGAAAACCTAGATATAAGATTTTCAGAATATGAATCGACAATCTCCGTTCCACGAAAAGAAAACAATTCTTTGAACTGAGCTCGATGAAATAAGTTATAGACAAATAATTCGTCGATCTCATCCTGAAGAATCGAAAAAAGTTCGTCGAACTCCGTTCGACGAAATGTCTTCTGAAGCAAAGTTCGTCGATCTCTGGTCGACGAAAATTATTTCCACACACAAAGAATTCGTCGATCTCCGTTCGACGAGAATCTCTCAAACTTTCCCTAATTCGTCGAACTCCATTCGACGAACTCTGGAAAATTCGTCGAATGCAGACAGAAACTAGGTTAACTCTTCTCCATTAATCATTCCCAGTTGATTTATAAAGAACATATGGTTTTTCTCATCCAATGGCTTGGTGAAAATGTCTGCTCTCTGTAGATCAGTAGGAATATGGATCAAGTTAATTTTCTTTTTGTCCACATTATCTCTAATGAAATAATGTCTTATTTCAATATGTTTAGTCCTAGAATGGTGAACTGGATTCTGTGCTATAGCAATAGCACCAGTATTATCACAAAATAGTGTTGAATTATTTAAGTTGACACCATAGTCTAAGAGTTGGTTTTGTATCCATAGCATTTGTGAACAGCAACTGCCAGCAACCATATATTCTGCTTCAGTAGTTGATGTGGACACAGATGTCTACTTTTTACAAAACCAGGAGACAAGTCTCATACCAAGGAACTGGCAAGTTCCAGAGGTACTTTTCCTGTCCACTCTACATCCAGCATAGTCAGCATCTGAGTATCCAGTTAACTCAAACTCTGACTCTGCAAGATACCAGAGTCCTAGACTAGGGCAACTATTTATATATCTCAAAATGCTTTTTAGGAAAATAAGGTGAGATTCTTTAGGGTTCACTTGGAACCTAGCACAAAGACATGTGTCAAACATTATATCAGGTCTGCTAGCTGTTAGGTATAATAGGGATCCAACAATTGCCCTATAATTTTTTTGATCCATAGGTTTCCCTACTGCATCAGAATCCACAACAGCATTTGTAGCCATAGGGGTTTTCATCCCTAAAGCACACCCATCCCAAACTTTTTGATAAGCTCTTTAGCATACTTAGCTTGGGAGAGGAAGATACCATCTGGGAGCTGCTTCACTTGGATACCAAGGAAGTAGGAAAGCTCACCCATGCCACTCATCTCAAATTTAGAATGCATGAGATCAATAAACCTCTTGCACAACTTGGGATCAGTAGACCCATAAATAATGTCATCCACATATATTTATACTAACAAAATTTGGTCCTTATGATGTCTAGTGAAGAGTGTTTTATCTATGGTTTCTCTTGTAAATTTATGCTCTAAAAGAAAGCTTGCTAGGGTCTCATACCAAGCTCTTGGATCTTGCTTTAAACCATAGAGAGCTTTATGCAATTTAAAAACAAAAGAGGGTTGAGTTGGAGAGATAAAACCTGGAGGTTGTTCTACATAAACCTCTTCTTGAAGTACTCCTTTCAGAAATGCACTTTTGACATCCATTTGATAGACCTTGAATCTCTTATGAGCTGCATAGGCAAGGAATATCCTAATGGCCTCTAACCTTGCAACATGGGCAAAAGTTTGGTCATAGTCTATTCCTTCCTCTTGTCTGTAGCCTTGAGCAACAAGCCTAGCCTTGTTCCTCACTATGTTGCCTTGAGCATCCAACTTGTTCCTGTAGACACATTTAGTTCCAATAACTGGGTAGTTATGGGGTCTTGGAACCAAATCCCAAACTCTACATCTCTCAAACTAATTTAGTTCCTCTTGCATTGCAATGATCCAATGGGGATCTTGCTCTGCCTCATGAATGGTGAGAGGTTCAATTTGAGAGAGAAAACAGGCATGCATCAAGTCTTGGTTGAGTTGATGCCTTGTCTGTACACCTGCTGAAATGTCTCCAATCACTTGAGATCTGGGGTGATCTCTAAGTGTGACAAGATCAGTTGGTGGAGTTGGTTGAGCAACAGCTTCTGTATTTAATTCCTCTTGGGGAATGATACTAGCTGTTGAGGGAAGTTCAGCCATTTCCTCTTGAATTTCTTCTTCACTATCTTCAGCAACATGTGGAGTAGGATGGTTTGATACCTCTTGGGTAAGATTTAGTCCATCCATAGACTCACACAGTTGAGGTACCTGCAATAAGTTATTGGTAGAAATCTCTTTCTCCTTGTATGACATGTTAGCCTCATCAAAAGATACATGAATAGATTCTTCAATTTTAAGAGTTGATTTATTATACACCCTATAAGCTTTACTTATCATGAAGTATCCCAGAAACACTCCTTCATCAGCTTTAGCTTGAAATTTTGCTATGTATTTCTTGTCATTATTGTGAATGTAACAAATGCAACCAAAAATTTTAAAATAGTCTACTTTAGATTTATTCCCTTTGTGTAATTCATAGGGAGTCTTGCCCTTCAGCTTATGTATTAAACTTCTATTCAACACATAGTTGGAGGTGTTTACTGCCTCTGCCCAAAAGGATAGAGGAAGATGAGCATCTGACAATAATGTAGTAGCAGATTCAATAAGGGTTCTATTTTTCCTTTCAGCTACTCCATTTTGTTGAGGAGTTCTAGGAGCTGAGAAAGTGTGCCTGATCCTTTCACTCTGACAGAACTCTTGCATAAGAAGAGAATCAAACTCTGTCCCATGATCACTTCTGATCAGGGCAATGTGAGTATTGAACTCACTCTGTATGCATTTGAGAAACTCTGTCAAACACTTAAAGTTATCAGACTTCTTGCTCAGAAAGAACACCCATGTGAATCTAGAGAAGTCATCTACAACTACTAAAGTATAAGATTTCCCTCCTAAGTTTTGTACTGTAATGGGTCCAAAGAGATCCATGTGTAACAGATACAAAGTCCTAGGTGAATCACTCTTATTAAGTGACTTGAAGCTATTTTTGGTTTGCTTGCCTAATTAACAAGCCCTGAAAAGTCTTTCCTTCTTGTAGGGGCCAGAAGGTAGTCCTCTAACAAGGTTGTCCTTGGATAGTCTAGCAATGGTTCTAAGGTTTATATGTCCTAATCTTTTATGCCATTGTTCATTAGGTCTACAAATGTAATTGAAAAAGCATATATCTACCTTAGTTGAAAGAAAATCAACAAGATAAATGTTACCTTTCCTTTTACCTGTCAACACAGTTGTGTTGTCCTCTGATTTGATTTTGCATGAGGATTTGTTGAAAGTCACTTGGTAGCCTTCATCACACAGTTGACTGATGCTGATTAAGTTGTGCTTCAGTCCTTCCACATAAGCTACTTTCTTGAATGTGACTGAGCTAATCTGGAATGCACCATATCCTTTTGTTAGTCCAAAGTTTGAATCACCAAATATTACTTTGGGTCCAAGTTTGACTTTGAAGGATGTGAAATTATCCTTGTTTCCTATCATGTGCCTTGAGCACCCACTATCCAGATACCATTGCTGGTTTGATGTTGGATAGGTCTTCACCTGCACATAAAATAATTTATTTGTTTTTGACCCAGTTTACCTTAGGCCTAGGTTGATAACCTTTAAATTCTGAAATAAAAGACATCCCTGGTTGACTCTTATAGCCTTCAGGATGATATCTCCTAGGATGTATTATCCATTCAGTATAAGGGTTAAACCTCTGAGATGTAGGACCTCTAGGATTGAAGTTTGATTTACCTTTGAAAGATTTTTCAAAACTCTGAGCTCTGTTCGACGATCTCTGAGCTGAGTTCGACGATCTTGGGTCAGATCGTCGAGCTCCGTTCGAAGATCTACTATGCCAGAGTTCAGGGTTCAGAGATCGTCGACCTGAGTTCGACGATTCATCTTGAGATCGTTGAGCTCCATTCGGCGATCGTTGAGCTCCGGTCGACGTTTTCTGTTGAACTTTTGTTTTCTTAGGTAAGTTAGAATTCTTCCTAGACACCTCCACAACTCCCTTACCTTTATCTGAGATAAACTTGATTGGGGTTGTTAATACTATAGGTTGGCTGGATGAAGCACCGAAGCCCAGTGTACTATTGAATCTTGAGTTCACTATGCTTGTGATGTCCATTAATTTGATACTTCTCCCATTGAGGGATTCTTCAAACTTCTTGGCCTCTGATAGTTCACTTTTCAGTGAGGCTATCTGTTCCCTACAGCATTCCAACTCCTCAGAGAGTTTGAGGTTATCTGATTTTAAAGTGCTTTGTTCTGACAGTTGATTTCTGAGAGAAATAATTTCTTTCTCAGATTTTAATAGATCTAAACAAAGTGCCTTAAATTCACATTTGAATTCCTCTGAGTTAAAATCAAATGAGTGTATTACCTGATCATCTTCAGATTGATTTTCTGATTCAGACTCTGACTCTTGTTCTGCATCAGTATTGTGTTGAGTGGCATTGATAGCCATCATGCAGAACTCCTTTTCTTCAGCATCATCTTCATCATCACTTGAGCTAGATGAGGCTTCTGATTCTTCTTCTGTTTCACTCCAAGTTTCAGCTACAAACCCCTTCCTGGTATGTTTGTTCTTGCTGGAGGAGGGTTTGTCATTGTTGTTCTTCCTGAAGTCTTTGTCTCTTCTCATTTCTTTCCTGTCCTTCTTGTCCTTCTTCTGGTTTTCTGGATATTCTAAAATGTAGTGTCCAGTTTTTCTGCACCCAAAGCACACCACCTCCTTGGTTGGTGTCTTGTCAAACTTGGGCTTATCATCCTGTCTGGATGATTTCCTTCTGAAATCCTTCCTTGCCATCTTGTAGAACCTTTTGGCAAAGAGGCTCATGAGCTCTTCATTGCCTGTGACCTTGTCTTCAGGCTGATCTTCAATAGCTTTGAATGCTATTGATTTCTCCTTTCTGATTGCTGGTGAAGCAGCCTTCTGCTCTTCTTCTTTGTTCTTGATGAGCAGCTCATAAGACTTAAGCTTGCCCAAACGAGCCTCAGTGGTGATCTCATTTTGGCTTCTGTCATCCTTGATTGGCCAGATCCTTGAGTCCCAAGTTCTGGGGAAGCACCTTAGGATTTTGTCATTGAGTTCAGTCAATGAGATCTCTTTGTCCAAGGTTTTCAGTTCATTGACTATAAGACTGAGTCTGTTATACATATTAGCAACTGACTCACTTTCTCCTTTCTTGAAGTTCACATACTGAGTTATGAGATGGGATCTTCTATCTTTCCTTTCATCTGCAGATCCTGACACTATTTCAGATAGTTTGTCCCATATCTCTTTTACTGAGATGCATTCAGCTACTTTTTGAAATATTTCATCAGACATAGTCTGGGATAAAATATTCATTGCCTTAGCATCTGTCATCTTGGCTTTCTTGTATGCCTCATTATTTTCTGGAGGAGGCACTGCAGTCATGTTGGTAGAAGTGCTGGTAGGAGCTGCAGGTGCTGGAGGTACACCTGTCAAAATAACAAAAAAGATATCCTCATTAATAGAGTTCATGTATAATCTAATTCTTGCCTTCCAGATGGAAAACTTGTTAAGGTTGCACACTGGAGGTCTGATGCTTGCATAGTCTTTGTTTTGGGCCATGTTTGTGAAGAAATAAATCTAATAACAAACTTAAAACAAACAGATCTAACTAGAGGGATCTTTGGGTTCAGGTGTTAGCCTGTGCAACCACTAAGGTGTGGTATTTTAACCAACTTCCCTCTGATACCAATTGAAAGTGCAGGTTAGATCTGATATACTCAAGAGGGGGGGGGGGTGAATAGAGTATGATGCTCACTAAAAATTTTGTACAACTTTTGTTGTATTCCTAAGTGAACAGGGAAGCAAATAAGATAAAGTAAGCACAACAACTATCTAAACACAGAGCAATCAGAGCAATCACAGAGCACAGCCAGAAAACAAAAGAAAAGAGCAACCAGACGACACAAGAATTTTATAGTGCTTCCCCAACCTTGGTACATGCACTCTTCTACCACCCGGGTAGGAATCCACTCAGGTTTTTGACCCGGTGCCTGACACCAATGAGCTTTTGTTCAGGTGCTCAAAAACCAAAACCTCAAGTGTTTTGGAAGGAGACTTGCAATCAGAATAATTTTGAAGGGATTTAAAACCCTGTACAAGAATTGGAATGAAAGGTGATAGTGTCTTCTCTGTCAACAGTCAGAGAGAAGACTTGTGGATTGATTGTAGCAGATCTTGCTCCCCCTGAGATCTTGAATTGGTCAGGAAAGCTGGAGCACTGCTTCAGGGTGATAGGTCTTCAATGACCTAGAATCCCTGGACCAGAAATGCTTCAGGAACTTCTTTGACAGATTGAATAATTATTGTCCTTTTAAGATATCCTGTGAGTTGGAAGAAGAAGACTCTTGATAGAATTTGATTGTTCTTCTTCTCCTTGAAAATATTCTCTGGTCAGGCTGATTGCAGGAGAACTTTTGATTTGAGTATGATTGTTCTTCTGTGCAATCTTAGAGTATGTTTGTATGTCTGGTGGTCTGAATCACTGTGTAGTTGTACTTGATTCTTTCTTTTTTGTGTATCTCTATGTCTGACTGAGGAACATTTAAACATTTGAATGTCGAGCAGTAATTGCAGTCGGCCTTGGAAAGAATCAGCAATCAATGACTTTCCTAACCGTCCCATGGAAAAATGGCATGTAATCGTCCATAGTCAATGCGCGTTCCAACGGTAACATTCCGAGAAGATCTGGCATTAAATGTTCAGGAATCAGCGCCAAGAAACGGGATGGGAAACTTGAAGAAACCCTAGTCTGGATTCGTCGAACGAAGAACACAATTCGTCGAGCTGTACTTGTGTTCGTCGAGCTGAGCTTGAGTTCGTCGAGCTGAGCTTGAGTTCGTCGACCAGACAATCTTCATTCGTCAAACAGACAGTCTTCATTCGTCGAGATGAGAATCAAATTCGTCGAGCTGAGAAAAGTTCTGGACTTAGAAAAATTCTGAAGTTGTCCTGACTTTAGCTTGATGTAGAAACTCTGTCTTCGTCGAACAAAGAACATAGATCGTCGAGCTCAGAACTGAGAATTGTCTCACGATCGTCGAGCGCAGAACTCCTTTCGTAAAGCTGAGTTCGACGAACGTCGAACTCACTTTACTTAGTCTTGAAAACTTGTTAGACTGGTGTCTCTAATGGTTTTGTTGAAACCTGGTCCATCTGGAGTTGAGCCTAAGGACTTGACCTAGACTCTAGGACACAAATTGACCCTGGCTATACATGATGGGTCACAACCTAAGTCAGTGAACCTAGCCCAAATTAACTAGGGATCCAACACTCACCCTGCAAGATGTTGCGAAGATGCACCAACAAGTCGACACTGAAAACCAGAAGTCGCTTATCTTAGCGAATGGCAATTTGGTTGACACCGAGGGAGGTGTTCGGGAAGTCGAAATCGAGGTCCATGGAAAAAGTATAACCACTGACTTTCATGTTTTGGGACCAAGGGAAAATAACTCTATTCCTATATCAGGAGTCCCATTCCTGATGGTCAGCGGCGCATCCCACGACTTTTCCTAAGGATGCGTCACTTAGCCGGCCGAAGTTTCGCCCACGATAACACATTAATACGTCCCTCTCCCATCAATAATAATAATTTTCTGAGTGTCACAGATACCAAGATAGATTCAGGACTCCCAACATTGGAAGAAGCACATCTGGAAGAGAAGACAAAGAAAGGACTCTCCCAGGAGATAGATAAGAATCAAGAGCTGTTGGTCAAAGAAGAGATCGAGTGCGTCAAAGCCACGACTGCCTTTCCACTTCCCACAAACTCTATTTTTGATCATGGCGAACCGCACTTTATCCGGGAGAAATCCCTAGACACTTATTTGTATAACACTGCTGATAACTCTGTTAAGCGATCTGTAACTTGGGCTGATCCGGTCGCCGTCACGGTGCCCGACAGGACGCCACCAACCACAAAAATAGGAAAACCCACAGACTACATCCATTGGAAGTCTCCCACGGTGGAGAAACTGAAATAGGCAAATAGTTTACGCGACGAGCGCTATGCTGCCTTCCGGCGCGAGGAAGAGCGCAATCTGAGTAAGGGGAAAACCCCTTCCCCCAACGAAAAAAGACAATCTGTCGTCCCCTCGCACCCCACCGGAGAGACTTATCACAAATCCGCTTATAGCTGATTGCAATTCCATCATTCCACTTACACTCCTCTTTCCGTTTTCTCGCTACGTATTTAACTCTAGTTCGCTCTATTTTATTTCTTCCTTTTCAAACTACAAAGAACTCTTTATTATAATTGCTAATACATGTATTTGGTCCACCTTAAGAATGATAAACAAAAGGGCTTTCGGGAGACAACCCATGTTGGACCATTTGGTCCTGTACTGTGTTTTGAGCTCTTTTTCTATATATATATGTGTGTCCATATTTTGTTTTGCGTACGCATTTAAATCGCAGGTGCAGGAATTTTTGAGGCGCGACAACTTGGCCGCACTTGGACATCTCGTTGCACGACCGGTATGCTCAATTTTGAGCATGGGTACTTCTTCCCCTAGCCCTATATTTTTATTTACATGTTTTACTTTTTTGTATTGTCATATTCTAGTCTGGGGGTGGAGTTGTTTGTGATCACTACACGACACCGTTTATTGCATACTAGTCTACATTTATTTTTTTCATGATCACTAATTGCACACATTGATTCACCCACATGAGTGCGCACTTAACCATGCGCGCGGCTCAGGGCAAATGTATGACTTTTGTGTAAACTCTAAAACGTGGTGCTGACTTAGGATTTTGGGATATAGTAGTTCGAAACTCATGCAGTGCTCCTAATCAAGTACTCATGATTTGTATAGAAATAGTATATGATTACTTTTTCTTCATGCTCGCAGACTTAAATCTATTTTGCAAAAGTAAATTTTGCTTGTGCTACTTAAAATTGTAGAATCTGGAGTAATCGAACAGTAGTGTAGAGATGAGTGTAGCCATCACTAGACTCATATTGCTCGAGTCGGGGGGGAAGGATCGTCTTTTTCGGGGACTGAGAACTTGCCCCAAGCTACTCTCGAATCATTGGTGCTCGGTTAGTCGAGTGTGAGCGTGAGGTAGGCCATCATTTTGGCTAGTTTGAGCCTTTTTGTACCTAGTCCTAGCAGCTGACCCTTGCAAGCCAAATTTGCGCCTACCCTCCTTTTGTTTCAGCTCCACCTATATTCACCAAAGCCTAATTACCAACCCTTTTGTCGCAACCAGAACCTTGAGCTTGATCGATTTTAAAAATTTGATATGTTGTGATATTTGGGATTCATGTGATGTGTAGATGAATTCATGATTTGATAATTTTTAGATTTGGGATTGCTGCATGAAAAAGAAAAAGATGAATAAATAAAGAAGAAAAAAGAGAGAAAATTTAAAATTATTACAAGGAGAATTGCAATCGCCATCTTGTGTGTTAGTTTTTGGTCGGGATAGGCCGTGTGCATACCCTGTTTTCAAGCCAAGTCTGGGGGTGTGTCACACATGCATTTCTTAGTGGCTGTTTGGGTTTAGCTCTTGTTCGCTCGCTTTGGTTGCGTGTAGCCTCCTTGTTTATCATTGAGTACCACACCTTAGCCTTAGCCCTATTCAAACCTACAAGTCATGCTGATTCACATTTGAGTCTACTTAGCATCGTGGAGAGAGTGTGAAATGGCAAGATTATGGTTCCCGACATTGATGGATGTTTTTGGAGGTGATCACGAGCCCCGATCTTGGGAAATGCTCACCTTAGTGGCCTCTCTACTTTCTCCGTACACTTGACCAAACGATTCTCCGGAATTCTAATTTTAAGTAGACACAATATTTATTTACCTATGTCGAATAATTTAAGCTCCGTAGTATAATTAAAAAGTTTTTCTATTCTATTTTCTATGCGTATAATGTATTTGATTTCTCGTCCTACTTTATTTTGAAGTTTCTAAGCCAGCTAGCTGTTTTACAGTCCACGAAGTAATGATTTGCGCGGGACGCGTAAATGGGTAAGTCTGGGGTGTGATGACTCCAAATATTACACTGATTTTTGGACTCATCTGGGCCAGTTTTATCATCTTAGCACTGCACTTGAGAGCTATAACTGTTTATATTTGTTTATTTGCCTATTTCATGATTAATTGCACTTTAGGCTCGTTTTTTGTGAGCTTTAGATATTTCTGTATTTCAGTTTGTTTTACTTTTTCTCTCGCCGTGTCATGAGAATGTGGTGTGCACTTTAGGTGGCCTATCTGCCTCTTCTGCTGGTGCATGGGTCGTGTGTGTGCTCCGGAACCGCTCGGGAGACCTCGACGATATAGGAACACTGCGCACGATCACTGGACTCACTGCGCACGACCACGGGTCATGCACCACTGATCGTGCACATTACATTCTCCTTTTCCCTAGTTTTACCCGGGTAATCGCATGAGCACTGGCCATTATGCGCACGACCACTGGTCGTGCACCACTGCTCGTGCACGTTTACCTCTTGCTTTCAGCAGTTCTGTCTTAGCCAATTGCACGATCAGTGGATTCAGTGCGCACGACCACCAGTCATGCGCCTCTGATTGTGCGCATATATGCTGATGTTTCTGTCCAAGTTGCAGGTTTAATTGGAAATTACGCATGATCATCGACCGACAGTGCGCAAGACCAATGGTCGTGCGCCACTGATCGTGCGCTCTGCTTATTCTACCTTCGTATTTAATGTCCTGCTCCGCGATTTAGGAGAAGTGGGTCATTTTCTATGATCGGGAGTGCACGGGAAGTGCTGTTCTACTTCTCCAGCTGCTCCATCCACCTCCACCTTCATCGGGAGTCCGTAGCCGGTGATTTTGAAGCTTTCCAAACCCTCCGGCGAAGCTCCCGACCATTGATGACCTCAACTCCAAGCTTTCCACCGGAGTTGGAGAAGAAGACGACCTAGAGAACGGACTCAAATGCCTTTGAGGTGACAGCTCATTGGTACTGGAAGCCTCCTTGGACTGAGCCCGGAAGCGGATTGACAACTCGATATTCCTGCCACGACCTGCGGTGGACGTTCACCCTCTAGTGGTTTACTCCTCTACCCCTTCCTCCGTTGTATGGAATGATTTGACATTGTAATGAACTACATTTTCTACTCTATATCTAATGGGATGTTTATAGTTGTCATTTGCATTTGAGTTGTGTTGTGATTGCACCTCGCCCACTCCACATCCACTTCATACCCTTGTTTCACTCGATTGCACTGCGGACAAAAACACTTCCATCCATTAGCTTTCCGTCCACTCTCCCAACCGAAGTTCGGCATCGCGGCCGATACACTCACCTCACCTTTGGAAGCGGTGCTTTCGACCCGCATAGTCTTTAGTAGTTTAGTAGATCAAGAAACCATAATCTCACAAACCCCCCTTTTACTCTTTTCTAAGTATAACCCTCATAACGATATTTTCTGAACTGTCGCCGCTCTATGCTAATTGCATTCCTCAAGAGACTGACACTCGGGGATTTATTCCCAAATTTTATTACTTGTGCGACCGGTGCGCTTGCTGATTTCCACGCATCAAATGACTACATTCTTTGAGAAAGGAGCACATGCAGTGGTCTATCTGGCCAAGCAACTACAAGATGATGTGGCAATCAAGATAGGCTGTGTCCTTGAAAATCAAAATAGACTAAATAAAAATCTGATAGTGATGCATGAAACAACATTGGGAGAAATTAAGAATCAAACCACTGTTTTGGAAACTAAACTTGATTCTACTATTACAGATATCAATAACAAACTGCAAAGTCATTCAGAATCTGTTATTAAGGACATCAAAGATTCTTACAAAAATTTGGACAACAATTTACTGAGAGTTAAGAATACTGTGACATCAGGTATCAATTACCTAGATGGACCGGTAAGATTTCATAAAAATGATCTCCGAGATCATATTGAAAGAGAAGTCATAAATGGGGAGAGAGTAATGATTAAGTCCAGGGCTGAACAAGCTACCTGTATAGCAAACAATATCAGAGATACCTTACGCTTTCCTCCCTTATGGTATGAGGGTGATCAAACTGCTGAATCTAGTTGTCAACCACCTCTACTTGAAGCACCACCTGCTGAATTCTTTCATCCTGAAGCACCAGCCAATTTTGAATCTATTCAAGCAACTATCCAACACATGTACAGTCCTCCTCAAGATTTAGATAAGAATGTAATATATGAGAAAGTGGACAAGTCTTCTCCTGCTCCAGAGACAGAAGCTCAGTTATCAAAGAAAAGCTTTAGAGAACTAGCAGATACTAAACCTGATTTTCAGCAATGGAGTCAAACCTCCAGATCCATAATTCTTACTACACGTATGACTGTAAATACTAATATCACAGACAAAGGAAAATGGTATTCAGATCAGGAATGGGCCAAACACTTGAAGCAGCAAGAAGTTATTCAAAAATTCAAACAAGATATGAAGAGAAGAAAGCTTCCTGCTAAGTCTATAGAGCCCAACAAATATTTCCCAAAGCCATATCATTACATTGAGAGGAAAAGGCTGAAAGAAGAAGCTATTGCAAAAGCTAAAGCTAAGAATGACAAAGGAAAGACAGTTGCTGAGGACAAAGAGCCTGAGGTGAAAACCAAGATACACTCTGGGAAGGCATAGTTATCAGGGAACCTTAGTTACCTTAGGATATTCCTTTTTTTTTCTATTTCTTATGGACAACTTGATCTGCAAAAAGCTTGTATCAGAAACTTTATGAAAAACAATTAATGGAGATCCTGACTTATTCAACATTTTATGTGTTGTTAATTAGGACTGAAATTGTTTACCTTATCTTCTGTTCAGTATTATTGTTAAATATGTGTGATTATCTGTGTTATTTCACATACTGAACTGCACTGAATGTTTAAATGTATTTATCATTATTTTTGTGGTATCATGTTGTATATCATTGAATTAGGGTTATGACTTCTCCAAATAGGGGGAGATTATTGAGTACATTGGTCTCAATGTACTTGTTTTGAAGAAGTCTTCTCAGCTCAATGATATAGACATTGTTGTATTTGATGGATATTAAGTTCATGGGTGCAGTTAAATAAAGCTAAGTACAAAGTGTCGACACTCAGGACTAGTGTCGACACACACTGAACAAGTTGTGTCGAGACAAAGAGAAGCTGTGTCGACACTAAGGACAACTTTGTCGACACACTGTGTCGAGACTAAAGACAACTGTGTCGACACTCAGGACTAGTGTTGACACTGTGTCGAGACTAAAGATAACTGTGTCGACACTCAAGACTAGCGTCGACACACTGTGTCGAGACTATAGACAACTGTGTTGACACTCAGTACTAGTGTCGACACACTCTATACATGTTGTGTCGAGACTGAAGACAACTATGTCGACACTCAGGACTACTGTCGACACACTCTTTTCAAGCTGTGTCGAGACTGAAGACAACTGTGTCGACACACAAGACTTATGTTGACAAATTCCACATAAGTTGTGTTGAGACAAGTTGGAAAGCTATGTTAACACATTCAGAAGTTTGTCAACACCACTACAAGAGCATTATCGACACCCAGGACTTGTGTCGACACATTTAACAGTCAATGTTCAACACTTCAGCAGACATATATCCTAAGTACAGAAATCAAGACGGAGGTACTGACAACTGTCAGAACTATCAGATGTCAGCTATTAATCAGATCAGCCAGTTAGTCCTATTAGAGCCTATTTAAAGGAATCTAGTCTTCAAACTAAGTAGAAGAAAAAAAAATAAAGAAGAAAAAGAAGAAGAAGCAACACAATTTTATGAAGACAATAGTCTGAAGAATCAGCTACAATTTAGAAGGTGGAGAGAGATCTGATCAAGAATCATCTTTAACATCTCTCCAGCCTAGATCAACCCTAATTTCTACTTCAAGAAGCTTTGAAAATCTAAGAAGGTTTGATCAGATCTATTTTGACAAAGATCAAAGGAAGCACATTCATTAAGATCAGATCAAGAAGCTATTACTCAGATCTCTCTTGCTGGGTGACATTTTATAATTTAAATTTTCTTTTACCTACTCTTATTGTGTAAGATCTACCTGTAAAGATGATTGGATGAGAACTGTTCTCATTATTTTTGTAAGCATGTGTTATAAAGTCTAAGGTAAAGCTTGGATTGCCTGAGGTAGGAGAAGTTGGAAATTCTCTGAGGTGTACGACAGGTGTTGCCTGATAAGTAGGAGTGTGGATTCATTCCGAGGTATAGTTCTTCGGAAGAATTTTGAGGTGTAGGATCTTGGTGATCTAAGTGGTAAAACTTGTAAAGTCTGAGTTGTAGGAGCCGGGTGGGCTCTGAGCTATAGGATCTAAGGATCTGAGTAAAGGAAACAGAAGGAGTTTGACCGAATCTAGTTCATTGCTAGATAGCCAAAGGGGGAAAGTGGATGTACCCATAAATTGGGGTACCACTATAAATCTGTGTGCATTGTGCTGTGTTTGCTTAATTATTATGGTGTGTTTATTTTCCTAATTACTGTTAAGTATATCTTGATTATCTGATTGTATTAATCATATTAAAGAAAGTAGTACTCTGATTATTAAAAAGGTGTGTCATAGTTTAAATTGGACCTATTCACTCCCTCTAGGTCATTAATAATCCTAAAGTAAACATTTACAATAGGTTTGGGAGCATATGTAAGAACTCAATCCTGAGTTTGTACTGACTGACAAGTGGCTGTCATGTTTATCATGCCACTCGATGAAGTCAAGTTCTACACCCTCTTGGTTGAGTTGGGTATGTGGAACTTAGGATAGCTTCAGCAGCTCCAAACTCTAGTTTATGTTGCAGCATTTACTCTTCTTACAGGTAGATAATTCCTTGATGTGACATCAATACTATAAAGACCATCATGTGGTATCCAGACTGGCATAGACTAGAATGTCTACCAATAATCTAACAAAGGATGACTCAATTGAGGGGGAGCAGGCAGCTTTTACAGTAGATCAGCTATCAAAACTACTGATCAGTTTGTCTTAAGGACAATGCACAGACCAAGGGGGAGATTATGAGAAGAGGAACAACTTGTAGCAACTCCAGTGGATCCATGGTTCACTCAAGTGCCAAGGGGCTGCAGTGATGTGGTGTATCAATGATATCACCACAAGTGGATGCTGATTCTGTAGATAAATCACCACAAGTGTATGTTGATTCTGTAGATAAATCATCATCAAGTGGAACTTTGTTTGCAGCATGGTCAAGTGATACAGTGTTGTATTGTTTCAATGTATCAACACAAAATGTATGTCTCCTAATCTAGTAGATTGATCACTAGGATAATTTCCTTAGAGTTATCAACATAGTACTTTTACTAGGATCAAGAGACAATCTCTCCCATGATCCTTTCTCCTCCCTCAATAGATATTCCTATTGAAGAAGACAGAAAGGGGGAGATGTGTAGCAATACAGAGTTTGAGTACATCCACTTTCCCTCTATACCTATCTAGCTATGTGCTAGACTTAACAATCTCCTCCAAAACACAGCTCTAAGAGATTACAACTCATCTTTCTTAGAATCTCTCAAGTTTACTTCCAGACCCTACCTCAGGCTCTACAACCATACCACTGGCTCACCAGACCTACCTCAGATAATTTTTACTCCTACAACTCAGAGACCTAGTTGTTCGCCTACCTTAGATCCACATAGACATCCTACTTCAGGCAATAACCATATCTTAGGTTCAATATCCATATAACTCAGGCAACATCCCTACAACTCAGATCTTCACAAAGATCCTACCGAAGAAAGTATAAAGAGTGAAAACAACTAAAAACTCAATAAATTTGACCTTAGAGTTCCCGAGTCTTCAGATGACTTTGTTGTGAAAGCAAACTTGAAGCAGCCCCTGAAAAGAAGAAGCCTGCAGGTTGAACAAATTTAGTGATCTTCTACTTGATCTTTTTCAGCAACAATAAGAAGATCTATCTGGAGTCTTTAAGCTTGACTCCTTCATATTTCATAATGTCTTCACAAAGAGCTTACTCAGTGCAAGTTCCTGTGTGTGTTTCTTGATTCAATTGAGCAAGGTCAGAAGTTCCTGTTCTATTGCCTTAACTTTTCTTTAAATACCTTTGAAATTTCTAATGGTCCTTTGATTAGAAAATGTCATGTCAAATCATGGACATAAATAGAATGATCTGACAGGACTTTATGCACCACCACCAATTTTGAAATTCCGCTAGTGCGCGTGCTCAATGGTAATAAAATCATGAGAACATGATATCGTTGAGAAAATTGTTCTTTCTCAATGGTAAATACCTTAACGCCGAATTTTGCCTTTTTCTGCACCATCTCTATGATACTGACTTGAAGCTTTCCTTGACCATGCCAATGTCATGGAGAACCATATACTGATCCCAACGATATTCTCCTTCAGTGCTGGAATGCTTCACCTGATGTTTCTCAGTGATATCGACATGAATTGCTCCATATTATCATCAATATCGTTGAGAAATATATGCCGATATCAACGTTAAGACTCCAAATATTTCTCCTCTTCCCCAAACCTGTTTAGAGAAAATAGATAATACATGAAAAGATATAAAACAAATATGCCATCAAATACAATATGCTCTTATCATTAAATGTGATGCTTCTTCAAATGCTGGAATATTGAGAGTAGTATGTAACACCCCCTATCTGTCACATAGCATATAGTAGTAGGTCCGGCCGGGGCCCCACGCCATATACCATAGACAGACCAGAAGGTTACGAGATGAAACCATCCTTCCAATAACCAACGTCCTACACAGAGCACATTATAGCGGAAGCAATTTAAAAGTTTCAAATTAAGAACCCAACCACAACATGAATGTCCACTACAAAAACCCAAAAGGAATGAACGTACAGATACACAAGTACTTGGCCTTATGGCCTTACAAGAGTTTACTTTAATCTAATAGTGTCTTCCAAATATCGGCATGCAGGCCGGTCACAAATGAAAATAAAAGAAAACATCAGCAAAGGCCTTCGAGGGCCGACGTAACAACAAGGGATTTTTGCCCGCTATTTGTCAATAGGCTCCGCAGTACCTGCAAGCAACAATCCACCGAAGCGGTGGAAAACAAAAGCAACGGTCAGCTAAAGCTGACCAAATTATAATGAAGCCGCCCCTACTACTCGGGGCGGCGATGCTCCTTCCCTGCACCTTATTGGCATAGCCAAATATTATAGTGAAATTACACTTCACCATAAGCGTAGGCTCGCACGGCCACACACTCTGTGCACTCAGGGCACATTCTTGATGAACCTGGTCAATTCCGCGGTCTCACCACCACCCTTTGTATATGTTGGAACACCCTATTACTAATTTGGGTCAGGATCACTATGTCTCTAGGAATCTGTGTTTGACCTTCTGTATAGCTTAATAGGTCAATTAGAATTGAGTCTAAGGGTTAGAAGTCTAGGATTGGAAGCTGCCCTGAAGACCAAGTTTTTCTGTCTGGAGACTAAGTCTGATCGTCGAGCTCAGCACGACGATTCGTCGAACTCAGATCGACGATCGTCGAGCTCAACTTCGGCAGATCGTCGAGCTCCATTCGACGATCGCTGAGCTCAACTTCAGAATATCGTCGAACTCCATTTGACGATCGGTGAGCTCAGTTCGACGATTTTGACTCTGCATTGGATCTTTATCTTTGAGCTCAGTTCGACGATCTTTGAGCTCAGATCGACGATTATTTTGCTGCTTGAGTTTTCCAGTTCGCTGAGCTCAGCTCGACGATAGCAGAGCTCAGTTCGACGATTTCAGATAACTTCCAGAATTGAAATTCAAATCAGTTATGAGTTATTATGCAATTAATTCAGAAGATTTGCTAGCCGTTTTCATTTATTTCTGGAAAAAGTTTCAAGGGATCTTCCAAGGAATAATTCTGTGGACTTTCCTCCAGAAGAGATTATGCAATTAAAGATGCAATCAATGCAGACCAACGACTATCTTTGACAGAGTGATATTCTATTCTGGCACAGAGAATAAAAGAAAGAATGTTTTTGAATGAAGATAGATGAGATACAGAGATTAACAAGAAGAGGACACACAACTAAGAATACAGAGACTCTCTCAAAAACTTCTGTCGAAAAGAATTCTGAAGAACACTCATCAAAGAGATCAAGTTTTCAAAAATCATCAGATCTCTTCAGCTTTCAAAGTGTTCAAGGCCAACATCATCCCAAGACTCCAGACACTCAACATTTCAGCTTGCTGAAATCATCTATTGCTGGAGATCTATCTTTGAAGGCCTATCACCCTCAGCAAAGCTCTTCTTCCTGAAGATCTCAAGGACTCAGGGGGAGCTTTGACATCAATCCACATAGTCTTCTAAGTTGTTTGAGAAAGAGAAGACTGCCATATACTCTATTCACCCCCCCTCTAGAGTATATCAGATCTAGTTGCACTTTCAATTGGTATCAAAGCGAGGTTGGTTAAACATACCATATCTGTTTGGTTGTACAGGCTAACACCTGAACCCCAAGATCCTTCACTAGATCTGTTTTTCTTTTGTATTTTATTACTAGATTTTGTTTGCACAAATCATGGCCCAAAACAAAGACTATGCTAGCACCAGACCTCCAGTGTGCAATCTGTCAAAGTTTGCACTTTGGAAAGCAAGGATTAGACTCTACATGAATTCTATTGACGAAGATATATTTAATTCTGTTTTGACAGTGTGTCCAAGACCCCCAGAGAGCACAAGTACAAATGCTGTTCCACCTCCATCAGGAACAGATGCTGACATCAAAAAGTGGAAAGTAGCTGATGCCAAGGCTATGAACATCCTAGCCTAGACAATGTCAGATGACATTTTTCAAAAGGTAGCTGAATGTAATTCAGCAAAGGAAATCTGGGATAGACTCTCAGAAATAGTCTCAGGCTCAGCTGACGAGAGAAAGGACAGAAGATCCCATCTCATCTCCCAATATGAGAACTTCAAGAAGGGAGAGACTGAGTCAGTGGGAGACATGTATAACAGACTGAGTCTAATTGTCAGTGAACTAAGAACATTAGACAAAGAGATCTCTCTGACAGAACTTAATGACAAGATCCTAATGTGCTTCCCCAGCACTTGGGATTCAAGAATCTGGCCAATCAAAGATGCCAGAAGTCTAAATGAGATCACCACTGAAGCTTTGTTGGGTAAGCTCAAGTCTTATGAGCTACTCATCAAGAACAGAGAGGAAGAACAGAAGGCTGTTTCACCAGCCACAAGAAAGGAGAAGATCATAGCATTCAAGGCAACTGAGGATCTGCCTGAAGATAAAGCTACAGGCAATGATGAACTTCTCAGCCTGTTGGCCAAAAGATTCTACAAGATGGCCAGAAAGGACTTCAGAAGAAGATCATACAAGGAGCAGGATAAGCCAAGGTATGACAAGTCCACTGGCAATAACAAAGACATTATTTGCTTTGGTTGCAGGAAACCAGGGCATATAGTTCCTGACTGTCCAGAGAACAAGAATAAGGACAGAAGGGACAGAAAAGAAAGAAGAAAGGAGAAGGACCCCAAAAGGAATGGAAGTGGCAAACCTTCTTCAAGCAGGAATAAGCATACAAGAAAAGGGTTTGTTGCTGAATCCTGGAGTGAGACTGAAGAGGAGTCAGAAGCCTCTTCCAGCTCCAGTGATGATGAGGATGATGCAGAGGAAAAGGAGTTCTGCATGATGGCAATCAATGCCTCACAACACAACTCAGAGGAAGAGGAGTCAGAGTCAGACTCAGAGACTCAACCTGAAGAAGATCAGGTAATTAGCTCTTTTGATTTTACTTCAGAAGATTTTAAATCTGAATTTAAATCACTGTGTTTAGACCTGCTAAAGTCTGAGAAAGAGATTATCTCTCTCAGAAATCAATTATCTGAACACAATGATTTAAAGTCAGAAAACCTCAAACTCTC
This sequence comes from Platanthera guangdongensis, assembly GCA_039583875.1. NCBI lineage: Eukaryota > Viridiplantae > Streptophyta > Magnoliopsida > Asparagales > Orchidaceae > Platanthera > Platanthera guangdongensis. The sequence continues at coordinate 36,993,885 of CM077156.1, read as the reverse complement.
TCAGGAGTTGGAGAACTGTAGGGAACAGATAGCTACACTGAAAAGTGAGCTCTCTGAGGCCAAGAAGCTTGAAGAATCCCTTAATGGGAGAAGCATCAAGCTGATGGACATCACAAGCACAGTGAACTCTAGATTCAACAGTACACTGGGCTTGGGTGCTTCATCCAGCCAACCTATAGTCCTAACAACTCCCATCAAGTATATTTCTAGCAAGGGAAAGGGAGTTGTAGAGGTTGCCAGGAAAAATTCTGATCTGCCTCAGAAAACTAAGTCCCAGCAAAAATCGTCGAACAGAGATCGACGATCGCCGAATGAAGATCGACGATCGCCGAACGCAGCTCGACGATCTCAGGACAAATCGTCGAACGCAGGTCGACGATCTCAGCCAAAGTCGTCGAACGCAGCTCGACGATCTCATATACATGACCTCAGCCATAGTCGACCGTCGAACGGAGCTCGACGATCTGACCCAAGATCGTCGAACGCAGCTCCAAGATCGTCGAACAGAGGTCAGAACTCTAGAAATTTTTTCAAAGGCAAATCAAAATTGAATCCTAAGGGTTCTTCATCCCAAACCTTCAACCCTTATACTGAATGTATTTTACCTCCAAGGAGATATCATCCTGAAGGATATAAGAGTCAGCCAGGGATGTCTTTTATTTCTGAATTTAGAGGTTATCAACCTAGGCCCAAGGTAAACTGGGTCAAAAACAAGTAAATTGTTTCATGTGCAGGTGAAGACCTATCCAACATCTAACCAGCAATGGTATTTGGATAGTGGGTGCTCTAAGCACATGACAGGGAATAAGGACAACCTCACTTCCTTTAGAGCCAAGCTTGGACCCAAAGTTATCTTTGGTGATTCTAACTTTGGACAAACTAAAGGATATGGTGCAGTACAGATTGGATCAGTAACCTTCAAGAAGGTAGCATATGTAGAAGGACTGAAGCACAACCTGATCAGCATCAGTCAGCTATGTGATGAAGGATACCAGGTGACCTTCAGCAAAACCTTATGCAAAATCAAGTCAGAGGACAACACAACTGTGTTGACAGGTATAAGGAAAGGTAACATCTACTTAGTAGGCTTTCTTTCAACTGATATAGATATTTGCCTGTTTAACTCAGTCTGTAGACCAAATGTGTTATGGCATAAGAGATTAGGACACCTAAACCTTAGAACTATTGCTAGGCTATCCAAGGACAACCTTGTTAGAGGACTACCTTCTGGCCCCTACAAGAAGGAAGGACTCTGCAAGGCTTGTCAATTAGGCAAGCAAACTAAAAACAGTTTTAAGTCACTTAATAAGAGTGATTCACCTAGGAAATTGTATCTGTTACACATGGACCTATTTGGACCCATCACAGTACAAAGCCTAGGAGGGAAATCCTACACTTTAGTAATTGTAGATGACTTCTCTAGATTCACTTGGGTGTTCTTTCTAAGGAAGAAGTCTGATAACTTTAAGTGTCTGACAGAGTTTCTCAAATGTATACAGATTGAGTTCAATACTCATATTGACCTGATCAGAAGTGATCATGAGACAGAGTTTGATTCTCTTCTTATGCAAGAGTTCTGTCAGAGTGAAGGGATCAGGCATACTTTCTCAGCTCCTAGAACTCCTCAACAAAATGGGGTAGCTGAAAGGAAAAATAGAACACTTATTGAATCTGCCACCACATTGTTGTCAGATGCTCATCTACCTCTATCCTTTTGGGCAGAGGCAGTGAACACCTCCAACTATGTGTTGAACAGAAGTCTGATACATAAACTGAAGGGAAAGACTCCCTATGAATTACTCAAAGGGAAGAAACCTAAAGTTGACTATTTCAGAATTTTTGGTTGCATTTGCTATATTCACAATAATGACAAGAAATACTTAGCAAAATTTCAAGCCAAAGCTGATGAAGGAGTGTTTCTGGGATACTCCATGATCAGCAAGGCCTATAGGGTCTATAATAAATCATCTTTGAAAATTGAGGAATCTGTTCATATTTCTTTTGATGAAACTAACATGTCTTTCAAGGAGAAGATTTCTTCTACCATAGAACCTTTGCAGGAACACTCTCTAGTTGAAGATATGAACAAGCTACAGGTTGCTCAAGAAGAGGAAGCAGTGAAGATGAAAGCAATGCTCAACACATTGAAGCTCAACTTGAAGAGCCAGTTGTTGTACCACAAGAGCAAACAACAACACAGGTTGGTGAACAATCAACACCCCCTGTTGATCTAGTAACATCAAGAGACCATCCAATTACCCAAATAATTGGAGAACTCTCAGCTGGTGTGCAAACCAGAAATCAGGTCAACCAAAACCTATTGCACACCTGCTTCCTTTCTCAAATTGAACCTCAGTCCATTCAAGATGCAGAGCAAGATCCACACTGGATCATTGCAATGCAAGAGGAGTTGCATCAATTTGAGAGGAACAAAGTAGGGGAACTAGTGCCAAAGCCAAAGGATCATTCCATTGTTGGAACAAAATGGTTATTCAGAAATAAACTGGATGATTAAGGAGTAATAATAAGGAACAAGGCAAGGCTAGTTTCCCAGGGATATTCTCAAGAAGAAGGAATTGACTACGACCAGACTTTTGCACCAGTTGCAAGATTGGAAGCCATCAGGATATTTCTAGCTTATGCAGCTCACAAAGGTTTCAAAGTCTATCAGATGGATGTCAAGAGTGCTTTCTTAAATGGAGACATCAAAGAGGAAGTCTATGTCAGACAACCTCCAGGTTTTATCTCTCCAACTTATCCTGATTATGTTTTTAGACTAAATAAAGCATTATATGGTCTCAAGCAAGCTCCTAGAGCATGGTATGAGACCCTAGCATGCTTTCTCTTAGAAAATGGTTTTATAAAGGGTAGAGTAGACCAAACTCTTTTTATTAGAACCCATAAGACCCATACCCTACTAGTGCAAATTTATGTAGACGATATCATTTTTGGTTCTACTGACTCAAAATTGTGCAGAAGATTTTCTAATCTGATGCATTCTAAATTTGAGATGAGTAGCATGGGTGAGCTATCCTTCTTCCTAGGATTGCAAGTCAAACAACATGCTGAAGGCATCTTTATTTCTCAAACCAAATATGCTAATGAACTGGTTAAGAAATTTGGTATGTCTGAGGCATCTTGTATGAAAACACCCATGCCTACCAATGCTGTATTGGATGCTGATGAACATGGGAAACCTGTTGATCAGACAACATATAGAGCAATGATTAGCTCTTTACTGTATCTTACAGCTAGTAGACCAGATATAATGTTTGCTACATGTATATGTGCTAGGTTCCAAGTAAGCCCTAGAGAGTCACACCTAACATTAGTAAAGAGGATTCTCAGGTATGTTAAAAGTTGTCCAAATCTAGGTCTCTGGTATACAAAAGATTCAGCATTTGATTTAACTGGATTCTCTGATGCTGATTATGCTGGATGCAGAATTGACAGGAAAAGCACCAGTGGAACTTGTCAGTTCCTTGGTGACAGACTTGTCTCTTGGTTTTGTAAGAAACAAACATCTGTGTCAACCTCAACTGCTAAAGCTGAATATATGGCTGCAGGCAGTTGTTGTTCACAAATATTGTGGATTCAAAACCAACTCCTAGACTATGGTTACAACTTAGAGAAGTCAAAAATCTTTTGTGACAATACAAGTGCTATTTCCATAGCTCAAAATCCAGTCCTCTATAGTAGGACAAAACACATAGAGATTAGACATCATTTCTTAAGGAACAATGTTGAAAAGAATAAAATTGAATTGCAATATATCCCAACTGATTTACAAAGGGGAGATCTTTTCACCAAGCCTTTGGATGAAAAGAAACACACCTTCTTCCTAAATCAGTTAGGAATGTTAGATGGAGGAAGTCTTAAATAATATCCAAGATTTTGGAAGCTAAAAATTGACCAAGACTAGGCAAAAATTCTGATTTCTCTTAGTGACTAAAATTTTCTGATCTCTGAACTGCGCTCGACGCTTTCCCCTAAGATCGTCGAACGGAGTTCGACGATTCCCAGAATCGTCGAACTGAGTTCAACGCCTCTCAGATAGTATGGACTATCTCTTCCGGTCAACGATCGTCGAACGGCGCTCGACGATTTTGTTCACTGAACGATCGTCGAACAGAGCTCGACGCCTTCCAAGATCGTCGAACGGAGATCGACGATGTTGGAGTCTCTTCAGATTCCTTTAGAAGCCTAGATCGTCGAACTGAGTTCAACGATCTTTCCAATTCTGCGTCGAACCCTAATATAAAACTCATTTTTCGCCGTCGTTCTCTCTTGCGCTTTCAATTTCTCTGCAAGAATCTTCTTCCCTGCAAACAGCTCTACACTTGGTCATTTTGTTTGTTAAGTTTTTGCAGGTACAATGGCCGTATCAGTTGCTGTTCTAGCCGCCATGAAGTTTGATGCAGGCTTCAAGGATCAGCACTTGTCTGCCCTCATGACCACTAGAATCAAGCTTGCTTCAGATGAAATAAAGGAATGGGTCTATACTGCTCACAATCTAGACAACAATACAATAGTTGGAACTATTGCTGGAACCCAGGTACCTCTGACCCCCACAGCTTTAACAGAGGTTTTTGGTTTAAGAAATGGAGAAGAAACTGCTGAATTATCTGGAGAAGAGTTTTCTGACATACTTGCCAGGATGGGTCATCCTGAGGGAAACCCTAGCAAGTTATTCAAAAGGAACTTGTCTGTTGAGTACAGGTTCCTAGCAGATGTTGTAGGAAAAGTGCTGTTGGCAAAGCACTCAGCTCATGATACTATCTCCAGACATCAGCTCTGTCTCATGGGAGCTCTGGTAGATAAGAAAAGTTTGAACTGGGGAGAGGTCTTCTTTGACCTAATAAAGAAGAAAATAAATAAAAGCTTTGTAAATTTTGGAAGGATTATTGGAGTCTTCCTGCAGAACAAGTGCCCCACCTTGCTAGTCTCCTCTGGAGTGCACATAAATGCCTCCAAGAGACTCACCTGTGCCCTCTTTGGCAAGTGGGACAGGCAAATCAGCAAGCCAAGCAGGCCATCATCTAGTGCTCCTTCAGGCATCAGGACTCACAGAGTCACTCTCCCACAGGTCTCTGCTCCTGCAGAAGACCTGGCTACTGCTATTGCTGCCTCTCCTCCTCCTCCAAGTCCAACCCTACCTCCTCCCTCCACCACTCCAGCTCCATCCACCACTCCAGCTCCATCCACCATTACCATCTCTCGCCCTTCCCCAACATCAATTCCATCTCCAGCAACCATTTCATCACCTCCAGTAGACCAATTCCACCCATTGTTCTCATATCCACCACCAGATGTCACTTCTTCACCATCCATACCATCATTCACCCTTCTGGATGACTCCTACATGGATGATTCCCCCTCTTCTCCTCCAGAATTACCCTCCTCCTCAACCTCCTTCCAAGATCTCCTCCACCATATCATTGACCAACCATCATTCACTCCATCCATATCCATACCCTTGTCCTCCATCTCCACCATCCCCACACCTCAGCCAACCGTCCCTCCACTCTCCAGCCCTCCACTTCCAGCATCCTCAGCCATCCCTATTCCATCTACCACTGCTCCTGCTATTGAGTATGTAGATCTCCCAGCCTTAGCTGACATGTTGTATGAGCTACTTGCCCCCAGGCTCTCTCTTCTCATGGAGGCCTCCTTAGCTCCTCTACAACAGTCAGTGGCAGCTCTCTCTGCCAGGCTTTCCTCCCTCATTCCTCAGGCAGCACCTCCAGCAGTGTGCCTTGATACAGATGCATCTACATCCAGGCAGGGGGAGATGCCATATGAAGAAAGCCTTCATGCTGCTGTTGCTGCTGCTTTTTCTCCTGCTGATCATGATACTGCTGCTGCTACTGTTGTTTTTGTATCTGCTGTTCCTGTGGCTCCTACTGCAGTCTTGGCAATAGACCTAAGGTCTTTGCTTTCTGCCTTTGATAATGCATACTTCAGTTATCTCCCAGAGCCTAATGCTGTCCAGCCCCCAGAAGATTTGTCCAAGGCACTGGTGCCTTTCTCTGGCTGTGACCCCAGCATTATATCCTCCTTTGTATTCTCAGTAACTGCTGCTGTTGAAGAAAGAACTGTTTTTGCTGCTGCTGAAATCCCAACTGCCTCTGATGAGCAGATATCCAAGGATTTTCTGATGACAGAGGCCACTGATTTTGAGCCTGCTGAAGATTTTGTTGATATTACTGAAGTTGCTGCTGCCATCACTCCTGAAGTTACTGTTGTTGTTTCTGCTTCTCTTTCTGTATCTGCTGCTGAATCTATTGCTGTATCTGCTGCTGAATCTACTGTTGTTTTTGCTGAATCTGTTACTGTCTCTGCTGTTGTTCCTGCTGCTGCTCCTTCTGCTTCTGCCTCATCTACTGCTGCTCAGTTGAAGAAAGAGTTGATGAAGAAAATAGATGCTGTATATGATGCCCAGAGTTCTGACTCTGATGAGTTCAAGACAGACTCTGATGACTCTGCTGCCACTATTGCCAGGAAGAGGAAGGCTAGAAGCAAAGCTATGAAAAGGGTTCCTCCTGCAAAAGTAAAAGATGATAATGATATTCCTTATTATATTCTGCATAACTGCCAAATTACTGAACATTGGATGCAGTATTCCAAAAATCAGCTAAAAGCAATGAAAAAGAAGAGAAATTATGAGAAGGGCTCCTCCCAGTTCCAGCACCCTTATCCTCCTCCATCACCTCCTCCTGATGCAGGTGCAGGTGGTAGCTCTGCAAGTCAAGCCCCATCTAGAAGCCAGGCTCCCTACCAACCCCATGCCAGATCATACCAAAGGGAAAGCCAGCTTAGGGGTTCTTACTCTAGGAGAGGAGGATACAGGGGAAGTCAAAGAGATATTCAAGTTTATTCTAAAGGGCATTCCAGGCAGCACCCATACTCCAGGGGAGGACATGTTTCAGCTGACACTACTTCTGGTCCATTCCCCTACAAGCTAAGAGAGACAGTGTCTGCTAGGCCTCCTCAAGATAATTCTTCCAACAGGTATGAGCCACCTGTACCTTTTGAGGACCCTGAGAAGAATCCTGTTGCTTGGACTGCTAGGATGAAGGAGTTGGCTGCATTAGATCAGATAAAGAAAGCCAAAGAACAAGGGTTAGACACCTTCAATATTTCTACTATGTCAGAGCAAAGACAAAAAGAGTTAGAGAGATATGCCTCTAGCAAATTCTTTGATGCAGACAGATATATGGAGTTGCATCCTGCTGCTGTGGTTCCCAGGACTTCAAAGCAAACATACTTGGGTGCAGCTGATGACACCAGGTCCAACAAGGAAGCCTTAAATCCAAACAGAGAAATCAAAATGGTTAAAGGCAAAGAGAAGAAGTAACTCTGTAAGGTGACAATCTTTGGTGTTTCTGACTGCTATCTGGATGCTATATATATATATATATATATATATATATATATATATATATATATATATATATATATATATATATATATATATATATATATATCTGTGATGCTTCTGCAATGTCTAGCTGCTGTTGTTTTTATGCTTTTCTGATTGTATGATGTTATTTGACTTTCCAAAGTCTGTAAATAGTAATCCTAACCCAAATAGGGGGAGATTGTTGGAACACCCTATTACTAATTTGGGTCAGGATCACTATGTCTCTAGGAATCTGTGTTTGACCTTCTGTATAGCTTAATAGGTCAATTAGAATTGAGTCTAAGGGTTAGAAGTCTAGGATTGGAAGCTGCCCTGAAGACCAAGTTTTTCTGTCTGGAGACTAAGTCTGATTGTCGAGCTCAGCATGACGATTCATCGAACTCAGATCGACGATCGTCGAGCTCAACTTCGGCAGATCGTCGAGCTCCATTCGACGATCGCTAAGCTCAACTTCAGAATATCGTCGAACTCCATTCAACGATCGGTGAGCTCAGTTCGACGATTTTGACTCTGCATTGGATCTTTATCTCTGAGCTCAGTTCGACGATCTTTGAGCTCAGATTGACGATTATTTTGCTGCTTGAGTTTTCCAGTTCGCTGAGCTCAGCTCGACGATAGCAGAGCTCAGTTCGACGATTTCAGATAACTTCCAGAATTCAAATTCAAATCAGTTAGGAGTTATTATGCAATTAATTCAGAAGATTTGCTAGCCGTTTTCATTTATTTCTGGACCAAGTTTCAAGGGATCTTCCAAGGAATAATTCTGTGGACTTTCCTCCAGAAGAGATTATGCAATTAAAGATGCAATCAATGCAGACCAACGACTATCTTTGACAGAGTGATATTCTATTCTGGCATAGAGAATAAAAGAAAGAATGTTTTTGAATGAAGATAGATGAGATACAGAGGTTAACAAGAAGAGGACACACAACTAAGAATACAGAGACTCTCTCAAAAACTTCTGTCAAAAAGAATTCTGAAGAACACTCATCAAAGAGATCAAGTTTTCAAAAATCATCAGATCTCTTCAGCTTTCAAAGTGTTCAAGGCCAACATCATCCCAAGACTCCAGACACTCAACATTTCAGCTTGCTGAAATCATCTATTGCTGGAGATCTATCTTTGAAGGCCTATCACCCTCAGCAAAGCTCTTCTTCCTGAAGATCTCAAGGACTCAGGGGGAGCTTTGACATCAATCCACATAGTCTTCTCAGTTGTTTGAGAAAGAGAAGACTGCCATATACTCTATTCACCCCCCCTCTAGAGTATATCAGATCTAGTTGCACTTTCAATTGGTATCAAAGCGAGGTTGGTTAAACATACCATATCTGTTTGGTTGTACAGGCTAACACCTGAACCCCAAGATCCTTCACTAGATCTGTTTTTCTTTTGTATTTTATTACTAGATTTTGTTTGCACAAATCATGGCCCAAAACAAAGACTATGCTAGCACCAGACCTCCAGTGTGCAATCTGTCAAAGTTTGCACTTTGGAAAGCAAGGATTAGACTCTACATGAATTCTATTGATGAAGATATATTTAATTCTGTTTTGATAGTGTGTCCAAGACCCCCAGAGAGCACAAGTACAAATGCTGTTCCACCTCCATCAGGAACAGATGCTGACATAAAAAAGTGGAAAGTAGCTGATGCCAAGGCTATGAACATCCTAGCCCAGATAATGTCAGATGATATTTTTCAAAAGGTAGCTGAATGTAATTCAGCCAAGGAAATCTGGGATAGACTCTCAGAAATAGTCTCAGGCTCAGCTGACGAGAGAAAGGACAGAAGATCCCATCTCATCTCCCAATATGAGAACTTCAAGAAGGGAGAGACTGAGTCAGTGGGAGACATGTATAACAGACTGAGTGTAATTGTCAGTGAACTAAGGACATTAGACAAAGAGATCTCTCTGACAGAAGTTAATGACAAGATCCTAATGTGCTTCCCCAGCACTTGGGATTCAAGAATCTGGCCAATGAAAGATGCCAGAAGTCTAAATGAGATCACCACTGAAGCTTTGTTGGGTAAGCTCAAGTCTTATGAGCTACTCATCAAGAACAGAGAGGAAGAACAGAAGGCTGTTTCACCAGCCACAAGAAAGGAGAAGATCATAGCATTCAAGGCAACTAAGGATCTGCCTGAAGATAAAGCTACAGGCAATGATGAACTTCTCAGCCTGTTGGCCAAAAGATTCTACAAGATGGCCAGAAAGGACTTCAGAAGAAGATCATACAAGGAGCAGGATAAGCCAAGGTATGACAAGTCCACTGGCAATAACAAAGACATTATTTGCTTTGGTTGCAGGAAACCAAGGCATATAGTTCCTGACTGTCCAGAGAACAAGAATAAGGACAGAAGTGACAGAAAAAAAAGAAGAAAGGAGAAGGACCCCAAAAGGAATGGAAGTGGCAAACCTTCTTCAAGCAGGAATAAGCATACAAGAAAAGGGTTTGTTGCTGAATCCTGGAGTGAGACTGAAGAGGAGTCAGAAGCCTCTTCCAGCTCCAGTGATGATGAGGATGATGCAGAGGAAAAGGAGTTCTACATGATGGCAATCAATGCCTCACAACACAACTCAGAGGAAGAGGAGTCAGAGTCAGACTCAGAGACTCAACCTGAAGAAGATCAGGTAATTAGCTCTTTTGATTTTACTTCAGAAGATTTTAAATATGAATTTAAATCACTGTGTTTAGACCTGCTAAAGTCTGAGAAAGAGATTATCTCTCTCAGAAATCAATTATCTGAACACAATGGTTTAAAGTCAGAAAACCTCAAACTCTCTCAGGAGTTGGAGAACTGTAGGGAACAGATAGCTACACTGAAAAGTGAGCTCTCTGAGGCCAAGAAGCTTGAAGAATCCCTTAATGGGAGAAGCATCAAGCTGATGGACATCACAAGCACAGTGAACTCTAGATTCAACAGTACACTGGGCTTGGGTGCTTCATCCAGCCAACCTATAGTCCTAACAACTCCCATCAAGTTTATTTCTAGCAAGTGAAAAGGAGTTGTAGAGGTTGCCAGGAAAAATTCTGATCTGCCTCAGAAAACTAAGTCCCAGCAAAAATCGTCGAACAGAGATCGACGATCGCCGAATGAAGATCGACGATCGCCGAACGCAGCTCGACGATCTCAGGACAAATCGTCGAACGCAGGTCGACGATCTCAGCCAAAGTCGTCGAACGCAGCTCGACGATCTCATATACATGACCTCAGCCATAGTCGACCGTCGAACGGAGCTCGACGATCTGACCCAAGATCGTCGAACGCAGCTCCAAGATCGTCGAACAGAGGTCAGAACTCTGGAAATTTTTTCAAAGGCAAATCAAAATTGAATCCCAAGGGTTCTTCATCCCAAACCTTCAACCCTTATACTGAATGGATTTTACCTCCAAGGAGATATCATCCTGAAGGATATAAGAGTCAGCCAGGGATGTCTTTTATTTCTGAATTTAGAGGTTATCAACCTAGGCCCAAGGTAAACTGGGTCAAAAACAAGTAAATTGTTTCATGTGCAGGTGAAGACCTATCCAACATCTAACCAGCAATGGTATTTGGATAGTGGGTGCTCTAAGCACATGACAGAGAATAAGGACAACCTCACTTCCTTTAGAGCTAAGCTTGGACCCAAAGTTATCTTTGGTGATTCCAACTTTGGACAAACTAAAGGATATGGTGCAGTACAGATTGGATCAGTAACCTTCAAGAAGGTAGCATATGTAGAAGGACTGAAGCACAACCTGATCAGCATCAGTCAGCTATGTGATGAAGGCTACCAGGTGACCTTCAGCAAAACCTTATGCAAAATCAAGTCAGAGGACAACACAACTGTGTTGACAGGTATAAGGAAAGGTAACATCTACTTAGTAGACTTTCTTTCAACTGATATAGATATTTGCCTGTTTAACTCAGTCTGTAGACCAAATGTGTTATGACATAAGAGATTAGGACACCTAAACCTTAGAACTATTGCTAGGCTATCCAAGGACAACCTTGTTAGAGGACTACCTTCTGACCCCTACAAGAAGGAAGGACTCTGCAAGGCTTGTCAATTAGGCAAGCAAACTAAAAACAGTTTTAAGTCACTTAATAAGAGTGATTCACCTAGGATATTGTATCTGTTACACATGAACCTATTTGGACTCATCACAGTACAAAGCCTAGGAGGGAAATCCTACACTTTAGTAATTGTAGATGACTTCTATAGTTTTCAAAAATCATCAGATCTCTTCAGCTTTCAAAGTGTTCAAGGCCAACATCATCCCAAGACTCCAGACACTCAACATTTCAGCTTGCTGAAATCATCTATTGCTGGAGATCTATCTTTGAAGGCCTATCACCCTCAGCAAAGCTCTTCTTCCTGAAGATCTCAAGAACTCAGGGGGAGCTTTGACATCAATCCACATAGTCTTCTCAGTTGTTTGAGAAAGAGAAGACTGCCATATACTCTATTCACCCCCCCTCTAGAGTATATCAGATCTAGTTGCACTTTCAGTATGGCAAATATCGTAAGCATTTTGGTCTTTCCGGCCTAAGACTAAGACTCTCCATCTATGCCAACGGTAAGTGCTAAGTACTTTAGGTCTCTTTAGCCGAACCACATAGAGCGGGTACGGTTCCGCCTAACCCGTTGCTCACACCACAATGTCAATTTAAGTCATATGCGCATGTCAGCTTCCCCTAGTCCCAATTCGATCACACACTTCACATAACCCAGTTATGTGCAAGTTGGCTCCCAGGCAACCAAGATGGCAGAATCACGCATCAGCCCAGTTTTCCGGGTCCACATTGGAGTTAGTCCCCAAGGTTCCCTGTTGCAATCTACCGTGTAGAAAACCCGAAAAACAACCATCGGCGCGGAGTCTTCTTCGGCCATTCATGCAATAAATCATCATTGATCCAGAACAACTTGTCCGGGTAGGCTTCACACACAAAGCCTATGTCCGTACTTCCATTCTGGACCCTACATGCAAAACAACAGGGACTATTCATGTCTATCTGAAGGAATGCCTCACACTCACTGCATACTCGTGAGAGCGGGCTTCCTATGCACAAAGGAAAGAGGACTTCACATGTCCAAGAAGAGAATCGTTACCCTTGCATTTCTCTTTGGCGCCATGTAGATATAGACGGATGAAAAGCACCGCAACGGTCTCGCCTCCGTAGATTCGAACTCGGCTTGCGTTTTGGGGCTCCGAAGCTCCACCAGTTGCAGGAGCTCTCCTCCTCCTTCTTCCTTGCTCTCCCCTCTCTCTAAGGTTTTAGAAAGAGAAAGCTTGGAGTAAATGAGGGTTTCAAACCCTATTCCCAGATTAAACCCTGTCTGGACCAGCCTGGGCCCTTGGATCCCAAAAGAAGGAAATAGATGGCCACGATTCGCACTTAAAATCAAAAACCTGGACCGAAAACGGCTTGTGACACGCCTGTGTCCAAGGCCGTATGCCTCAATCGACGCCGAAACCGTCACACCCAGAACAGGACATGGGCAATCAAAACGTCTGTGTCAAACATGACACGCCCGTGTCATACAGTACACGCCCGTGTTGCGGGGCGTGTTTCTCCATCAACACAGGACCAAACACAACCCGAAGAGAACACGGGTCCTCGACACGCCCGTGTCGAATTTGACATGCCCATGTCAGATAGAACACGCCTGGGCTCCAGGCCATGTTCCTCCCCTGACACGACACGGCTCACAACCCGAGCTGGACACGGCCTGGGGCACGCCCGTGTCGCAGGCCGTGTTCGCTGTCTCGACGATTGTCGACTGCAATTTCATTGACCATAAGATGATCGTTGAACACGTGCACGACACGGCCCTGGGACACCCCCGTGTCCCACGCCGTGTGACCCCTACCAAGCTCCAAACTTGGCTCTAAAGCTGGCCGTCCCTCTTTTGAGTTTCAGGGCGTTACATAGTATTCCCAACAATCTTCTCATATTTGAAAACCCAGCTATATATATGCTCTTTATGGATTGATTTATTAGGCTTTCTTGACTCATCTTTTGCTTGGCTTCTGCCTTCTAGGTTCCCAAGTTTCCTCTCTTTGTTATGAGCTAGCTTGTGATCATATGTAGTTTGGATACTTTTCTTCAGAGTAGTTGGGTGACTGAATCAATCTCCTCTATGCACAATGTACCCCTATTTTCTATATTAATAAAATAAATCATTCATCAAGGGAAAAAGAATCAAAATATTAAAATTATACTCCATATTAAAATAGTATTAATCATAAAGTCAGATCATAAAATAAATCTGTACTCTTCTATTTTAATCCTTATAATCTAACAAAATACGTTGCTTTTAATATTTATGACCGATCAACAAAGAAAATGCATGTGTTGTTTATGTATAACATCGTCCTAGCATAAGCTCCTCGTAAATAATGTGCATGTGGTTCAAATGGCACTTTTTTGTTCCTCGGACAAATACTATTGCACATTGTGCACCAGAAGATTTTGAGGATTGCTGCAAATTAAAAATAACTTAAATACATCAAATTATTCTTCGTGTATCGATTTTAAAATGATTTTTTTGTAAATGATTTGTTATAAATATGTTCAAGGAATGGAGATAAAAAGAGAACTTTTTTATTCCATTTAACATGGATGGAGTTGAGAGAAACCCGGCCATGAAATGGAATGTGTCCATTTCCACTCCCAATAAAGTGGATCTCCATCCATCTATAAAGTTTTGTTGATATACCATTTTTGAGTGAGATCTTATAAAAAGGCTTCCATTGAGGTCGAGATTGAGTGAAAAAAAACATGAAGAATCACACATTGAGAATGCCATTTTCCAAACTTTTTTCATCTTCAAAAACTTTGCAAGGTAAATATGTTTAATTAAAACTATGTATATTTCATGTATTCTTATAATAATATTTTAATTAATAATATATATTTCATCATTCTTTATGTGCTAGATGCAATATCTTTAAACTTAGCAAGCATATCAAATATATATAGGGTCCCCTACAAGTTTGCTAAATTGCATGCTGCACCTTAATATCTTTTGAAATTACTAAAATATTTCATGTAAGTTTACATTTCATAATGCTTTCATGCACAAAAATACCACCACTCCCCATAGGGATATTTTTGTGTATGCATGTCATGAAATGTAAACTTATAGTAAAGGTTCTTGTACTTTAACAAGATAGAGAGGTGCAACCTGTAATTACACTTCAAAAAAAACTTAAATTATAAAAGAAATATAGGAAGGGTAGATAATTCCTTCCTAATTAGCATCAAATTTTGCTAGGTAAATGAATTTTTATTTTACCTAAAAAATAGTAAGAATTTTTTTGTTGCAAAAACACAACAAATTTTTTTAATTTCTTGTAGCAGAAACTTTGTTACAAAATAACAAAGAATTTTTTGTTGCAAAATATTTATGGATGTGAAAGATTGTTTTCATCAAAAAAATTCTTCTCTCTTCCTTAAAAGTAGAATTTTTAAATTTCTTATCCCTCTCTTATAAAATATTTATATTTATATATTTATGAATTATCAATAAATATATTTATTTTTAATATTTTATATATTTTTTTATATAATTTGATAAATTATATTTATATATAAATTTATCTAATGAAATAATTATATATTTATATAAACTACACAAAGAATATATATAGATATAGATATATAGATATATATATATACATGTATATATAAATATCAATATAAATATATATATACGTTATATAATTTTAGAATATCAATATATATATATATATACACACACACGTTATATATTTTTAGTAACTATATATATGTATATATAAATAACAATAACAATAACTATAACTATAACAATATATATAAAAGAAGTATGAAGTCATGGATTGATAATTCATCAGCCGTTAGATCCTTTTATTATTAAAAAAATAAAAATGATAGGACTCCTAAAGCTAGAGAGAGAAAGAGAGAGAGAGGGAGAGAGCTGGGGGAGAGATTATATATTATATATTTTATAGGTGGGTATATTATATAGATGGAGAGAGATATATTAAGTTTTGTTTGTCAAAATGTATGTTTTTGACAAAAAAAAAGTAATCGTGATTTAAAATTTTTTACGGTTATTTTGAGTACTCATATGTATATGTTGCGGGCGCAGCCTGTAGCGACGCATGGAGCACGGGCAAAGCCCGTGCGAAGGCGTGCGAAGCCCGCCTGGATGCGGTCGAAGGCCGCCCGAGTGCATCGAGCACGGGTGTAGCCCGTGCGAAGATGCTCGTAATTCTAAGAAGATATATGGTGGTCTGCCAATAACGTAAGTTCGAAAATAGGGGAAAATAGGTGGTCGTCGGATTTGAGTGTTTTGATCTAGAACCGTTGGATCTTGGGCTGCAAATATCGAAATAGGTTAGGCCACCGCCGGAAGGTTCGCAGGCTACCGGCGAACTCGCCTGGGCTCTCCGATCAAGCTGCAGGCGACTCCGCCGACGGCGGCGGAGATGACCGTGACTTTTAGTTTTTCAAAAAAAAAATTAATTTAATAAATTAAGTATTTAAAATAACAATAAAAATTTTATATATAAAAAAAGGTGTCGGAGGGCGGGCTAAGCCTACCGTCGCTGACCGGGTACTTTGACGCGTGGCCATCGGGCCGGAGGCCGTGCTTGTCACTCGTGTGTGTGTGTGTATATATATATATATATATATATATATATATATATATATATATATATATATATATATAGATAGAGATATAGAGAGAGAGAGAGAGAGAGAGAGAGAGAGAGAGAGAGAGAGAGAGAGAGAGAGAGAGAGAGAGAGAGAGAGAGATTATATATAGAGAACCGGTTCTCTGAAACTTTACTCAGAGAACCTCGAGATTGACTCCCAAATGTATCTTATTTCAAAAAGTGATCAACATGAAATTTGTAGATCTCATCGAGATCTATAATATTCATGCTGATAATATTTTGATTTGAAGCAATATAGGCCCCCGATTTGGCCCCAAAAAAAGTCACGCCGAACTCGGTCGTCCTTATGTTCAACGTGACTTTTTTCGGGTCCCAAATTGGTAGCCTAAATGGCTTCAAATCAAAAAGTGATCAATATAAAAGTTGTATATCTCGATGAGATCTACAACTTTCATGTTGATCACTTTTTGAAATAAGATACATTTGTGGGTCAATCTAGCGGTTCTCTGCATAAGGTTCAGAGAACGAATTCTCTATATATAACTACTCTCTCTCTCTCTATATATATGTGTGTGTGTGTGTGTTTATATTACTATATATATAACAATAATTATATAAACGATTGTATATATATAACATATAACCACCATATAGAAAATTAGTTAATTAAGTGAGTTAGTTAATTAGATTTCCTTGTTATTTAGGAAGGATAAAATTCCTTGATAAAAAATCTTTTCAGAATAAAAAAACATAATGATCTTGTTAAAATTACCTAGTCAATACTAGCTATGAAATTTCTATTTCAAAATTCCTTGCTAATTAAATTAGCAAGGAATTTAGCTCCTTAACAATCAAGATTTTTCTTGTAGTCTTATGCCAACTCTTAGGGGAAATAATTAGGGTGATTATATATATATATATACAGGAAAATCATAATTTATCTGAATGGAAATATTGTGAATGGTCAAATTAGTCTTCACTTTGTTCTATTAGAAGCATTCTCACATTTATCTGAGGCTGTATTCAAAGTATTCTCTGATTTTAACTTTATGAACTAGAATACTTCCTAAATTTTCATGTTTTTGTAGGGTTTGAAAATGAATTTACTTTTAAAGATCCAACTGCTTATGACTTTCTATGGACGATAAAATCATTTTCAAAATTTGACGGTGATAATGAAGGAAAGCAGTCTTCCGGAATATTTAAGTCAAAGGGATATTCATGGTCTACTCTTTTTCATAAATTTTATTTCAACTTTCATATCAATGTATATTCATGTTAGTGTATTTATACTTCTATACAGGACACTCGTGATCTATCCAAATGGAAATATTGTGAATGGTCAAATTAGTCTTTACTTAGTGCTATGTATAGCATCCTCACATCTACTTGTGGCTATGTACAAAGTATCTTATGAGTTGTTCTTATTTGACCAGAATACCGGGGGCACTTTATCAAAAAAAGGTTTGACGTTCTAGCAGCAAGTTTTACTGTAGATAATGGTCAAATTAAAATATGAGCATGTAAAATTTAATTATTTTCATTCATTTTCTTTCAAATATTAATGATTTGATTTGTGAAGTAGAATAAGATTCACATTTCTCTTTTATTGCAGGGGAGAATCTTTGTCAACCTTATGATGAAATAGGTTTTCGAAGCATGATCGATCTGAAAATGTTCACAGATTCTTCGAATGGGTATCTCATGAACGATAGTTGTATGTTTGGGGTCAAAATTATAAAAATTATTCCCATGCAGACACCTACTGAATGTTTATACCCAGTAGAGAAGATCAACCATGAATTTTCGTGGAAGATTGAGAATTTTTCAAAGTTGGATACAAAAATTAGTCATGAGAAAAAATTTACTGCAGGAGATAATTTATGGTAAGGCTTTTGCTGCTATTATATTTATATTTTGCTTACCAACATGCATTTATTATGTATATGAACACCGTAATATGAGGTATTTGATGCATATATGTCTTCTATGATCGCAAACACGTGTACACAGCTCAAAAAACCCTCTAACACTCAGGTTAGACTCGGAAGTGCTGTTTATAATTGATCTGTTATCCTTTTGTATTTTTAGGCATCTTCATCTTTATATATAAATAGGGTACAATAGAGTTAAAGAGTTATCATTAGAGGTTGTCATTCGTGACTTTCTTGAGATAGAGAGTTCTTTGGGGGAACCAATACTCATGTTTGAGGGGTTCGAGCTAATATCGCTCTTTTATGTTTTGATGCTAACTTCCGTTCAAGTTTGTATCAATTAAGGAGAGAGATTTTAACATTTTGTAGTATTCTAACTAGAATTGTTTTTGAACGAAATCTTTTTATTTGGTGGATATTGGGTCGATAAGAATTCTGTTTATTAAAGATAAGATCGCTACAATTAAAACTATGATTTTTGCATATATGTCTAGTAGAGGGAAGAAGAAGCATCAGTAAGAAAAGTAAATTTTTTATTGGAAACATAAAGAATGAAAAAAGATGCACCAAAAGTAAGACATCATTAAGTTCAAATGGTATGTGCAAAGTGAAGTCAACACGTCATGTATCACTCAATAAAAGATGAAAAGTAGTTACGAAACAATTTCTTGATGTTATATCTTGGAAAACAAAGTGTAAATAAAGTAAAAACTGATGACTATTTGAAGCAAATTTCAAGCCTGATATAATATAGAACTCATAAAATGTGTTAGAAGGGCTGTTGGTTCATTTACGTTTTAATGCAACATTTTATTAATTGAAGATGTCTGGTAGCTTGCTTGTTGACATCTTTATATATTATTTTTAATTGATATTTATGTGCTAGATTGATTTTTTTGATTTTGATTGAAATATCATTGTTATCTTATAAATTTTGATTCAAATAATTGTCAAGATACTTTTAAACAATAACATCAAAACAAACTCTTATTATTTGTCAAAGAAAACAAATATATAAATGTTGAATTAAATAGATAATTCACACAACAATCATCAGTTTATCTTTACATTTTTTCCATTTTGTAGTTTCTAAAACTCTTTTACATTCACATATTTTATTAATTTACTTTTCTATTTTCTCTTTTTTCTACATGGAGGTCTATTAAAATCTATGTAGAAGGGGATCAGAAAACTGTCGTCAAGGTTAAGGATGATAATTTGTCTCTTCGCATGAATTATAATGGATCCATCCATGACCCATCTGCCATGAAGATCTCAGCAAAATTCTCCTTAAGCATCATTGACCAAATTAAAGGAAATCATATGAAAAGGACATGTAAGTTGATGGAAATTTGTACATATGAAGAAATTACTTGTTTATTTTTGCATCTATGAAAAAGTTCCTTTTAATATAAAAGATAGCTTTATATTTTTCATCACGTCATTCTTCTCTACTAATTTATGACTCCACATCACTTATTCAGAATAAATTGGTGAGGCTGGAGATGTTAAATCTACTAGAACACACACATCCCACCCAAAACTAATTAGTGCAATGTGAAGAGATCCAAGAACATATGAAGTACACAAGGAGAAATATATTACCCAACATGGGACTAAATATTACAACATGTACATTCTCCCAGGTGTCAGAGCATATGAAATATTGGAGGGTAAAAGAGGGAGGAAATATTAAAGCCAACAAACTTATAAAACATACTACATTAACATGGGATTCTAGTTTGTAACTAAATATTTGAAGACAGTCTATTCTAAAAATTTTCTTCTTTCATACTTATGCTCGATTTGTGTTCGTTATCCTTATTGCACAATTTTATAACTTATTGCATGCAAATACTTATTTCACAAGGAATGCAGTATTATAGCTTTCTTTTTGTATTCATTCAACTAATTCTAATCCTTTTCTTCTAAATATTTTCTCCAATTACTTCAAACTTTCATTAAGTAGAGGTCACATTGCTCAAATTATATCATTTACAGTAAGACTAAGAAACCTAATTTTCAAAATAAAGGGTATTCATGTCTACAACAAATACAAAAACAGATGACATACTTTAATTGAAAACATTTTGGTCACTCCATTAACATAAAAAGAAAAAATGTTGAAGTAATATATCACTTATGCAATCACTAATGCAATTTTAAACCTTAACCTTGTAAATTGTTTATCCGACGACGCCGAACGTTCTAAAAATTAAACTCATTATCCTATGCTTTTGTCACAGATTCTGGCGTGTTCGAATGTTCTAAACCTGGTTGGGGATGGGATGATTTCATACCACTTAAAGATTTGAATGACCGAGCACTCGGGTTTATTGTTAATGACAGTTGCATCATTGTCGCTCAATTCGTTGTTCTTGCATTGGTGAAATGATCTAAGTCTTTCATATATATTTATAAACAAATGAAAATGTTGTTTTTTGTTCACTATTATTTATGATGGTTATGCTATCATTATCCCACATGTATTATTGGTGATTTGTGTCAAAATAGAAGACGGTTCATAAAGGACTTGTTATTTCTTTGCTTGTTTCACTAAATATGTACTTGCTCCATAGATTTTTGTGAGTTTAAATATGTTATTTGGTTTAAAATAATTGTTTTTGTTAGTGTAAATGTGTCGCATTTAGTTATGAAAAATGAAGAATAACAAAAGCAATAAATTGAGTCATGATTTATCATCAATCATCAAATATTGTATCTTAACTATTTTGGGTCTATTTTATGAGACCCAAATTACAATTCATTCTTGTCAAGCAGAAAATGAGGATTCATCCATTTATCTAAAACCTATAATAATTATTGCTTGGGGGTGTTTAACCTGAACTACATTAATCATTTTGAACAACTTTCATCGGTATTTCACTTTTTTGTATTTGGTCAAATCACTTAACTTTATTTTTAAATCTTTTGATAGATATCACTGAAAGAAAGGGGATAGATCTGATTTACTCTAGAAGGGGGGGGGGGGGTGAGGTGAATAGATTAATTAAATCTTTTGACTGTTTTTAATTTATATTAGAGTAATAAAATAGGTGATATTATAGTAGTATAACAGAAAATATAAACTAAGATAAACTATCACAGCAAAGCAATCTATCATAGCAAACTAATCTATCACAACAAACTAATCTATCACATCACAACAAGATCAAAATAGAAAATGATCAACAAATGACACAAGAATTTTATATTAGTTCCCCAACCTGGGTACATCCACTCTTCTAACACCCTGGTAGGAATCCACTAGCAGGTTTTTGATCAGGTGACTGCCACCACAAGATCTATTTCTAGGGAGATCTCACAACCCTTTAAGTTTTTGATCAGGTACACAAAAACCAAGAATAAACTTTTGAAGGGAGTTAATAAACCCTTTATACAGGAGGTGAGAGAGGTGATGGTATCTTCTCTTTTCTCTATACAACAAAGAAGACTTGTAGATTGCTGTTGTCAAAGCTCCTTCTGAAATGACTTGGAGCCTTCCTCAGGGTGTAAGTCTTCAGCCTTATCTTGAAATGATATGAAGGAACTTTCTGACTGATTAAAAGTTGTTGTCCTTGAATGTTCCTGGAGTAGAAGCTGAAGAAGACTCTTGATATTTGTTTGTTGTTCTTCTTCAATCTTCAGTAAAAACAAAGGGAAAACAGGTTGTTTTCTGCACAAAGAAGAAGCAGATGTTCTTTTGTATGTTTTTGTAATTCTTCTCTATTAGTTCCTTGTATATTACTTGTCGTCTGAAAAGAGAAAAATCTCTTTTATGTTCCGCTTTTGAATTCTCCTTTGAAATTTTGAATTCCAAGCATTGATTGCTGATTGTCTAGAGAATGAAAAACGGCTGGAGAATATAATCTTTAATGAGTTTCCCCAACTGTCACAATAAATTAAGCAAGTAATTATCCCTGATGAAGACCGTAATTAATGCTGCCAATAATAACTATATTTAGGGGAATATAAGAATTAATTACTCAGAGAATTACTGCAAAATAATATAGGAAATGACGACAGAAATAAGGAAAAACTCTAAGTCTGGCACTGGACAAAAATCGTCGAGCTCTGAATAGATTTCATCGACCGGAGATCCAAGTTCGTCGAGCTGAGAAATCCTGTTCGTCGAGCTGAGAAATCCTGTTTGTCGACCTGAGCTCACCGAATTGTATTCTGGAAATAGCTTGCCAATTCTGTATTCATAGTTTGTCGAGCAGAGAATTTGTCTTCGTCGAGCTGAGTTCAGCGAAAATAAACTGGAAAGAATATGTTGAAGCTGAACTCTAGATTTCGTCATCCTGAGCTCAAATATTGTCGAGCTCAACACAGAGAATTATCTCTGAGTTCGTCGATCTGCGATCGACGATCGTCGAGCTGAGTTCGAAGAATTTCAAACTGATAATTTTGAACTTTGATTTCTTCTAAGTCTTGATCTACTGAGATCCTATGCTGGTTGGTCCATGAAGGTAGAACCGAATGACTAGCCTAAACACTAGGACTCATACACTTGACCCTGACTATACAATATGGGTCAAACATATCCTAATTAGTGAACCTAGCCCAAATCCAAACTAGGGATCCAACAATCACTATCAACAATTCTCTAATATAATCACTCCAACATTTATCCTTTCAATTTTACTACATGTTTATCTTATCATTCTCATTTTTTCAAGTTAACTTAGTTATAAATATTACTATCGAATACTCAATCAAATCCATATACATTATAAATACAATTTATATTTCACCTTTTAAACTTTGCCATCTCATGATCTCTATACCGTCTTCTTGTGCATATTAGTCTTAAACTTATCATTTACCACATCATTATATTTTATTTTGTAATTCTTAATATCACTCATACTAAAATTGTATATAATGCACTCAATCATTGTTATACTACATCAATGCATTATATATAACTTCAAATTAAAACATTGATGATTTTAAAATTTCACTAAACATGGTAACTTCTTTTGGTGATTAGAATCATGTCATCTAACAAAATATTATACAAAGTGTTTAATTTTGATTGGTCTATAAATTATTAGATCGATATTATTGACCATCAATGGGTTTAACTTCTTCCACAATTGACATTGCATGTTCATCATAGATTTCTCTCTCCAAATCGTTATAATTAAGCTCTGAATTTGGCTTTTTATTAACGACCTAGAAATGACAGAAACAATCCTCGTGTAATCAAGAGGATCATAATTCTTTTCTTGAAAATATCCTACAAAAATTAAAATGCATAAGACATTTAAGACTTAACAACAATAACACTCAAGCCTTTATCCCACTATAGTGGGGTCAGCTATGTGGATCCTTTGTCTCCATTGTGCCCTATCTTTTGTCATAATCACACTAATGCCTAAGTATGTCATATCTTTCCGTATTGTTTCATTTCAAGTCTTTATTGTTCTACCGTTCCCTCGTTTAACATGGCTAGTGACTAGATTCTCACAATGCCTAACAAGTGCCTCAAATGGTCTCCTTTGTACGTATCCAAACCATCTTAGTCGAGCTTCACTCATCGTTTTCGCAATGGGTTCTACTCCTATCTTAAACCTGATACGTTCATTCCTAATTTTATCCTATATGGTGTGCCCACACATTCACCTAATGAATAGGTGAGTTCTGCGTCTTTTTGCGGAATAAAAATTTGAACGAGTGATGCACAGAAAGTAAACAAGTATTCATAGACGACACCAATAATTATAGTGGTTCCCCAACCTTGGGTACATCCACTTTCCACCTCACCGATCTAGCAACGCACTAGACTTAGCTACTCCACTATTCTCTCGGATTGAAAACAATCCTACAACACGGAACAATGTTCCTACAACTCGGAGCAAAAATCACTCCTATAATAACTCGGAGAATATCTCCTACAACTCGGAGTAAAACTCCTACAAAACTCGGAGAATAACTACTACAACAATAAAATGAATTAACAATCAGAAATACACTATCTTATCTTCACAGATATGGTTGAAACTCATCTTCTTCTTTCTTGAAAACCTGAACAGCCCTTATTAGAAAAGTTGAGGAAGAAATCTGAGAGACCTTGGATCTGAGAGGTTTAGAATCAGCACGATCAAGGAATAGATCTATCGACGTTGAAAATCTTGATCTGCTGAAACTTCTTGTTTTGAATCTCCTGGATCGAGAGATAAGATCGGCGATGAAGACAGAGCGGCGGCAGTGGCGCTTCTCAATTTAGAAATTTTAGAAAGAATCAGCAATAGCGCCAAATTTTAAATAACGCCAGATCTGTTTGATATCGGATATCGCCGATCGACAATAGCGCCAAATTATAAATAAAGTCAGATCTGGAATGAAGACAATGATATATCATTTTCTGTGTGAAACCCTCGAGCGAAAGCTAACCCGATGCCGGCAAAATCGACAAATAAAGGTATTTTCATGCAAATTTGGTTTCTTTTCTTGAGTATTCTGGATTCAAACCTAATGATGAAGATTTTTTGGAATTTCAGGAAGATTGGAGTGAAAATTTTTCAGATTTGAGATTGACTTTTGTAGATTTAGGAATGAGTTTGAAAATTGTTATTTTGGAGTGAAGAGGGCATAGATCTAGGGGTTTGATGAACTATAAACATAGATCTATCAATGTAGAACATGGAATACTATAATTTTTCTTTTCCATGAAGTGTAATCCTAGATCTAGGGAATAAAATGATGAAAAGTTTTTTTAAAAACTTTGATAATTTCTGTATAATAAAACTATGTGTGATTGTTTTATGTAAAAGTGATGTTGAGTTCTTGAAGTTCATGAACTAATTTTTGAGATTTTGCCGATTTTTAGATATCGCTGGGCGAGAGTCACGGGCGACTATTGCCCGACGATATCGTGGCATGTCTAAAATAATATTTTTGTTAAAGTTTTGAAGAATGGCTTCCAGTTCTAAAGCCAGGAGGAGCACAGGGAGTGACTCACATTCCGCATATAAAAATTTCTTGGAATTGAGAACACAATCATCTAAGTTGGCAAAGTCATGGAATTCGATAAAGTTCTGCAAGCACACATCCATAATCTACTAGCAATTGCAGGTATAATGTTAGTTATAGTTCCAAATATGTACTCATAAGTGTTAATTAGAGAATTTTACTACCATTTGAAAGATCCTAATTTCACTAAGTCGAACGAGGAGTGATATTGAAAGTTCAAGGGCAAACTGTGAAGATAATTCAGAAAGATTTGAGAGATGAGTTTGGACTAATAGAGCATGACTATGTATTGGATGTAATGGAAAACTATAGGAAGGATAGAGATTGGACTCTTCTGAATATGGTTTTACATGAGAATTTCATGAAAAATCTAAACCAGTCGACAACCACACATACTCTGGATGCACGTATAGTTCAATAAAGTTTGAGAAATACTATTATGCTCAAATCTAGGGAAACAAGAAAAATAACTGCTCAATTCAGTTTTGTGACATATATGATTTTAGAGAGAGAGCCGTTTGATGTAGCGAACTTGATTCTATCTATCATCCGTTATACGTATAGACTGAAAAATCCTATGTGGAGAAAACTAAACACACTACCGATGGGAGCTAGCATCCAACGAATCCTCTATCAGAAATACAGTTAGATTGGGTATGAGTATTATTTTGAATATTATGCACGTGTGGTTTTCCATACAAATGTCGCATACACTAGTGTTCGTTCGTCAGAAACACATAGTAGTGAACCCTCGTCATCAATTAGAAATCCACCACTAATAAGAGGTGGATCACATCGAGAAGGGTTAGATGACTTGCGTGAGTAATTCAAGGATCACAGGAGAGAGGTGAAGAGGCAACATATAGGGATGCAAAAATTCATAAAGTTTCTGACAAAGAGCCTAGAGCTAAAGCCAACTCTTGTAGAGGTGGTAGAATGGGAAAATCCAGTCGTGGAGCCTCCACGACAATCAATGTGATGAACTCATCAAATAAGGAGCAGTGGTCAGAGCTCAACTAAAGACCTGTAAGAGAGCAGTGTTGGTGATAGCAGAGATTTTAGATAGACATTGGGCAAAATTCGACTTCTGGAAAATATCGCTAGGAGATACCCGATATCGTCATGAGATAGTGCATTTTGTTCAGCTTTCTATTTTTTGTGTTGAACTTATGTTGTAATATTTATTTCAGTTAGACTATGATGTGAGACTTCTGATTTGTGCTCAGTACAATGAAGTTTTAATTGTTAGCTATTTTAACATTAACTTTAGTTAATTTTTAATTTCAATTTTTTAATAAGATTTATGTTAATTTATCAGCTTGAAATGTCTAGGATTCCTAATTCTAGTCTTAGCATTGAAAACGGGAATCTAGAAATGGTTTTGTGAAAATGTCAACAAATAGTGAATCTGTGCTGTTGAAATTAACCTTTACTGAATTTTGTTTTATGTGGTCTCTAATGAAATGATGAAAAACATCTATATATTTAGACCTAGAGCGATGAATTGGGTTGTTAGTTAAATCAATTACACTTTTATTATCACACCTTAGTTCTATGGTTTCTTGATTTATTTCAAAGTGTTCTAAGGCTTGTTTCATCCAAAGATCTTGTGCATAACAACTACTTAGTGTAATGTATTAGGCCTCGGTGGTGGATAGGGTAATAAAATACTATTTCCTACTCGACCAAGAAATAAATGATGGGCCTATAAAGTGCCAAGTGCCAATAGTGCTCTTACGATCTAAAGAACAAACATCATAACCAATGGGCCTCTTGTTGATGATCTTTTGAGAAGCGAAGTTCACTTGGAGGAACATATTCTTCAACTTCTTCTTCTCTTTCTTCCTTATCACCATCTTAATCTCCAAATATTTCATCATCATCATCTTTGACAAAAGGATAAAGGGGTTCTTCATCATCACATGTAGACTTAGTATCCACAATACAAGGAACAGATTCATCAAATTTTACATTAATAGATTCTTCAACTATTTTCATTTTTTATTAAAAATTCTATATTCTTTACTAGTTAAAGAATAACCAATGAATATTCCTTCATCACATTTTTCATCAAATCTATCTAAAGCATCTTTTGTATTTAAAATAAAGCATTTATATCAAAAACCTTAAAGTAAGATACATTAGACTTTCTTTGAAAATATAACTCATATGGCGTAAGTTTCAAAATAGGACGTAGCATGACCTGATTTGTAACATAACAAGTAGTATTGATGACTTCAACCCAAAACGATCTAGATAATTTAAACTCAGATAATATAGTACATGAAAGTTCTTGAAGAGTTCTATTTTTCCTCTCGACTACACCATTTTGCTGTGGTGTGCAAAAAGTGGAATACTCATGCTTAATCCCTAAATTTGTACAAAAAGAAATAAACTTTTCAGTTTCAAATTCTCTGCCATGATCTGATCGTATGCATTTAATTTTTAAATCAAGTTCATTTTAAATACTAGTACACACCTTTATAAATTCGGAATACGCATCAGATTTCGAAGATAAAAATAATGTCCAACAAAAACGAGAATAATCATCAATATATCAAAACATAAGTATATTTTCTACGTACTAGACTTTGTCTAGTTATTGGATCAAATAAATCCATGTGAAGTAATTGGAAAGGCCTAATAGTAGAAGCAATATTCTTACTTTTAAAAGAATATTTAGAAAATTTTCCTTTCTGGCAAAGTGAACTTAAAGAAGAAAGCTTTCGATCTAGCAAAGGTAGTCGCTTAATTAATTTATTTTTGGAAAGTTTTACAATAAGTCTTGCACTGGAATGTCCTAATCTCCTATGCTACAATTCTAATTCATCATTTTTGGAAATAAAACATTTAACACTAAAATGAGATAGATCATGAAAACTAATTGTATAAACATTGTTGATTCTTAGTGCAGTAAAAACAATTTCATTAGTTTGGAATCTATGATTTTGTAAATGTTTGAAGATGATTCAAATTAAATATTTAATCTCCTACCACATAGTTGACTTATAGAAATTAAATTGTGTTTCAAACCTTCAACATATAAAATTTGAAATAGAGAAGAAAGTGTTACCCACTACACCAATGCCCTTAATTTTTTTTCCTTTACTGTTGTCTCTGAATGTCACAGAACCTCCTTTCTTCATCTCTAGGCTAAGGAACTTTGATTTGTTAGCGATTGAAAGTATCTAACGTCTACCTAAACTACCTAGAGGGGGCTGAATAGGTGATGTCTGTGCCTTTTTGCGGAATAAAAAGTACTTAAAAATATGCAAGCATACAAAACATAGATATCTATAGTGGTTCCCCGTATTGGTTACGTCCACTGTCCCACCTCTCCTATCTACCACAAACGGCTAGATTCGGCTACTTCATCTTTCTCAGATTTCAACAAATTTTGCACCTCGGAGCCACAACTCCTACAACTTTGTGATGACACTCCTACCACTTGGAGAATAACCTCTTCTACAACTCGATCCACAACCGGATCTACAACTCAATCCACAAACGGATCTACTACTCGATCCATAAATGGATCAATAGCTCTATCCACAAATGGATCTATAACTCGGAGATAAAATCTCCTACAAATTTAAAAGAATATTACACAAAAATATTACACAATCTTTACAAGATCTAAAGTCTTCTATCCATCGTTCTTCAAAAAAAGTTGATCTTGAAAAACCTTGGAGAACACATAAAATCTAGAAGCTTTGAAGACTTGGATCTGATCTGAAAGTGTTGAGATCTCCAGAGAACAACGATCCATTCAAATCAGGTGAGGAAGATCAAATCGTGCACTTTGTTATCATCGGCCGATTGGAAACCGTGAGATGCACAGGAGCCGACGGTTACACTTTTGGAATCTTTTGTGATTTGAAAATTATAACGATTATCACGATTAACAAGATTATGGTTGATGAAAAATCCACCCTAAGTATTTATTGGCATCCTCAATAGTAACGATAATAAAAGAATTTTCAAAACGAGACTTGTGAAATTACTCTGCATGGTCGTCGTTCAACCAGAGCCGTGATTTGAAAAATAGATGGAAAAATAACCCAAATCCTTCTCGTCGAGTATCGTCGAGTATAGCTAAGTATACTCACCGAACTAGTAGTGATATTCGACGAAATGTACTTAGAGAAATCCAACTCAAACGAACTAGCCACTCAACGCCATGTTGAAGTCAGACTCAACGAATTCGACGAGTATCGGCTAGTATATTCGACGAATTCGACGAGTATCGAGTAGCTAACTCGACGCACTCGACACACTCGATGCCATGGATGCAGTTGATGCGCTTGACGCACTCTACGCCATCGACGAAGTCGACGCACTCGATGTTGTCGACACACTCGACGCTGTGATAGTCGTCGAATTTGGCTTAGAAAAAACTAGATAAGTAGTGTCGAGATGATTCGATGAATTTGGCGTGTATTGACATGTATATTCGATGAATTTGGTGAGTATCGTTAGATACATTCGACAAATTCGACAAGTATACTTGATGATACTGATCGAATTTTTCTTAACTATTTTTCCAACTTAAGATATTCTGCCACAAGTACATATGATGATTTCGACAAGTGCTAGTAAGTATATACAATGAATTCGACATGTATCAATGAGTATACTTGACAAATTCGATGAATATCCCTTGCAATACTCGACGAATTTTACTTTGATAAAACTACGGTTCTCCTGAATTCAGGTTCTTATCCTTCCTTAATCCTCCTCATGCACTTGGCATAGAAGTACACACCAGTAGAGAGACTACATATGAGTCAACACAATTGCCTACGCAATGAAGGATTACATTGTATAGTCCCGTGTTTACTGACCAACTGTAACCTGACATTTGTGTGTACTTAGCAATATAGACTCGCAAGTACATAACTGAAAATACAACATCAAATACAATCTCAATTCATCTTAGCTTAACTGTACCCTACTTCAAAGCAGGGTTATTGTGGATACAATACCCAACACCCATCATATGTTTGGAACAACCTGAGTCCAAGTACCACATATCTTCTCTATCCTTAGCCTTCTAACAAACCTAAGAAGAAGATGAGAGTAAAGATCTGATTACACAAGTGTGGCCACCTATAGAATAGGTAGACGTCTTAGGTAGCCAGATTTGTTTAACATCACAAGAACCTTTCTTCCTGCATGAGTCCGTGGTGTGACCAAACCTATGATATTTTGCATAAGCAACAAAGAGGGATGAGGCTATCTTCAATAGTTTCTGAGGAATCTTACTGGAAGAGGAGGTAGTATCGGCAGAATGAATAATATGTTTATTGTTAAAATTCTCTTTTCGAGATTTTTTATTATCACCGCGATAGTGGATATCGCCGGGCAATAGCTTCCAGAGACGTATCCAAGTCCAAATTTAGCAGATCCATGGCACTGGTTGGTTAATATCATACCCAAGGATTTTTGGCCAACTCCAAACTTTTTAATTGCCATATTTTGATCATTAAATTTGGCTTTCAAAGCGATGTTCTATGTTACCAACATGATAGACCGGTTTGAGAATGCCTTCTTGCCATTTTATACTTGAGATTCAAAATATTTTAACGCTCTCTCTAAGTCCTTTTTCTCCTGGTAAGAGTATCAATTTTCAATACAGACTTAGCGAGAGTGTTTTCTAACTCTTTCACTCTTGTTGAAAAGTGATCGCACTCTTGACACGAGATCTTCTCCTTTCCTAGCACATTCAAATTCATTAGTGAATTTTTTATTTTCTTTTAATATTATTTTGTTCTCAGATTTCAAAAGTTCAATATCTTCAAGAATCTTTTTAAAAATTTACAAGTGTGAAGAAATTCAGTATAGAGTTCATCATAGGTTGGAGGAGTTACCTCAGTGTCACTATGGACACTGTATTCCTCTTCTGATGATGAAGTGCTCCTTGTTGGAGCATTCGTTCCACGCTTCTTGGTTTGCTAATAACAAATCTCATGTGTATTTGATTATAGAGTGTTTATGATGTGCAGATATCATAGGTCTAACACTACAATCATTTGGGTTAGATTTGGGTTTGAATAGAGTAGTTAAGGTGATATCGCCTGGCGATATCCAGTATCGCTACCATGAGACAGCTCTATGGTCAGACGCAACATTAGATCCATAGTGTACAGTTACACTTGATATCACCCGACGACATCAATATTGCCCAGGAGACAGCACACGAATGTCCATGATCAATTTGTTGTGTGCAAATCTCGAATTCATGGGACACGTGGCAGCCGGATAGGATATCACTGGAAGGCGATAGCCATTGTCTCCCAGTGATATCACCAAAGTATAAAATAGGATAATTTCTTATGGAGATTAAGACTTTTAGATTCTGGAGTGTTTCTTCCCGTGCTTCCTGTCTAGAGAGCTCAAGCTTCCAGAAAAACTCCGTCTTCCAAAGAAGGGTCCAGAATAAAAGAGTGACAACGTTTTTGCAACATCTCAAGCAGCCTTAGCAAGGAGTCGTCGGCACCTTCAGCGCTTCATTTAGAGGGAGTTTTCATTCTGAAAGTTATTCATTGTAATTCTTTATTTCATCATTATAATCGATAGAGGAAATCACCATCTTATGCATGGCGCCTAGTTCCGTGTGTGGCTTAGGAGGAAATTGTCACCTTATGTGTGGCATCAAGGTCCTTGTGTGACTTAGGGAGTTTTCTCTGCCTTGTGTGCAGTGACTAGATCGTGGTGAGATCTAAGGGGAGGCTAGTAGCAAGATCTAGGGAGAGATATACTATAGCCAGACGGTTCTTGGTAGAAGGACCGGTGAAATCAAAAGGAGTTTATTTTGCATAGCCTTGATCTCTAGCTTTATAGAGAATCTTTGTACTTTGTTTGTAACATCTTTTTAAATAAACCATAGTCATTTACATTATTTTGATTTACGAAGTATTCATAGTTGTTAAAGAAAACTTTGTTTTTGATTTATGTAATTATTTCATTCAGAAAAAGTAGACTAAAAGAAAACTAAGTGTTAACCCATATTCACCCCCCCCCTCTAAGGGCGCCTCATGATCCAACACTTGGTATTAGAGCCAAGTTACTCCAAATTGGTTTCACTACCGGGAGTAATGGTGCTTAAAGATCACGTGTTTTTTGAGGGGCAAGGGAATAGTAGACCTCCCTTGTTCACTAGCACGGACTATAACTATTGAAATACTCGAATGCGGTGTTTTTTATTGGCCATAAATTTTGAAGTATGGGGTATGACAGAACAATGCTACACTCCACCTATAATGGTAGTTGGCAGTATTATTATGGAAAAACCCAAGGACAAATATGATGACATTAACAAGCTAAGGTGTAACAATAACACTAAAGCAATGAACATCTTGGAGTCACACTAACAAGCTAAGGTGATATAGTGAGGAAGATTATTAGATCTCTTCCCCCAAAGTTCAATCCAAAAATTACTACCATCTCAGAGTCATACGATCTAAAGACAGTTCAAATTGATAATCTCATAGGAAATCTGAAAACTCATGTGGTTGAACTAAGAATTCAACAACATGAGTATAATTTGGAGCCAATAAAGAAAGTGTTGGACTTGAAATCCAAGAAGGAAGAGGTGAGTGAGTCTGATGAGAATGATGAAGAAAGTGAGGAGAGCTTCTTCGTCTAGAAGTTCAAACGGTTTATGAAAAATCTTGAAAGAAGAAATTCTTTCAAAAAGTTTTTCAACAAGAAAGAATCTTGGTACAAAAAAGGAAATGTAAAAGCTGATGGAGAATATGATAAAGATAGTCCACCACATGAATGTTACCATTGCAATAGAATCGAACATATCAGGAGTAAGTGCCCAAAATATTTGAAAGAGCTGAAAGAGAAGAGGGACAAGAAAAAAGACGAGAAGAAAGTTCTTAAGGCTGAAACCTGGTATGACGTCACATCTAAGGAGTCAAGTAGATCAAGTTTAGAAATAGATGAGGAGGCCAACATATGCTTGATGAGAAAGACCATCTCATCATCTGATGACGAGTGAAGTGTCCAGAGCGACACTGAGGTAACTCCTCCAACATATGATGATTTATATTATTAATTTCAAAAAAACTTGTAAATATTTTGATAAAATCTTAAATAAAATTAAGTTGCTTAAATCTGAAATTAAAGTTTTGCTAAAATAAAACAAAAAACTAACCACTGAATTAAAAATACTTGGGAAGGAGAAAGTGACTTGTCAAGAGGACTCTTACTCTTTGACAAGGATACTAGAACTAGAAGAGAATCTTGCTAATTCTCGATTTCATGTTGAGTCTCTCACAAAGGAAAAAGGGGACTTAGAAAGATCACTAAAATTTTCTCAATCTCAAGTAGAAGGTAGTAAAAATGCCTTTGCAAACCAGTGCAGTACATTAGTTGTTGAAAACATCACCTTGAAAGCCCAAGTTTGTGATTTAGAAATGGACATTAAAAAGTTTGGAGTGGGCCAAAAATCACTGGATATGATTTTGGTGAATCAATGTTATGGTTCAAAAAAATTTAGGCTCGGAAACACTTCCGGAAGCTATCACTCGACGATAACCACTATCGCTGGTGATAGAAAAAAGTTCAAAAAAATCGACTTTTTTATGTAAAAACACAAAGTCTGCAGTCACTACTACTTCCAGCAAGAATTCTCAAAATGTTTTGAAAAATCCTTCAACTTCTTTTATCATGTGTGCCAAATGTAATAAGTTTGGACACACCACTCACACTTGTAGGAAGACAGGCCACTATTTTGTTAAACAAGTTTAGGTACCTAAGGCTTCCACCTATACTATGGGAGGAACTACTTGGGTAACCTGATCTTTAATCTTATCCTCTTTCTAGGTGTGTTGGAAGGCTAAGGATAAGGAAGATATATGGTACTTGGACTCAGGATGTTCAAAACACATAACAGACAATAAGTCAAAGTTCATTAGTATATAAATGAAGAAAGGAGGAGTAGTTACTTTTGGCGACAATGGTAAAGGAAGGATCATTGGCATTGTCGTATTAGGTAATAATTCTTTTACTATATCAAATGTTTTGTATCTGTAAGGTTTAAAACACAATTTGATTTCTATAGCTCAATTATGTGATAAGGTTCAAATATTTTATTTGACTCATCCACAAACCTTTATAAAATTTTAGATTCCAAAACAAATGATATTGTTCTTACTGCTCCAAAGGTCTTAAAATATTTATATGATAAAATTTCATGATTTATCACATTCATCTTTAAATTGTCTTATGTCCAAAAATGAGGATTTAGATTTATGTCATGGGCGACTTGGACATTTTAGTGCCAAGTTAGTTTTAAAGTTGTCAAAAGATAAATTAATTAAAGGTTTTCCAATTTTACCTGGAAGTTTATCTTCTTTATGTTCGCCATATCAAAAAGGTAAATTTTCAAAGTCTTCATTCAAAAGCAAAAATATTATTTCTACTACTGGACCTTTACAATTGATACATATGAATTTGTTTGGTCCAATTACTACACAAAGTCTAGGAGGTAGAAAATATAATTTTGTTATGATTGATGATTATTTTCATTTTTGTTTCATAATTTTCTTAACGACAAAATCTGATGCATTCTTAAAATTTTCTAAATTGTGTATACACATTCAAAATGAGCTTGACTTCAAAAATAAAAAACATTCGTTCAGATCATGAATGTGAATTTGATAATGATAGATTTGTATCTTTTTGTAATGTGTTAGGAATTAAGAATAAATTCTCCGCTACTCACACACCACAACAAAACAGTGTGGTTGAGAGGAAAATTGGACTCTTCAAGACTAGCTCGTACCATGTTATCTGAGTACAAATTACCGAGATCATTTTGGTCCGAAGCAATAAATATTGTATGTTATATTATTAATCGTGTTATGCTTCAACCATTTTTGAAATTAACACCTTAGGAATTATATTTTCAAAAGAAACTGAATGCATCCTATTTTAAAGTTTTTGGTTGTAAATGTTTCATTTTGAACACTGAGGACACAATAGAAACATTTGATGAAAATGTGATGAAGGCATATTTATTGGTTATTCTTCAATTAGTAAAGCTTATAGAGTCTTTAGTAAGAGGACAAAAATTGTTGAAGAATCAATTCATGTTAAATTTGATGAATTTACTTCTTGTGTAGAAACTAACCCTACAGGTAATGATGAAGAACCCTTTCCTCCACTAAGGTTGGATGATGATGAAATAATTGGAGGTAAAGAAGATGATAAAGAAGAAAAAGAAGCATAAGAAGTGAATGAATATGTGTGTAATGACTCCATCTGTTCACATAGCATATAATATAAGGTAAGGCAGGGGCCCCACACCATATGCCACAAAACAGGCAGCGAGGTTACAGTTAATACCAAAACACAATCGTGTCCTAACTCAGAGCAAGCTAGCGGAATATTTTAATAATAATATTGAACTCTAACCATGAATGTCCACTATATATATAAACTCTCGAAGAAATGTATGACAAATAAAATATCGTTTGGCCTTATGGCCTTACAGTTACTCTTTACAAGTGTGGAGTCCAAACATCGGCGCACAGGTCGGCCATACATGAACAAAACACAACATTCTTTGCTTAGCCTTCAAGGGCTAGCAGCAGCAGCAGGGGCTTCAGCCCTTATATTTCCCGCTCGGCTCTTCAGCACCTGCATAGGGACAGCCCACCAAGCGGTGGAAAACAAAGCAATGGTCAGTATTCAGCTGACCAATTTATAATGACCATACCCCTTTTCTAGGGGAGTGGTATTCCTTCCCTGTAGGCATAGCAATTCATAGGCAGATATATCACAAATTGTGCTCTCACGCACAAAAAATACTTGACAACCGTCAGCCACACAGCCCGACGATCTGTGCACTCAGGGCATATTCTTGGTGTACCAGCGAACTAGGGTCTAACCACCGTTCCAGGTCCGAAACCCGACGGTAAAATTGAGCATTTTGTCTTAATAGCACGTAAGCCAAGACTCCCATTATGCGCTGCAACTGACCGCACTTTCAGGTCTCCAAGTCAGACGGACATAACGTAGGTACGGATCAGCCACCCCCCATTGCTCAAGTCTCCTTGCCATCACAAATACCAACGTACTTGAGGCCAAATCTAAGACGCTGGTCGGTTTTACCTTTCCTTTTCGGCACAAAGCCATTTTAGGAGCTTACAGCTCACAATAGCCATACTGTATACCACGGACTGGCTTCACAATAGCCACAATATCCACCAAGGACTGGCTTCACAATCAAAAGGGGAGTTCATGCTAGCATCCTTCGAGATCGCTTAGCGTGTTTAGTAGAAACTCTCTTTCTGCACCCAACTCCGCCCAAATCCTGCAGCATCCTGCAGTGCCAGAAAACTGGTCTTGCCATAGCACACAGTATAAGTATCGCAAGGGTATTTTCTTGGACTACCACTCCAGTACTTCCTGTTACTTCCCTTCACAGGTCCAATCCATCGACTCCACAAACTACACGTTTAACCACGGAGTATTCTCCGATGTGACCAATCCAGACCAACCTGTCCAGATGGGCTTCACACAACATGTATATTCCATACTACACATTTTCGGATCTATATGCAAGACTATTGCGGATTCCAATAATCAACCCAAGGGAAATCTCTTCGCAATCCACCCTCTGGTGGGGGAAATCCATGCATATGCCAAAAAGAAGGACTTTATATGTCCAAGAAGGAATATCGTTACCCTTGACAACCTCTTTGGAGCCATGGAAATCTAGCCAGTTGGAAAGCACCGCAGCTGCCTTGCCTCCACAAATCTGGCATTGCATCTCGATTCGGAACTCAGAAGCTCCACCGATGGCCGGATCCCTTTCTCCTCCTCCTCCTTGCTCTCCCTTCTCTCTATCTCTTTTAGAAAGAGAATGGCCAAGACTAAATGAGATTTAATCTCTCATATCCCAGCCTTAAAGCAGTATGGGAAAACCTGATCGTTAGATCCTATTTGGAGGGAATGAACGCCCATAAATCTCCCTCAAAAACCTATTTTTGGGCTGACACGGCCTGTGACATGCCCGTGTCACAGGTCGTGTACTATAAGCGGCACACAACCAACTTAACTTGAGCAGGACACGACCATGTGACACGCCCGTATCTTAGGCCGTATGCCGTGACACGACTTTGGACACGCTCGTATCCCACCCATGTTCACCAGGTCTTATTGCCTTAGAAGGACACGACCATGTGGCACGCCCGTGTCACAGGCCGTGTGCCCAACTCGAGTGCATTTTGTCGAGCGGAATTCGTCGAACCAGAGGAGGACACCACCTTGGACACGCCCGTGTCGCAGGCCGTGTTCCCTCTCGAGAACTCGTCGAGTGCATTTCTTCGAACACTCACCAGGCTGCTCAACCATACAGAGCAGGATACTGCTTGGGACACGCCCGTGTCTCAGGCCGTGTTGCCCAGCCTTAACTCAATCTTGGGATTTGGGGTGTTAAAACCCTCCCCTCCTTATAAGAAATTTCATCCCGAAATTTACACGCAGTAAGGAAACCAGTAATCAAAATGTTATAACTTCAAAGTGTATGTTACAACAAGATATGTACTGTACAATGGTTAAACAAACAGCTCGGGAAATTCAGCTCGCATGGTCTGCTCTCGCTCCCATATTAGCTCCTCAAAGCCACAGTTCTCCCATCGGACTTTGACCATCCCGATTGTCTTGTTCCGCACCAATTTATCGGCTCTATCCTCGATCTGAATGGGCCTAACCTCCATCATTATCCCATACTCAACCGGCACACTATCATTCTCAATCACTTGAGCTGGATCTTTGGAGGCTTTCCGAAACACAGATATGTGAAACACATCATGTAATCCACTCAATTCTGCCGAAAGAGCTAGCTGATATGCAGCTTCCCCAACTCGCTCAGCCACTTCAAACGGACCAAGATATCTCGGACTTAACCTTTTCAGACGCCGAATCCTGGACACGCCTTTGAAGGGTTTAATCTTCAAATATACTCAATCGACCATCGCGAACTCCACGTTCCGGTGATTGGCATTGTAGTACTTTGCTTGTCGATCCAGGGCTATTAGTAGCCTCTCCCGAATAGAGCGTATCATCGAGTTCGCTTCATCAACTTCTTTACGCTTATATAGTTTGGATTCGCCTGCTTCTCCCCAAGCTAACGCTGTACGAAACTTCTCACCATACAAAGCTTCAAACGGTATCATACTGATGCTCGCTTGGTAGCTATTGTTGTAGGCAAACTCCACCATATAGAGATGATCTTCCCATCTCTTACCAAAAATCAAGGCGCACATTCGGAGCATATCCTCCATTGTTCTGTTGGTCCTCTCAGTCTGGCCATCCGTTTGGGGATGAAAGGACGTACTGAACATTAACTTTGTTCCTAACAATTGATGGATTAAACTCCAATCATTCGATGTGAATCGCCTATCACGGTCACTCATGATGCTACGGAGAACACCATGCAATCATGCAATCTACTCCACATAGAGTTTTGCCAAACTTTCCACTGAATCGTCTCGCTTGTTCGGAAGGAGGTGAGCAACTTTAGTCAACCGGTCTACAATCACCCAGATTGAATCATTCCCGCGTTGAGACCTCGGCAACCTGTGCACAAAATCCATTGAAATATCCTCAAACTTCTATTCCTGAATCGGTAATGACTTCAAGAAACCTCCGGGCTTCTGGCATTCCACTTTCACAAAAGCACAAGTTTGACATTTAACAACATAATGAGCTATGTCTTTCTTTAGTCTTGGCCACCAGAACAACTTTTTCATGTTCTTGAACATCTTTATGCTCCCATGGTGAATTGAGTATTTTGTAAAGTGAGGAACATACATCAATTCTTCTCTCAACTTACACATATTCGAGACGCACACACGACCCTCTTTCCACAAAAGGCCGTCATCCCAGGTTAATTTGGCATCTACCCCATCCTTTGCATAGCCTTGGAGACTTCCATCTACCTCCGTTGCTCGTCGAATCCTATCTGCAAGGTCATATTATACCTCCGTCCAGTTTAAACATGCATTGGCTATGAAATTCTTGTCAACACAAGAAATCTCTAACGCTTCCAACTCCTGGATCAGCCGCTCATCATGCATCTGCAACCAATTTGCCCTTGACGGAGTCCTCTGACTCAAGGCATCAGCGACCACGTTTCCCTTCCCGGGAGTGTAATGAATATCAAAGGTGTAGTCCCCAAGGAACTCCATCCACCTTCGTTGTCGCATATTAAGATCCTTCTGATCCAACAAGTACTTTAGGCTCTTATGCTCCGTAAAGATATCCACTTTTACGCTATAGATATAATGCCGCCACAATTTAAGCGCAAAGATCAACGCCGCCAACTCCAAGACGTGGACGGGATAATTTCGCTCATGCACTTTCAACTAACGTGAGCCATAAGCAATCACCTTTCCAAACTGCAGAAGAACACAGCCTAAGCCTCTCCCGGACGCATTACTATAGATCTCATAGCCGTCTATACCATATGGAGATGTCAACATAGGCACCGTGGTCAAACGACTTTTTAGCTCTTCAAAAGCTCGCACGCACTCTAGCATCCAAACAAACTTCTGATCTTTCCGCGTTAATATGGTACGAGGCAAAGCAATCAGTGAGAAGTTTTCCACAAAACGTCTATAGTAGCCTGCCAATCCAAGGAAACTCCTAAGCTCGGCCACTGAAGATAACACCGACCACTCCTGTATGGCTCTTATCTTTTACGGATCCACAGCGATGCCCTCTCCACTTACCACATGGCCAAGAAAAGCCACCGACGACAGCCAAAACTCACACTTTGAGAACTTGGCATAGAGCTTATTCCTCCGCAATATATGCAACATCAACCACAAGTGGTTTGCATGATCAGCTTCTGATTGAGAGTACACCAAGATATCATCAATGAATACAATCACAAACAGGTCCAAGTACTCTCGGAACGTTCGGTGCATAAGGTCCATGAATACCAATGATGCATTACATAGACCAAACGGCATTACAGTGAACTCATAATGACCATATCGTGTTCCAAATACCATTTTGGGAATGTCACCTTCCCAAATCCTCAATTGGTAATATCTAGATTTCAAATCCAATTTAGATCAGACGGTGATCCCACTAGCTGATCGAACAATTCATCTATTAGTGGAATCAGATATTTGTTCTTCTATGTCAGCTTATTCAATTCACGATAGTCAATACATAACCGCAAACCGCCGTCCTTCTTTTTCACAAAAAGAACAAGTACGCTCCTAGGGGACATACTTGGGCGTATGTATCCCTGTTCTAGCAACTCTTGCAATTAGACTTTCAATTCAACCATTTCCTTTGGCGCGACGCGATATGGCGAGCGGGCCACAGGTTTTGGACCTAGCACCAACTCAATAGTGAAGTCGATCTCCCGCTGGGGTGGTAGCCCAGCAAGATCCTTAGGAAACACATTCGCAAACTTCGATACAATAGGAACATCATTCACACTAGCCTTTGGCTCAATGACCTGAATCAGCATGAAGAATAACTCTGCGCCCTTCCGAACAGCATTGACGACTTGGAGTGCAGACGTCAGGGTCCTGCTCACTCATCGCATACTAGCGAACTTAGTCTCAAGCTCGTTATTCTGGCCCAGTGTGAAATCTTTTGCATTGCAATCAATAAGGGCACGCTGCTCCGAGAGCCATTCCATACCAAAGATCACATTAAATTCCTATATCAGTAGCACAGATGCATTCAAACAAAAATCCTGACTTCCTATTTGCACTTCCACATCGCAAGCCCTATCCGCAAGCATCAAGCATCCGTTCGATAATAACACCTTTACGCTATCTGTCGTCACATGACTAGGTACTCCAATTCGAGTTACAAAGTCCTTAGACAGAAATGAATGCAAAACACCCGTATCAAATAGTGCTCTTGCCAGCGTGTTCTGAAACATAACAAAGCCTGTGACGAACACATCACACACAAGCTACATACAAGGTATGCAATAAGAAAAACAATCAATAACATAAATCGTACCTGTGACAATGTCACTTTGCTTTATGGCCTCCTGCTGGCCAAGATTATAGACTCGGGACTGCACCTGGGATGTAGAGGACTCCACCACTACCTTTCCCTTCTCAGCATAAGACGCTCCCGTCTTCTTTTCACCCTTTGGTGGACTAGCCCGGCAGTCACGGGCTATATGCCCCACTCTACCACAAGTAATCAAGTACAAGTCTCTGGCCTCGAAGTTGCACCCGACAGAACTGTTGAAGGAGCTTGCCCAGAAGGCTTGGACCTCTTGCCCCATTTCTCTTGATAGTACGATTTTCCAGGACAGGGTGCTTTGAACGCTGGCTTTGTCACCTCCAAGTCCTTTTTTCTTTGCAGCCGTTTCATATCTTTCTCCAGCGCACAAGCAGTATCGACCAATGCCTGAAACCCTTGGTTTACCGAACTCGAGAGTAAGAATCACAACTCCTCCCGCAACCCTTCGTAGAACTTATTGGTTTTTCATTGCTCATTGGAAAAGATAGAGCCCGCATAACATCCCAACCTTGTGAACTCATGCAGGTAAGTATCAACACTACTATCTCCTTGTGTTAGCCGTTGGAACTCATTTTCCATGTCAATGTGTTGTGTCGTTGGTAGGTGCTTTGCCAGGAATAGTCGCGAGAACTCCTCAATCGAGACTTATGTTAACTGCCTTCCCGCTAAGTGGTGTAACTCGATCTCGTCCCACCATAGCCGAGCCTCTCCTTCCAATAAGAAGGTGGCCAAGGTTACCTTCTGATCTTCCTCCATCCTAATCGCCGTCAATATATGCTTGATGCGCGACAACCAATCCTCCACCTGCGTTGGGGATCCCATGCCCATGAACGTAGGAGGATTGAAGCTCATGAACTGCTTCAAATGCCGTTCAGTTGCTCGAGTATCAACAGCCGCAATATGTTCTGGCCTTACACCAACCTGTTCTACCACCACTGCCGGCTGCGCTTGACCACCAGGCTGTGCATGAAACATTGCAAACAGTGCCTCAACAACTAAGCAGATGGTTTCCGCAGAAGGGGGAAGTGTAGGCACCTCAGCTGGTGACGTACTCTCATCGAAACGCTAGGGCTCTGACTGCCCAGCACCACTACGAGTCACCTATAGGTGAACAAGACACACATTTGCAACCTTACACAAGCAATAACAACAATTTAGGAACACACAGGTTCCTCAAACAAGTGTATTTGCATTCCTAAGTAGAGATTCAAGAGTTCATTAGTGTTAACGCAGTTCACACTAACACGTGCTCGCCACACCACAAAAGAATTCGACCACGAATTCGAAAGATGAAGACCGAGACAGGCTGATAGCAAATTGTAACGACTCCATCCGTTCACATAGCATATAATAGAAGGTCCGGCCGGGGTCCCACACCATATGCCACAAAATAGGCGGCGAGGTTACAGGTTAATACCAAAACACAATCACGTCCTAACTCAGAACATGCTAGTGGAAGATTTTAACAATAATATTGAACTCTAACCATGAATGTCCACTATATATATAAACTCTCGAAGAAATGTACGACAAATTCAATATCGTTTGGCCTTGTGGCCGTACAGTTACTCTTTACAAGTGTGGAATCCAAACATCAGCGCGCAAGCTGGCCACACATGAACAAAACACAACATTCTTTGCTTAGCCTTCAAGGGCTAGCAGCAGCAGCAGCAGGGGCTTCAGCCCTTATATTTCCCGCTCGGCTCTCCAGCACCTGCATAGGGACAGCCCACCAAGCGGTGGAAAACAAAGCAACGGTCAACATTCAACTGACCAATTTATAACGACCCTACCCCTTTCCTGGGGCAGTGGTATTCCTTCCCTGCAGGCATAGCAATTCATAGGCAGATATATCTCACATTGAGCTCCCACGCACAAACAATACATCATAACCGTCAGCCATGTGGCCCGACGAACCGTGCACTCAGGGCACATTCTTGGTGTACCGGCGCTCCAGGGTTCCACCACGATTCTAGGCCCGAAACCCGATGGTAAAATTGAGCATTTAGTCTTAACGGCACGCAAGCCAAGACTCTCATTATGCGTTCTAACTGACCACACTTTCAGGTCTCCAAGTCGGACAGACATAATGCATGTACGGATCATCCACCCCCCATTGCTCAAGTCGCCTTGCCATCACTAATACCAATGTACTCGATGCCAAATCTAAGGCGCGGGTCGGTTTCACCTTTCCTGTTTGGTACGAAGCCTTTTTAGGATCTTATAGCTCATAATAGCCATACTGTCCACCAAGGGCTGGCTTCACAATAGCCACAATTTCCACCAAGGACTGGCTTCATAATCAAAAAGTGGAGTTCATGCTAGCATCCTTCGCAATCGCTTAGCGGGTTCAGCAGAAACTCTCTTTCTACACCAAACTCCGCCCAAACACTGCAGCATCCTGCAGTGCCAGAAAACTGGTCTTGCCATAGCACACAGCAGAAGCATCACAAGGGTATTTTCCTAGACTACAACTCCAGTACTTCTTGTTATTGCCCTTCACAGGTCCAACCCATCGACTTCACAAACTACACGTTTAACCACGGAGTCTTCTCCGGTGTGCAAATGAAACTTCACCAATCCAGACCAACCTTTCTAGATGGGCTTCACACAATATGCTTATTCTGTACTACACATTTAAGGATCTATATGCAAGACTATTGGGGATTCCAAGAATCAACCAAAGGGAAATCCATTTGCAATCCACCCTCTGGTGTGGGAAATGCATTTGCAATCCACCCTCTGGTGTGGGAAATCCATGCACATACCAAAAAGAAGGACTTCACATGTCCAAGAAGGAAGATCATTACCATTCATGACCTCTTTGGAGCCATGGAAATCTAGCCAGTTGGAAAGTACAGCAGCGGCTTTGCCTCCACAAATATGGACTCGGATCTCGATTTGGAACTCAGAAGCTCCACCGGCGGCAGGATCCCTTTCTCCCCCTCCTCCTAGCTCTCCCTTCTCTCTAGCTCTTTTAGAAAGAGAATGGCCAAGACTAAATGACAGTTAATCTCTCATATCCCGGCCTTAAAGCAGCAAGGGAAAACTTGGATCGTTAGGTCCTGTTTGGAGGGAATGAACGACCATAAATCACCCTCAAAAACCTATTTTTTGGGATGACACGGCATGTGACACGCCCGTGTCACAGGTCGTGTAACATAAGCGGCACACAACCGACTTAACCTGAATAATACACGACCATGTGACATGCCTGTATCACAGGCTGTGTGCCATGACACGGCTTTGGACACGCCCGTGTCCTGCCCGTGTCCCGCCCGTGTTCCGCCCGTGTCCCGCCCGTGTTCACCGGGCCTCATTGCCTTAGAAGGATACGACCATGTGGCATGCCCATATCACAGGCCGTGTGCCCAACTCAAGTGCATTTCTTCGAGTGGAATTCGTCGAACCAGAGTAGGACACGTCCTCGGACATGCCCGTGTCACAGGCCGTGTTCCCTCTCGAGAACTCGTCAAGTGCATTTTGTGGAGCACTTGACAGGCTGCTCAACCATACAGAGCAGGACACGGCTTGGGACACGCCCGTGTCCCAGGCCATGTTGCCCAGCCTTAACTCAATATTGGGATTTGTGGTATTACAATGTGCCTCCAAGTGAACTGAGATTTTCAAAAGATCATCCACAAAATTTGGTCTTTGTAGAACCATCAAGAGGGGTAAGTATTTGTCATCTTTACATGATTTATTTTTAAACCTTTGTTTTATATCTGACAGAACCAAAAGATGTGCAAACCACTTTAAATGATTATTCTTGGATTTCAGCTATAAATGAAGAGCTTAGTCAAGTTGAACGTAATAAGGTTTGGAAACTTGTAGAAAGACCTTCAAATCAACTTGTTGTAGGTGTAAAGTGGATCTTTAAAAATAAAATGGATAGTGAATGTAGGGTCACTAAAAATAAACCTAGGCTTGTAACAAAAGGATATTCTCAAATTGAAG
This sequence comes from Platanthera guangdongensis, assembly GCA_039583875.1. Classification (NCBI taxonomy): domain Eukaryota; kingdom Viridiplantae; phylum Streptophyta; class Magnoliopsida; order Asparagales; family Orchidaceae; genus Platanthera; species Platanthera guangdongensis. The sequence continues at coordinate 36,948,912 of CM077156.1, read as the reverse complement.
GGATGGATTTTAATGAAACTTTTGCACCCGTAGCACGTTTAGAAGCAATTAGAATTTTTCTTTCATTTGCTACCTTTAGAAGATTTAAATTGTTTCAAATAAATGTAAAAACTGCTTTTCTTAACGGGTATATTAAAGAAGTGGATTATGTAGAACAACCTCCAGGCTTTGTTAATGAAAAAATTCCTAATCATGTATATAAAATAAAAAATACCCTTTATGATTTAAAACAAGCACCTCGAGCATGGCATGATAGATTGACTTTATATTTGTTAAATAATGATTACAAAATGGATTGTGCTGATTGTACACTCTTCATTAAGCATGTTCATGATGATTTAATAGTTATACAAATTTATGTTGAGGACAATATTTTTGGAGCCACTAATGAAGAGTTATGTGATAATGTAGTAAATATTATGAAAAGTGAATTTGAAATGAGTATGGTAGGAGAACTTACTTATTTTTTTGGTTTACAAATTACACAAAGACATGACGTTATTTTTATTTGCAAATCTAAGTATATCCATGATGTTTTAAAGAGATTTAGATTTGAAAATCTAAAACAAGCTAATACTCCTATGAGTGTTTCTTTGAAGTTAGGAAAAGTTGAAAGTGAGATTTCTATTGATCAAACATTATATAGAGGATTATAGGATCACATTTATATTTAACCGCATCTAGACCTGATATTATGTTTGTAGTTTGTATATGTGCTAGATTTCAGGATAATCCTAAAGAATCACATTTAAAAGCGATTAAACGTATTTTTAGATATCTGAATGGTACTTCAAAAATAGGTTTGTGGTATCCGCATAGTGATACTTTCATTTTGCTTGGTTATTCTGATTCAGATTATGCTGGATGTTTTTTAGATTGTAAGAGCACTAGTGGCACTTGTCACTTTCTAAACTTATCACTTATTTCGTGGTCAAGTAGGAAACAGAATTCTATTATCCTATCCACCATCGAGGCTGAATACATTACACTAGGTAGTTTTTGTGAACAAGATCTTTGGATGAAACAAATGTTAGAAGACTTTGGAATAATTCAAGAGACTATAGAATTAAGTGTGATAATAAAAGTGCAATTGATTTAACTAATAATCTGATTCATCACTCTAGGTCTAAATATATAGATTTTCTCCATCATTTCATTAGAGACCATATAAAATAAAATTCAGTAAAGGTTAATTTTATAAGCACAGATTCATATCTTGTAGACATTTTCACAAAACCACTTTGAGATTCACGTTTTTCAATGCTAAGACTAGAATTAGGAATCCTAGACATTTCAAGCTAATGAATTAACATAAATTTTATGTCAAAAATGTTTAATTAAAAATAAATAAGTTTAAAATAACAAACATATTAAGACATAATTGTACTGAACAACACTCAAAAATATCACATCATAGTATACTAAAATTATTACAAACACTTGCTCATCACAGAATACAGAAAATAAAATTAAAATTACTGTCGCCTAGCGATACTGGGTGTCGCCTGTCGATACTGGGTATCGCCTGACGATATCTTCCAGAAGCCGTTCTCTACTAGAAATCTCAGAAGTCTCTGCTGTCTCCAACGCCGGTCTCTTCCTGATCTTCAGTCGAGCTCTGACCACTACTCCTAGTTTGGTGAGGTCGATACATTGATTGTCGTGGAGACTCCACGATCGAATTCTCCAACTTTGCAGCCTCTGCCGGAGTTGGCTTGATATTGAGCCTCTTTGTCAAAAATTTGATAAATTTCTGCATTCATGTCTGGTGTTTCCTCTCCTCTCTCTTATGTTCCTCGAATGATTCTCGCAAGTCATCCAATCCTTCTCGTAGTGATCCACCTCTTGATAGTGGTGGATATCTGAAAGTTGATGTAGGTTCACTACTACATATGGATCTACTTCATGACGCACAAGCACTAGTATGTGTGGCACCCGTATGGAAAACCGTAAGTGCACAATAGTTAAAGTAGAACTCCTATTCGATCCAACTTTATTTCTTATAGAGGATTCACAAGATGATTGCACCCATTGGTAGTGTGTTGAGTTTTTTCCACATTGGATTCTTAAGTCTATATGTGTAATGAATAATAGATAAAATCATGTCTGCCACGTCAAACGGCTTCCTCTCTAGGATCATGTATCTCACATAACTTAATTGAGCCATTATTTTTCTGGTGTCCCCGGATTTGAGCATAATAGTATGTCTCAAAATATCTTGCACTAAATATGCATCCGAGGTGAGTGTGGACATGGAGTGGATTAGGTTTTTCATGAAATTTAAATGTAAAACCATGTTCAAAATAATCCAATCTCTATCTTTCCTGTAGTTTTCAGCTACATCCAATACATAGTCCCGCTAAATTAAACTAAACTCATCTCTTAAATCATGCTGAGTTATTTCAACTGTTTGTGCTTGGATTTTAGATCTCACTCCACCGTTCAATTCAGTGAAGTTAGGATCTCTTAAGTGATTATAGAATTTTTTAATTAAAATAGCTGAGAACATGTATGGCAGTATAACTGACATTATACCTGTCATTGCCAGTAGATCATGTATGTGTGCATAACAAACTTGATCGAACTCAATAACTTTCTCCACACCAACACCAATGTTTGCAATCTCGATTCCAGTAAATGTTTGATTAGCGAAGTGTGTATCACTGCTTGTGCTCCTCCTAGCCTTAGAACTAGAAGTAATTCCTGCAAACAGTAACAAAATCTGATTTTAGACATTGCCACGATATCGTCGGGCGACAGTGTCTATCGTCGGGCGATATCTAAAATCGATCAATTTACTGATTCAAAATGCACTTTCTCAACTCAACATTCCTACCGCCTAGATCTCATACATAAATCAATTCTTCACGAGTTGTCTTAACCAATTTGAAAAACAAAATAAATCACTATTCATCATCATCTTCCCTAAAAAATTCCTTTTTTACTATGCAATCTCTTATGAAGAACATATATATGTGCTCTCTTCATATTACTAGATCTAGGTATTTCATATTACTAGATCTATCACATGTATCCAAGTCCTCTTCACCCAAAACTATAATTTTTACATTCATGTCAACTTCTAGAAAAATCAACCCCAAATCCGAAATTTTCACACTTAAAACTTCAAGAAATCTATTAACTCCTCCCTCAAAACATTTGAATCTACAAATTATAAAGTAAAACGACAAAATTTCCATGAACAAACCATGATTTAAGGATTTCACCGTCGTCCAGAGAAGCTTTCGCTTGTGGGTTTAAGGAGAAAATGAACTACCCGATGCCTTACTTCTAGATCTGGCGCCTTTTATATTTTCATGCTATCACTGATCGGTGATATCCGATATCTCCTGGCGATAGCCAAAAATTCTCATTTACCCTCTCAGATCAGATCTCCATTTTTATTTAATTGCCACAATTCTTCTCATCCACATAGTATTTCTTAATCTTGTTTAGGCGTTGTACAATATATATTCTCTTATATGGGGTTAGCTCTAACATTGTGTTCTATTCAAACATTTATTTTCATTTTCTATATACAACTCTCCTAGTGTAATATACAAATGCAATTGTTTTTGCATGCCTTTAAGTATGAGAAATATTTTATTTATGATAATGCTCTCTCACACATAGTTGTGAAAATTTTCATATGTATTTATCATTACTGCCTATGTGAATTGTTAGTGTTCTACCATAACCACTAGAATTTTATGATGAAACTCTTACTTCATCCTTATTTTCTTTGAACAATTCATCTTTGCTTATCCTATATTACCGCACAAGTGAATTCAGAGTCCTATGTCAAGCTAAAAATAAGCAGTTTAGTTGTATTAAAAATATATAGTATTCCATCAAACAACATCTTTGTTGTTTTTTTAAAAACAAAATAGGGGCTGACAAGGAACCTCCACCAAGCACTACTCACCCTCCTGATAAGTCTTCATAAGCATTGTGAGGTTGACCACCTTAGACAGAACTGTAAAGTGTCTTGTGTAATCTTTATATGGGTATTCATTTTATCTTTGTGCTCTGAATTTTTGGATGCAAGTACGACTAGTTATGCATATTTCTTGGTTAGATTTTTTAACATTTCCATGTTCATGTACGTTTTAAGTTTCTACGTATGTAATTTTTCCTATCACTTTCACTTGTACACTACATTATCATCTCTAACATTTCTTCTCATGAGAGTTGGACCAAAATGATTCTAACTTATATTCACTAGTGTATATGCCTATGATATAATTGTATGAATTTAACAATGTTTGTGTTCACTCACCTTACTCATTATAATACATTATTTCACATGTTCTACTCTTGATTTTTCAATTTGTGGTTTTTCCTATTTGGCTTCCACAATCACGCTAACATTTCTTTTGATAATACCAAAAGGGGAAGAATTTTTTGTGAAACCATTCATTATGATTACTTTACTTTAAAAACTAAACAAACTTTCAATGGTTCTGTCTATCTCTATTTAAGTGGAGTACACATGTAGGGGGATAGTTACATCCAAAAAACGTTTGTGCACATAATATAAGACCCCTTTTTTTTCTTCACCACCGGGTCTTATGCCCAGAACCGGCACCTTACGGTGACTCCAACTACCAAGTTAGACGCCACCGCACGACGCCGATCCTGCAGGCTAAAACAATCACATCACAGTGTATCAACAAAAGAGAAGTAAGTAATACAAGTTCACAGATCACAGCTCACTATCAATATATATAAAAGAACAATAGTCCACAATGAGTATAAAGTACGAAAGAGAGTAGAAAAATGGGCTTAAGACCGGTAGATGTCTAATACAAATGATCTCTCTCTCTCACAACTCAAAACAACTAAGCAGAAGCAAACTGAAATCCATCTTCGACCTGTCGTCATGTAATAGCGGTAGTGCGCAGCAATTAGTCCTCATGTCCTTCCTCCTTGTCCTGCCTGTGCTGATGCTCCTGCTTCTCGGTCCCCTAAAATGTTGTGGTCCACCGCCTGTTAGCCAAAAGACTAAGACACTATCATACTCGCCTCACCCCCGCGACTCCTAGGTACCGTGCGGGGAGGAGGAAAGCGGAGGACAACAAAGCAGAGTGCAACAAGCAGGTAACAACTACCCTAGCACGAGTATGTACAAAAGAACTATAACAATGAAGTAGTAATATAAACAAGTAAAGTACGGAGTTGTAAAAATAGTAAAGTGAACACGATATATTAAAAGTAACCTTAATTTATAAGAATGTCCATAAAAACTTATAGATTAAGGGGTCATTTTGCAGGGTCTATCGTATAAAAAGTCTCATACCAATTTATATTATAGGGGTAGGGGTTTAAATGCAATGATGACAAGATTTGCTATGATATGTTGGTTTAATCCTATGTTCATACAAGTGCAACACATGCACCCGACTCTATGTGCACAAACATTTAGTTCCACAGCTTTGGAAGCTAACTTCACTCCTAAGAGCCTTTGTTTTGGCCAACAGAGACAGTGGGTTAGGCCACCGCACTCCTAGGCGGGTATCTGCACTACTAGGCAAAGCCCTTACATATGCCTTTGAAGAATACACCAGAGTCACCATGTACTAATGTCAACAAACCCGCCAGACTTTTCCTTGGCTAAGTGTGAACAACATTTGCTGAGACAACACTTCGATGTCGGTGTGAAAGACTGTCTAATTCCGAAAACCCACCACCTTTATGCACAAGCAATTACGATAGATACAAATCTCTGAGTGATCCGTTCCCCAGACTAACTTCTCCGTTATAACTACCTTCTGAGCCATCGGCTCGCCGGACTAACTTGCCCATTTTCTCAACAACCAATTTGCTATGATATGTTGGTTTGCAGGGTCTATCGTATAAAAAGTCTCATACCAATTTATATTATAGGGGTAGGGGTTTAAATGCAATGATGACAAGATTTGGTATGATATGTTGGTTTAATCCTATGTTCATACAAGTGCAACACATGCACCCGACTCTATGTGCACAAACATTTAGTTCCACAGCTTTGGAAGCTAACTTCACTCCTAAGAGCCTCTGTTTTGGCCAACAGAGACAGTGGGTTAGGCCACCGCACTCCTAGGTGGGTATCTGCACTACTAGGCAAAGCCCTTACATATGCCTTTGAAGAATACACCAGAGTCACCATGTACTAATGTCAACAAACCCGCCAGACTTTTCCTTGGCTAAGTGTGAACAACATTTGCTGAGACAACGCTTCGATGTCGGTGTGAAAGACTGTCTAATTCCGAAAATCCACCACCTTTATGCACAAGCAATTACGATAGATACAAATCTCTGAGTGATCCGTTCCCCAGACTAACTTCTCCGTTATAACTACCTTCTGAGCCATCGGCTCGCCGGACTAACTTGCCCATTTTCTCAACAACCAAGCCTACCGCTCGGATAACCCAAACAAGCTCACATCCTGATTCATCCGGGTGAGTGAAAGTGAAGTACTAGTACTTACTAGTTGCTCTTAAATCATTTTAGTCTTACCGTTTAAGGTTAACCTTGTACTGCTCAGGGCATACTCGGTGAAGGGATCTCGGGAGCACTATGAACTATGAGGGTAGCTAAAGCCCAAAGTTCGCTTTCACAAGGCACTTACTATTATTGGAATCTAACCAGGTCTCAAGCCCTTAACATTACACTTCAACTAACCCTAAGTGTATTTAGCCTCTTTCTCGAGGGAAAGACGATCCTCCGTCGATCCCGAGCACAACCTTGCCCCTAGTCAACCAGTCTCTCACAACCTGCCTTCCATTAGGGACCTTATTCATTCACAACCATACCAGGTACACCAACTACCTCATACCAAGGTTCACATGTTTCCGTAATTCTACGGTTTTTTTGTGTGCTGACCTAATGGACTATATGATTTACAATAATGTTGACGTTCCAAATAAGCATCCAAATGACCTAAGATTATTATTGGGGGTCTATCATGATACTTTAGGAATAAATCCATAAGATTATAATTTTCCTACTTAATTTGGTATTTATTGTAATTTCTACAAAAATTAGGCCTCACACGCTTTTGAACACAATGTCACTTTTCTGACTAGGTATGGCCTTAACAAAATTATGACAAATTTGTAACCTCAAAATAACAGTAAATATAAAAAATCCCAATTTTCCAAAAAGGTTTTTACCCTCAAAAAATTATTCAATAAATAACCACAATATTATGATAAATAGGGAAAAATTAAACCAACCATCCAAAAATTATGAGAAAATTACTAGACGATAAATATGACCAAAAAAGGCTACTGACCAAAAATTTTAATTTTCTAACTCAAATGAACACATAGATGAATTATATTAAAATATTCAACAATGGGCACTTTGTGATGGATCCTATATTAAAATTCTTCCAATATTTTTATAAGAATGCACAGAGTATGATTATGTCCTATAATGTTTCATGACCAAGTTTCATAATTTTCCAGTAAGCAAATAACACTAAAACAACTATCTTGTGATTGAATCAAACTTAGGGTTTGTGAATGAAGTACTAAAATTATCAACCCAAAATTCACCATAAAATTTCTAGGGAACAACGTCATCTAAATAAGTTTATTGCCTATTTTTTATGAGCACCCAAGGTCATTTAGGCTTGTACAAAAATATTGAATCAAAGTGCCCTAAACTATTCATAATTATTTTAAAGAGGGTGTAAGTTTCTAAAAATCCTAAAACCAGTTTCCAAATCTTATTTTCACCCTAACAACTCATCAACCAAGTTCCAAGACATTCCAAGGACATATGGTCCCATGTCCTTCAATAGCCCCCAAAACTCATACCTAGGGCTCACACTAGGTTCTTAGGGTATCTCCACCCCAAACCACCATAAATCTCTTGTTGGGGTGTTTTTTTGTGACTTTGAGGTAGTGGCTAAAGTTTCATCCCTTTTGGATGAGGATTGGACACTCAACCCATCAAATACACATTTACCCTAATTTTCCCTTAAGGGACCATATTTTGGTCACATCAATACCTACACAAATGAACCTCAATTATGCTGAGATTTTTACTAGAGTCATGTCATGACCCTAATGGTCAACCACCAAAATATTGGGTGGTTTTGAGGTCATTAGACCATCTAATTAAGTCACAAATATTTTATTAAATGTTTACAAAAACTATAGAAAATGTTTTTCCAAAAATTCCCATTTTCGAATATGTTAGGGTTATAGATAAGAATAGCATAGGGACCAAATCGCAAGTCATTTGGGCAAGTAGTTTAGTGAGGGCACACAATTTAGTCTCTGGTTAACCCTAGGTATAGGTTGCACCATTTTGAGTGTTGTGGTCATGGGGTGTTTATGATGTGCAGATATCACAGGTCTAACACTACAATCATTTGGGCTTTGATTCAGATTTAAACAAAGGAGTTAAGGTGATATCACCTGGCAATATCCAGTATCGCTACCAGGTGACAACTCTAGGGACAGTTACAACATTATCTCCACGGCATGCAGTTACACTTGATATCGCCCGACGACATTGATATTGCCCGGCGACATCGATATCGCCAAGTCAACATCACACGATTAGACACAATCGATTCGTTGTGCGCAAATATTGAATTCATGGGACACGTGGCAGCCGAATAGGATATCGCTGGAAGGCGATATCCAGTGTCGCCCAGTGATATTGCCAAAGTATAAAATAGGCTCATTTTTGTGGAGATTAAGACTTTCAGATTATGGAGTGTTTCTTCTCGTGCATCCTGTCTAGATAGCTTAAGCTTCCATAAAAACTTCATATTCGGAAGAAGGTTCAAGTATAAAAGAGCGACGACTCATACATAGCATCCCAAGCAACCTTAGCAAGGATTTGTCGGCACTTTCAGCACTTCATTTAGAGGGAGTTTTCATTCTAAAAGTTATTCATTGTAATTTTTTATTTCATCATTGTAATCGATAGAGGAAATCGCCACCTTGTGTGTGGCGCCTAGGTCCATGTGTGGATTAGGAGGAAATCATCGCCTTGTGTATGGCGTCTAGGTCCTTGTTTGACTTAGGGAGTTTTTGTTGCCTTGTGTGCAGTGACTAGATTATGGGGAGATCTATGGGGAGGCTAGTAGAAAGTTTTAGAAAGAGATACGCTACAGTCGTCCAGTTCTTGGTAGAAGTACCACTGAAATCAAAAGGAGTTTATTTTGCATAGCCTTGATCTCTAGATTTATAGAGAATCTTTGTACTCTATTTGTAACATATTTTTAAATAAACTATGGTCATTTATGTTCTTCTAATTAAAAAAATATTCATAGTTATTTAAGAAAATTTTGCTTTTGATTTCTGTATTTTTTCATTCAGAAAAATAAACTACAAGAAAAATAAGTGTTAACCCTTATTCACCCCCCCCCCCTCTAAGGGCGCCTCACGATCCAACACTCTTCCCCATCAAGAACATGTTGTCTTCCTCATTTTCTTCTGAATCTAAATCACTCGTACTTCCAGATGAGGTATCGCCCCAAGTCTCTACCTTCAAGACCTTCTTACTCTTCCTATTTTGCCTCTTATCTTTCTTCTCTTTCAGATATTTTGGTCATTTGCTTCTTATATGACCTCTCCTTCTGCAATGATAGCACTCTAGTAGCAAACGGTCATCATCATCCTCAGCTTCTCCTTTTACTTTACCTTTCTTGTAAGAGATCCTTTTTGTTAAAAAATTTCTTGAATGAGTTTTTCCTCTACGGATTCCTCATGAATCTCTTAAAATTTCTTACAAATAAACGCTATTCATTCTCTTCATCATCTTCATTAGTATTGCTTTCCACTTCTTCCTTTGATTTTAATGCCAAAGTGTTCTTCTTTGGCTCCAAGTTGTATTCTTGATATTGAATTTTTCACTCCACCTCATGAGTTTTGAAATTCCTATTGAGGCTCTCAATTTATAATGTTTTAAGATCATGAGATTCCAAAATTGCAGTCACCTTAGGTTTGAACTTTGGGGGAAGTGATCTCAAAATTTTCCTTACTAAGTCACAATTGGAAAAGGTCTTTCCAAGGACTTTTGAATCATTTACGATCTTCATAAATCGTGTATACATTTTGTCAATGTCTTCATCTACTTCCATTCTGAACTTTCCAAATTTTGACTTCTGTTGAAATAGCTTTGAATATTTTACCTACGAAGTACCTTCATGAGTAACTTCTTATAAATTTCAAATTTCAAAAGCTGTTTCACAAGTACAAACTCTATTAAACTTTGTTCTATTTAATACACAAAATAATGCATTCATAACCATAACATTATTTTTACATCTAAGTTTGTCATTCTCAACCCACTTCCCTTTTGGTTTATCCATGGATATGCTACCAATGATTATTGTCGGTGGAGTATAACGTAGTTCTACCATGTTCCATACATCGATGTCTAATGCTATTAGAAAATAGTGCATCCATGTATTCCAATAGTTGCAGTCAATGACCGTGAAAAGTTGTGTTCTACTAATGCCATGACCCTGTACAAAAGCGTGATTGTGTTGCGCCATGTCTCCCGATGGTAAAACCGATTTGGAGTAACCTTTCTCTGATATCAAGCGTTGGATCATAAGGCTCCCTTTGGGGGGGGGGGTGAATAAGGGTTAACAAAAACTAGCTCTTAATCAAATCTACTTAGTGAAATAATTATTGAAATCAAAACCAATTTTTCATAACCAAAGATGAACACTTAGAAAATCATAATAATACAAATGATTATATTTTATTTCATAAGTGTCAAGAAAAAAATACAATGAATCTCTATAAATCTAGAGATCGAGGCTATTAAAAAATATAAACTCCTTTTGATTTCATCGGTCCTGTTATGAAGAACTGGTCGGCTATAGTGTATCTCTCCATAGGTCTTGCTACTAGCCTCCCCTAGATCTCACCATGATTTAGTCACTGCACAAAAGGTGTCGAAAACTCCCTAAGTCACACAAGGACCTAGACGCCACGCAAAAGGCGACAATTTTCTCTTATGCCGCGCAAGGACTTAGACGTCATGCACAAGGCAGCGATTTTCTCTAATGATTAAAACGATGAAATGAAGAAGTACAAAGAATCAATTTTAGAATAAAAAACTCCCTCTAAATGAAGTGTTGAAGATGACGACGAATCCTCGCAAAGGTTGCTTGAGATAATGCATACGAGTCATCACTTTATCGCTCTTAAACCTTTTTGGCATGATGGAGTTTTCTGGATGTTGGAGCTCTCTGAACAAGTTGCACGGGAAGGAACACTCAAGATTATGAAAGTCGTAATCTCCAAAGAAAAATGAGCCAAATTATACTTGGGAGCTATCGTCGGCGATACTAGTTATCGCCTGCCAGCAATATCATATCCGACTATCATATGTCCCATGATTCTGAGTTTTTCGCGGGATGATTCGATTGTGGACAATCGTGAGATATTTCCTAGGCGATATCAATATCGCCAAGTGATATCATATGTTATTGTACACCGTGGATATCATGCAGCAAGTGTCACTTGAGCTATTTCATGTTGGCAATACTGGATACCGCTTGGTAATATCATCGCAACTTCTCTTTTCAATCACGAATCAAAGCCCAAATGATTAGAGTGTTAGACTTGTTATATCTGTACACCATAAACACATTATGATCAAATACAAATGAGATTTGTTATTAGAAAAGCAAGAAGCGTGAAACGTATGCTCCAACAGAATGTATTCCAGAACCCAGCTTAGATATAATTCTACCCTTATTTTTGCAGAGTTCTGCTCCAAGGATCCTCAATGTGAGGCTACGAGCTAAGATACATCATATGAGAAAGATGGATTCTAGGATGTTTGATAGGTGGGACAAAGTAATGGTCCCACACCAATAGCCAACTGATAAATAGAGAAAGAAGGTAGTCACTATCACTGAAGAGAGATCTGAAAGCAGCTTTTTTAAGGGCATAGGTGAAGAGCCTCATGACCAATAATTATCTGAATCTACTGCTGAGACTAGATGAGATGTAAGTGCTCAGGTGTCTATGTCATCAGAACCTATAGCAAGAACTATACCAAGTAATGTTTCTCAATCTGAAGACACTCTAGCTGAACCTGATGAGAAAATAGTTGGAGCTATTGTAGAAAGAATCTGTACAGAGATTGAGGGGGAGACTCTCAGAGTGGATGCTCCTGCTGATGGGGATTAAGGTCAATCTTCTGTTGGTCTACATGACCAGATTGACTCTTTCCTGGACAACCTACATAAAAGAATAGATAATATTCCAATTGATTCTCAGGTGCTGCCCTCCAGTACTCAAGTTAAGAGGGAGCAGGTTCCAATTATAGTGCAAGAAGATGTGCATAGCATTGTTACTGAAGATCAACAAATTGATATGGACAGTGTTGAGGTTGAGGGGGAGATTACTATAGAGCTCCCTGCTCAAGATATTGAATATATTATTGAGATATCTGATGCTGATGTGCCTGATGATGAAATTCATGATCACTCATCTGAGTTTGCAGTGGCTGACTCAGAAGCCAGGGGATATATAAGGAGTGAGGATGAGGATGTTTGCTTCCAAGGGGCATCTCAACAAGCTGATGTTATGTCTTCCACCTTGGCTCAACTAAAAGGACTTATATATGACCAGAGAAGGCAAATTGAGCACTATGTATAAGATTATATCATAGGAATGAGACAATATCTATCTACTGGGATCAAGTCTATTAGATTTGAGATGAATCTACTGAAAGCCAACACTGTTGCATTCTTCAATAGACTTGATCATGTTGTGACTTATATTGAAGGAAAACTTGAGGAGATCGTACAAAAGCAAAATGACATTATATAAAATCAAAACATCACCTCAAGCAATATGGAAATGGTGCATAATGTACAGAAGCAAATCATGGAAGCCAATAAAATCACTCTGGAAAGAAGGATGAATGCCTGCAGAAAATTCTTAGATAACCACATGCTAGAGGTCAAGAATAAAGTTACCAAAGGGGTAAATTATTTGGCTGAAAGGATTTACTCTACCAAGGACTCCCTGACTACTGTCATAATAGAAGAAGTCATAAAGGGGGAGAAATCAATGATCATGGCAAATACAAAAAATGCTATTTGGACCACAAATGTTATTAGGGGATCATTGGGTTTAAAACAGTTTGCATATGATGATGTTCCTGCTCCTGAAGGACAAACTGATGGTGATGGGGCTGAAACTACTGTTGCGGCTATTCTTGCCTTCAGCCACACCACTGAACAAAAATCAAAGAGCAAAGGCAAGTTTGATGCTGAGGAAGAAGATGAGATCAAACAGAGCAAGAAGAGATATATAGAATAAATGGAATCAAGGCCTGACTTTGAGATATGCAATCCTCAATCCAGGACTATCATTCTTTCAGCCTGGGACCAGATAAAAGAAAACAAGATTGAAAGAGGAAAGCTATGCAGCTCCTTGTAATGGGCCAAACTTGAAAGAAATGAAGAGATCAGAAAGAAATTCAGAAGAGATAAAAGAGAAGGTACTGTTCCATTAGATGCTCTAGAGCCAAACAAGTATTTTCCAAAGCTATATTACTATTTTGAAAGGCAAAGGCAGAAGAAGATTGGAGCTGATGAGAAGGTTACTAAGATGCCTAGCATGGTCATAGTTATTAAGGAACCAAAAATCTAAACTGTTTTATGTAATAGGTTCTTTAGTGCTTTAAGAATATGGAACATTATTGTGGGCACACATTTTATTTATAATTATCACATTTTGTGTTAATCAAATCTTGATTGTGTATTAATTATTGCTCCTAAATTTTGTGAAATTTATCTTGTCTGTGAGTTAGTGTATATCATTGACTAGGGTTATGACTTCTTCACATACGGGGAGATTGTTGGGTCCATTGATCACAATGTCCGAAATTTGAAGAAGGCCCACAAGTTAATAGTATACACAAGTTTGTATTTGACATATGTTCAAGTTCAATATATGCAGGTTTTCTACTGTTTATTGATTAGATAGGTTGTATGGGTCAGAAATTTTGTTGGACTCAAGACAGGACACAATAGAGTGGTAGAAATTTGCCTAAGTCCAGAAGCATTGTGTGAGTACATTTCACTCAACTCCAGAGGCATAAAAATGTTGACAGAAGTCCAGTCATTCAAAGCATCAGTGGAGCTGGACTCAAATCTGTCTAAGTCCAGAAGCATTGAGTGAAGGTTGTTTACTCAACGTGTACTCAAAGGAAATCTGTCTAAGTACAGAGGCATTGAGTGAAGAAGGCTCGCTCTACACCTTATCAAAGATTCAACAAAATCCAAAAGCATTGAGTGTAGAAGCTTCACTTAACGCCTTCATTTAGAAATCCTGTACAAGTCCAAAAGTGTTGAGTGTAGAAGGCTCACTCAATGCCTTCAATCAGTATAACTGCCATGTACAAGAGCATTGAGTGAAGAAGGTTCACTCAATGCTTTCTACCAAAAGAATTCTATTAAGTCCAGAATCGTTGAGTCTCAAGGCAACACTTAATGCCTCTATGCATTTAGCCACAGGAATTCACTCAATGCTTGTGCAGATTGTTTGTGAAAATTGCTAAGTCCACAGGCGCTGACTCATGTTGACGTTATCCAAAATCAAATGAAGCGAGATTTGTGCACTAGAATCCAAATGGTGTTGTATACTTTCTGCAGAACAGTTAAAGCGAAAGTAACTTTACAGCTGCCAATTTGGCATGCCCATGTGGATAAAAGAGCCATTGAAATATGTGATATAAAATGTCTTTGCAGAGAAATTAAAAACAAGATCTGAGTACAAAAAGGTTTTTGCCGGAAAAGCATTTGAAATCAAAAAACTCTAAGGAGTCTTCAGCAAAAACAGAAACCCTAATTTTCTGAAAGGGTTAGTTAGCAGAGCACTCAAGATAGTTATTATTCTTCTTCAAGACTATTGCATTCAACTCAGAATATATTCAAGCTTGAAGAAATAGAGCTCTGCTATAGATCTTCTCTACATAAGTAGAACAAACTTGAAGATCTATATTCGTGGTGTTGTGAAACGTTAGGGCTAGTTATATACAGTCCAGGAAGCTAACTCAAAGACTTACTTCTTTAGAGTAAATCTAAACAAAACTTTATTCAATCTAAAGGATCTTTCTGTGATCTGAGTTGTAAGCATGCACTATGAAGGCTGAGTTTTAGGATCCAGAAGTAGATCTGAGGTAGGATGTTGGAGTGGATCTGAGGTAGGATCTTGAGGGATCAAAGGTTGGATCTTGGTGAATATTTGAGGTAAGAGATCTGGTGTATCTTTGAGTGTAGGGCTATTGTGCCTGAGGTAGGAGTTGCATAACTCTGAGTTGTAAGAGTGAGATTCACTCTGAGTTGTAAGATCCTGAGGGATCTAAGGTGTAAGATCAAGGAGCTGAGGAAAATGAAGAAGTTAGCCGAATCTAGCACACTGCTAGATAGGTGGAGGGGAAAGTGGATGTATCATAGATAGGAGAACCACTACAAATCTTGTGTGTTGTTGTGTATTCTTGAAAGCTAACAACTAAAATTAACACACACTAAGCTCTTTAAATCAAAAGGTTCAAAAAGAATCAAAACAAACCTATTTACCCCCTTTAGGTGTTTAGTTACCCTTGAACAAAGACTTTCAACCACCACTTGCTTCAACTTCTTCACCGGGTTTTCGACCTCACAAGCCCTCCACACCGAGGATCGGCACAAACTAGGGTTTGGTAAGAAAAATCTGGGAATAAAGGTAAGAAACAATTGTTATGGCCACTTACAATAATGTTAAAACTCCATGAAATGGAAAATTCTTACGACACATGCGAAGATCTCGATGAGAGCTTTCCGAATCTAGGCTATGTCGGGAAAAACGGGCACCGAAACTCCCGATTGGGTGGTCAAAAAGTTCAGGATAAATGTTCTCCACCTCTTTCACTCTCTCTGGTTCGGGTTGGCTTGAGGGAGAAGAAAAACTCTTGGAACTTGAAACTACAACTTGCTTGCTCTTCTTAATTAAAGAAGGGATCACTTTCCAAGATATGATTTTAATTCTTTTGGTCATTCCCAAGGCTAGGTTTTGACTTATTTGATCCAAATTTAGTAAAACAAATTCTCATTAATTAAGTATGCTTTAATTAAGATTTAAGAATTCCGATTTATTATTATTATTACAATTAAATTTGAAAATCTAATTTGGCGACCGGCGACTAAACCCACTCCGATCCCGACGAAAATTGCACCACAGGCAAAGATTGAAGCTACGACTCCAATGGCGAAGCCGAAATCAGGGTACAATGAACCGATCTCGAGCTAAAATTTTTTGAAGTTAACCGCAAACATAAAATTTTCAAATATTTGCAAATTTTACTAGCTTCAAACATGGATCGAACCGTAACGAAATTTGTCGATCAAAATTAAAATCAAATAATTTAATTTTCTATAGTCTAAAATCTAAATTTTGACAATCTTGGAATTTAGTCATATTTACCAAACGGACACGAAAACACACTAACAACAAAGCTCTGTTAATCACCATGCTAATTTAACACCCTTGCACTAAATATTACGTTAATTAGAAGATTAAAATTAATTATCAAAAATTTGGGGGCGTTACAGTCACCTTCCCTAAAAGGAAGTTTTGCCCCGAAACTTATAGCGAAATGCAAACCCTAGGTGAAAAAGAAGTAATTTAAAATTTGCTAGATTGAGACACTTACCGAAGAAAACTAGAAGAATAGGTGAGGATAAGTTTCTCTCATTGCAGAATCTAATTCTCAAATTGCGCTCCTAACGTCCTGATTTCACCAAAGAACTTTAACCATATGAATTGTCTTACTCCTCAACACTCGATCTTGAGTCTCCATAATACGGACAGGCTCTCCAACATAGAAAAGATTAGGCTACAACTGGGGTACAAAGCTAAGGACATGACGATCACTAGACAAGCACTTCCGCAACTGGCTCACATGAAACACATCGTGTATAATGGGGATAGAAGCAGGCAACTCCAGCCTATAAGCAGATACTTTGATGCTCTCAACAATTTGGAAAGTTCCCACATACCAGTAATCCAACTTACAGACCTTCCCAAATCTTTAAACACCTTGCATTGGAGAAACCTTCAAGAAAACCATGTCCCTTACAACGAACTACAGATTAAGCCTCCTCCGATTTGCATAATTCTCGTAACGCTCTTGAGCCAAATGAAGCTTTTATGTATGTGTCACAACAATGCTCATCTCTTCCAAGGCCTTTGGACCAAATAATGGCATCTCACTAACCTCAGCCCAAAATAGGGGAGTTCGACAATGCCTCCCATACAAAGCTTCAAAGAGGTCATTTGCAAGCTCTCTTGATAGTTGTTATTGTAGGCAAACTATATGGGTCTAAGAAACTCGTTCCAGGCTCCACCATGGTCCAAGATATAACATCTAATCATGTCTTCCACAATCTGATTTACCATTTTCATTTAAACATAATTCTGCGGATGAAAGTGGTAGAATACCTCAAGTTAGAGCCCAGAGCTCCATGCAAGCTTTGCCAGAAACGAGACATAAATTTGGAGTCCCTATCTAACATTATACTTATTGGAACACCATGCAGCCTGATGACCTCATTCAAATAAAGCTCTACTATCTTCTCCATGGAATAATCAATCATAAAATGCACAAAATCAGTACACTTTGTCAATTTGTCGACTATAACCCAAACAACATCATGCACATGGGGAGACCTTTGCAAACCTGTAATGAAATCCATAGAAATACTCTCCCACTTCCAACTCGTAATATCTAAGGGTGTCAGCTTACCACCAAGTATTCTATGATCTGCCTTAATATACTGACAGGTATAGCATTCAGATACAAACTTTACAATATCATTCTTCATTACCAACCATCAAACCATCTGCATCAGACCTTGATACATCTTCGTAGAACCAGGATGGTAGGAAATACTAGAACCATACGCTTCATTACAAGTCTTTTCTCAAATATCCTCAATAGTAGGAATATAATATATATCTCAGTACTTCAAAGTATCATCATCATCAATTGAAAAATCCCGAAATTCTCCTTTTTATGTTCTACTTCGAATGCACTCCAAACCAGGATCATCCTTCTAATGTAGTCTCGTAAGTGAAATCATGAAGGCTCTTCAAGTTCTAAAGTAGTCGGCAAAGTGCTACTTACGATTGTTATATTCATCAATAAGAACTCCTTTTCTAAAGATTGCATAGAGAGATGAAAAATATGAGAGGCCTTTTAGCTCAAGGCATCAACTATAACATTAGCCTTACCTAGATGGTAATGGATATCAACATTATAGTCTACTACATACTCCAGCCATCTCCACTGACGCAAATTCAATTCATTTTGAGTAAAGGCATACTTCAGACTTTTATTATCTGTAAAAATCTTTCATGACACTTCATATAAGAGATGTCTCCATAGCTTTAGGGAATAAATAACTGCTGCAAACTCCAAGTCATGTGTAGGATAGTTCCTTTCATGAATCTTCAATTTCCTTGCAGTATACGCAATCTCTTTACCTTCTTGCATCAAAACGCAACCAAACCTAACATGTGAAGCATCTACATTATCCGCAAACTCCACTCCCTCAGGGTAGATAACATCAGGCGTAAATGGAAGTTATGCTCTTTAGAGCTCATAGAATATACTAGAACATCATCGATGAACACGACCACAAAATGATCAAAGAAATTCTTGAATACTCTATTCATCATGTCCATAAAAGAGGAAGGTGTATTCGTCAGTCCAAAGGACATCACCAAGAACTCAAAATGTTCATATCGAGTACGAAAGACAGTCCGCAGTACATCAAACTCATGGATCCTCAATGGATGATAGCCTGAATGAAGGTCAATCTTCGAGAATATAGAACTACCCTATAACTGGTCAAACAAATCATCGATTTGAGGCAACAAATACATATTCTTGATAATTACCTTATTCTCCTCCCGATAATCTATATACAATCTCATCAATCCATCTTTTTTTCTTCACAAAAAGAACTGAAGCACCTTATGGCAAAGAACTTGGTCTGATAAAGCCACACTGTAATAACTTATCCAATTGGGTGCACAACTCCTCCAATTTACGTGGCGCCATATGATAAGGTGCCTTCATAATTGTACGAGTACTTGGCTCAAGATCTATAACAAACTCTACCTCTCTCTGGTGGAATCCCAAGAGGACTGGCAGGAAAAACATCAGGAAACTCTTGTGCCACGAAATATTCTCAACATGTGGCGAGCTAAGAGCAGCTTCCAAAATAAAAAAAACAAGAGAAGTAACACAGCTAGAGTCTAAAAATTGTTGAGTACGTACCGCAGATATGATTGGGGAGTCCTAACGCGGCAAACCGTACACGCTCATGGGTTGGCCATTGTCTATCATGAAATCCAAATGCTTGAATTTGCACTGGATGACCACATCATATCTAGACAACTAATCCATGTCCAAGATCATGTCAAAATCTTCCATATCTAGCACCTTCAAATCAACATATGCTGAAAAATCTCCTAAAAGGATAGGACATTTCTAAATACCCTGATTTGACATCGCCAAATCTCCCAAAGGGAACTTAACATTAAGATGATCATCTTATCAATCGGTAGCCCAACGATGTTGGTCCACAAAACTCTTAGCCACAAAAAAGTTAGTGGCACGTGAATCGAAAAGAATGCGCGCTCATTGAGTTCTCAACTTAAACTCGGCCATACAATCACATACCTAACCGGTATATTAGAAATTAATTTCCACAATGATCAGTTATCAACTAGGTCAAAATCTAACCTAAGATCACCTGAGTAGATGACTGAGATTCTTCCTTGGTCAGCACATTCAGCTTTTCTATCCCCTGTCCAAGTATTGTGACTACAGTGGTGGTAGAGCAAGTAGTGGAACCACCTGCAACATAGGCTGAGACTGCAGGTACTCAGACTTCAAATGCCCCTTCTAACTACAATGAAAATAAGTCTTATCCTTATTCCACCACCTAGGAATTTTGTGCCCTTTACTCTTGTAAAATGTGCAAGTAAGATCTCCCTTGGGCGCATTCTGAATCCCATACACCTGAAGCTGCTTCCAAGCACCCAATCTCTTGAAACACTTTTCAAATGGATGGCCTCGATGACTACAAAAGCCACACACCTCCTTGCTCCCTTTCTTTGGAGTAGGACTGGATGCTCGAGTGCTTCCACTACCATCAGTCTTTCTCTTATCCTTCCTCAGCTTCAACCCATGATTCTTTGAATTATCAATCTCCTCTACATTCAAGGCAGCATCAACGGCTTCAACATAACTTTCAGACTAATAGGCACTGGTAACTGCTGGATGTCACTTCTAAGACCAATGGCGACCAATTTCATAACAAACCTACTCAACTTGCTGAATTCCACCTCATACTCACCAACTATTAGTTGCCATTGCTTTAAATGCAGGAAATTATTCATCAACCTATCTTGCTCAACTAAAGGCAGAAATTTCTTCAGTAACATTGCCTTAAAACTTTACTACAATTACCCAATAGTGAGGATCTCTTTCTCACAGATCCACCAGCCTTTAGCAAAGCCCTTTAGCTGGTAAGCAGCCACCATCATCTTATTGTCTACAGAAATCCCTGAATAAGAGAACATCTCCTCTATGGCTATAATCCAATTATCTAAAGCCATAAAGTTGACCATCCTGTCATAGGTGGTGGTTCCTAGATGCTGGAAAATACGAAATAAAATTCATCTCTCGAGGCAACCTAGCAGGAGGTACAAGAGGAGCAGAAGGTTCAGGTACAGTCTGATCCACCATAGGGTCCTGCACCCTAGGCTGCTTCCCTAAAATGGCAATCAACATGTCTGAATTTGTCCTACATCGCAACCATTTGCCTCAACGACGTCTTATTACATTGACGGAGCTCCTCGATCATCGCCTCGTTGTAAGCACCTGAAGACTAACCTTTTGATTAGGGAGTCGACATCAACTGATAATGTTTTGAAGCCATCTCCCACAAATGCGAATGAGCATCTCATCAATGCATAACTTAATATACCCCAGCTATTAAACTAAAATTACTCACCTCAAACCAGATCAAAAATGTGTAGGTACTTGTTCTTGCTACTACCTTGCATTTGGAATTCGTGAAACAATGTTATGCCTAAACTTAAGATGATGCACCATCATCCTCTTGACTCTAGTGCATATAATATGAATGTATGATTACTTTAGTCTTCATTTTTAATCATGTGTGTATAAATATCATCATGTAAATCTTAACTTGGCATGTGTGCTCATGCTATGTTATGTTATACATGTTGTGCAATGCATTCTAAAAGTCCTTAGTGCATGCCATGAGCAGCCGTACACATAAAATATTATGTATCTCATACTACATAATATCGCATGTAATGCAAAAATAAAATCAAATGAGCGCTCATATGATGTTAAGTCATCCATTTAACCTTAACAGTCACATCGTGTTGTCCCTATGAGGATCCATATACAGACACATATTATGCATCTCATACTACATAATATGCCCCATATACTTCTGTCATTCTTAAGGGTATAGTGTTCAAGCTTCAGCCAAGAAATATTAATGACACCCTCGTACATGTCTGTAAATGAAAAGAATTCAAACTTAACCTATCCCAAACCTCCCTCTGATACCAACTATCATGACATGTATTTTCTCAACATTTATATGTTATCAGAGTAATTGAAAATACGTGTCATGATGCCACGCTGTATAGTGGACAACTGCAGACGCTCAGGGAAAAACAAACTTTCATTTATTTTTATATAAAACATATGCTTTATGTTTTAAGAACATAGTTTTAAATTTAGAGCTAATAAACTGTGTCCCTCGGTTTAGTGGATCAACTAGTCCACAAGTAAGAAAATATATTCGCAAGGGAAAAATACAAAGCTTACTTCATTATATATTATATGAGCATGAGGACACAACTAACAGTTTAATGATATGTCGTTTCTAAATTTAATATAAGTAAAAATGGATTTTCATACTGTTGGATCCCTAGTTGGATTTGTGCTAGGTTCAGTAAACTAGGTTGTTTGACCCAACATGTATAGCCAGGGTCATGTTTGTGTCCTAGAGTTTAGGTCATGTCCTTAGAGTCAACACTGCATGGACCAGCCATCAACAGACTAAAAAAGACTCAATACTTGGAGAAATTTCAAAGACTCAGGAAAGTGAGTTCGACGTTCGTCAAACTCAGCTCGACAAAAGTCGTGCTCAGCTCGATGAACTCAGAGACAATTCTCTGAGCTGAGCTCGACGAACTTAGTTCCCAAGTCGATGATTTATGGATAATCTACTTCAACATTCTAAGTCCAGAAATGTATCACTGAATTCAAGTCGACAAATTCATTTTCTCAGCTCGATGAACTTAGACCACAGTTTTGACAGGTTTTATCAAGTATCAGTTAGCAGTTCTCAGGTCGACGATCTTGGATCTCAAGTCGACGAAAAACAATTATCTGGTCGACAAACATGACTTCTCAGCTCGACGAACTCTGGACCCAGGTCGATGAATTCTGTTTTTTGCTCGACGATTTCTGTGCAGATCCAGACCTGGACTTTTCCTTCCTTCTATCCTCATTTTATTGCAGTAATTCCTGAATAATCAATGCTTAATATTCTCTGAATATTACGATTTGAAGCAGCATTGATTATGGCCTTTATCAGGATTATTACTTGCCGTTTTTCAATGGGACGGTTGGGGAAATCAATCAATGCAGACATTCTCCAGGCCGTCAGCAATCAATGCTGGAAGGAATTCAAAATTCAAAAGGAAGATTTCATGGAATATATAAAAGGATTTTTCTTCTTCCTTCTCGACACACAACAGAGCACAAGAATTTTGAAATAGAACAAGCAATACATAGGGCAATAACACAGTCAAGAAACAAGAATCCCTAGACCAGAGAAATAATATCAAGCTGAAGAAGAAGAAGAAGATCTATTAAAAATCAAGAGTCTTCCTCTTTCTTTATTCCAGGATTCTTCAAGTACAACAAAAACTCTATTAGTCAAGAAGTTCCTGGATATCTTCTAGTCAAGGCTGAAGAATGAAGACCTACTCACCCTAAAGTAAAGCTTAAGACATCCTGAGTTCAATATCTCAGGGGGAGCTTTGTTAACATCAAATATCCACTAGTCTTCTCAGCTATATTTGAGAAAGAGAAGACCCCATCACTCTCTCGCCACCTCACTGTAAAAAGGGTTCTTTAACTCCCTTCAAAATTTATTTCTTGGTTGCAAGTCACCGGTTGGTTTTTGGGCACCTGATCAAAAGCTCATTGGTGGCAGTCACCTGATCAAAAACCTGAGTGGATTCCGACTAGGGTGGTAGAAGAGTTGATGTACCCAGGTTGGGGAACCACTATAAAATTCTTGTGTTGTCTGGTTGCCTTCTTTTTCTTTTGTTCTTGCTATGCCTGTGCTAGTTAGGTTTGTTGTGTCTGTGATAGTTAATTTAATTTCTGCTGTGCCTGTGGTAGATTAGGTTATTTTAGTTTACACTTTTACTTACAGTAAATATTAGTATTAAATAGCAGCTATACTTTGAAGTTTTAATTAACAGCAAAAAGCTTTAAAAGATTTAAAGATACTCTATTCACCCCCCCCCCCCCCCCCTCTAGAGTATTTCAGGTGTAACCTTCACTTTCAATTGATATCAGAGGAGGTTCCTTTGGCTGTACGAGCTAACCCTTGAACCAAAAGTTCCTTTGTTAGATCTGATCTTTTATTTCTATTAGGATTATATTCACAGCTTGGCATAGAACAAAGATTATGCAAGCACCAGACCTCCAGTGTGCAACTTAAATAAGTTTGCCATCTAGAAGGCAAGAATAAAACTTTATATGAATTCTATGGATGAGGAAATCTACAATACTATCTTGATGGGTCCTCCTCAACCATCTATATCTACAGCAACTTCCAGTACTCATGCAGTTCCACCACCTGAGTGGACTGATGCTCAGAAGAAAGCCAAAGTTGCTGATGCTAAAGCCTTGAACATTCTGGCTCAAACAATGTCTGATGACATTTTCCAGAAAGTGGCTGAATGCACCTCAGCTAAGGCCATTTGGGACTCTCTCAACCAAATGGTGGCTGGCTTTGCTGATGAGAGGAAAGACAGAAGATCAAATCTCATATCCTTGTATGAGAATTTCAAGAAGGATGAGTCAGAATCTGTTGTTGATATGTACAACAGACTGAGCTCAATAATCAATGAGCTGAAAACTTTGGATAAGGACATTACCCTTACTGAAGTCAATGATAAAATCCTCATGTGCTTCTCAAGCTCATGGGATTCAAGGATCTGGCCAATCAAGGAGGCCAGGAGCTTAAATGAGATTTCCATAGAATCTCTATTGGGAAAGCTCAAGTCCTATGAGCATATCATAAAGTCCAGATAAGCAACTGAACAAAGAACTCCTCCACCAACAAGAAAGGAGCACAGCTTAGCATTCAAGGCTGCAGAAGAGACTGAGGCTTCAATAGTAAATGAAGAGCTAATGAGTCTCTTTGCCAAAAAATTTTATAAAATGGCAAGGAAAGACTTCAGAAGAAAATCATCCAGGCAGGATGATAAGCCAAGGTATGACAAAATCCCTACTAAAGAAGTGTATGTTTTGGCTGCAGGAAACCTGGACACTTTATCTTAGAGTGACCAGAGAACCAAAAGAAAGAAAGAAGAAGAGAGAAGGACTCCAGAAGACAGCAAAGCTCAAGTCCTTCCTCCAGCAAATACAAAAAGAAGGAGAAGGGCTTTGTAGCTGAAAACTGGAGTGATACTGAAGATGAATCCACATCTTCTAGTTCCAGTGAAGAGGAAGAAGAGGCAAGGGCGAAGGAAGTTTGCCTCATGGCTATCAACGCCTCCAGAAGTCAATCAGATGATGAAGAAGAATCTGACAATGAAGGAGCTTCAGAATCAGAAGTTGATCAGGAACTCTCATCTTTTCACTATAGTTCTGATAACTTAAAAATTGAATTTAAAACTATGTTCATTAACTTAATATACTCTTAAAAGGAAATTAAAACACTTAGGGAAAGACTAGCAATCAAGAAAATCTGACTTCTGAAAACACTAGGTTAAAGGATGAACTAAATCTGGCTAATGAACAAATCATTTCTTTGAAAACACAGCTATGTGAGGCCAAAAAACTTGAGGAATCTCTCAATGGGAGAAGCCTTAAGCTGATGGACATCACAAGCACAGTCAATGCCAGACTGAATGACAAACTAGGCTTGGGTGCATCATCAAGTTTACCCTCCATACTTAAAAAGAACATATTATCCACACCAATAAAATTTGGGTCTGAAAAGGGTAAAGAAAAGGTAGATAGTAGCAATCCCAATCAAACTGAAATTACATACAAAAATAAGAAAAGAAGAAAAGATAAGAAAAATAATATCCAGAACAATGTTCAGCAGTTTTCGTCGAACTCCGATCGACGAAACATGTACAGTTCGTCGAACTCAAGTCGACGAACTCTGAACGCAAATCTATATAATAATAATTCATGTTACTGCGATCTATGAACTGTGTATGGTTCGTCGAGCAGAGATCGACAAACTTGGGGCACAAAAAATGAATATGTTCATTCTTTGAGCAGAGATCGACGATATCATCCCATTTCGTCGAACTCTGGTCGACGAACATACAACTTTTCTTCAAACCCAGACAGACTTAATAAAACTCATAATCATAACATCAACTCTAATCAAACTAGGAAACCTTTTAATCCACTTGCTGATTGGATAATTCCTCATAGAAGATATGATCCATTAAGGTAAAAATCTCAACCTGAATTTTCAGTAATATCAAGCTTTTTTTATCAACAAAATAAAGGACCCAAGATGACCTAGGTTAAGAACAACTAATTGTTTTCTTTGCAGGTAAAGAGCTGTTCAGGAGTTAATCAGAAATGATATCTGGATAGTGGATGCTCCAAGCATATGACTGGCAGCAAGGACAACTTAAGTAACTACAAGTCCAAGCTGGGACCAAAAGTGATCTTTGGTGATTCAAATTGGGGCCAGTCTGAAGGTTTTGGAGAAGTAAAGATTGGAGCAGTCACTTTCAAAAAGGTGACATATGTAACTGGACTCAAGCATAACCTCATCTCCATTAGCCAACTATGTGATGAAGGTTATCAGGTACATTTTAATTCAAGTTCTTGCATTATTTCAAATAAAGAAAAACAAACCGTTTTAATTGGAAATAGACAAGGTAACATATACATAGTAGATTTTCTTTCAGCACCTTCAGATATCTGTCTACTTAAAATTGTTAGCATTCAAAATGATCTTTGGCATAAAAGGCGAAGACATGTAAATATGAAAAACATTGCTAGGCTATCTAAAGACAACCTTGTGAGAGGTTTGCCTTCTGGTCCCTACAAGAAGGAAGGCCTCTGCAGGGCTTGTCAACTAGGCAAGCAAACTAAATCTAGTTTTAAATCAATTAATAAGAGTGATTCACCTAGGAATTTGTACTTGCTACACATGGACCTTTTTGGACCTATTGTTGTACAAATCCTAGGAGGGAAATCCTATACTCTAGTCATTGTAGATGACTTCTCAAGATTCACTTGGGTGTTCTTTCGGAGATCTAAGTCAGATACATTCAAAGTTCTTACAGATTTTCTCAGGACCATACAGATTGAGTACTCCACTCATGTTGCATTGATCAGAAGTGATCATGGTACAGAGTTTGAGTCTCTTCTTATGCATGAGTTCTGTGAGAAGGAAGGTATCGGGCACTACTTCTCAGCTCCTAGAACTCCTCAACAAAATGGGGTAGCTGAAAGGAAGAATAGAACCTTAATTGAAGCTGCAGGCAAATTACTTGCAGATGCTTACATGCCCCTATCCTTTTGGGCATAGGCTGTAAGCACATCAAACTATGTACTGAACAGAAGCTTGATACATAAACTTAAGAATAAGACTCCCTATGAATTGCTCAAAGGAAAGAAACCTAAAGTCACTTATTTTAAAGTATTTGGTTGCATATGTTATATACAAAATAATAACAAGAAATACATTAGAAAGTTTGAAACTAAGGCTTAAGAGGGAATTTTTCTAGGATATTCCCAAGTAAGCAAACTTATAGGGTGTTTAACAAATCTTCTTTAAAAATTGAAGAATCAATACATGTTACTTTTGATGAGGCTAACATGTCTTGCAAGGAGAAAGAAATTTCTAGCAATAGCACCTTTCAGGTACCTCACTTGTGTAAGATATTGGGTGAATTAAACCTTCCACAAGAGGTTACATCACCTTCTCCTCAACAAGTTAATGAAGATAGTGAAGTAGTACCCTTGGAAGAAGTAGAACTTCCTTCAACCGCAGATATTATTCCACAAGAGGAATTAACTCCACATGATGTTGCTGAACAAACTCCACCCACCGATCTTGTCACACTCAGGGATCACCCCAGATTTCAAGTGATTGGAGACATGTCAGTAGGTGTACATACAAGGCATCAACTCAACCAAGACGTGATGCATTCCTGTTTCCTCTCTCAAGTTGAACCTCAATCTATAAATGATGCTGAGCAAGATCCCCACTGGATCATTGCAATGCAAGAGGAACTCAACTAATTTGAGAGATGCAGAGTTTGGGATTTAGTTCCAAGACCCAAAGACTAGCCAGTCATTGGAACTAAATGGGTATATAAGAACAAACTTGATGCCCATGGTGTAATTGTGAGGAACAAGGCTAGGCTTGTTGCTCAAGGTTATAGGAAAGAAGAAGGAATAGATTATGACCAAACATTTGCACTAGTTGCAAGGTTAGAAGCAATCAGAATCTTCCTTGCTTATGATGCCTACAAGAAGTTCAAAGTCTATCAGATGGATGTCAAGAGTGCCATTCTGAATGGAGTACTTAAAGAAGAGGTTTATGTTCAACAACCTCCAAGTTTTATCTCTCCAACTCATCCTTCATATGTCTTTAGATTGCATAAAGCTCTCTATGGTGTAAAGCAAGCTCTAAAAGCTTGGTGTGAGACCTTAGCTAGCTTCCTAATAGAGCATAAATTCACTATAGGTATTGTAGATAAAATACTATTCACTAGGCACCATAAGGACCAAACTTTGTTAGTACAAATTTATGTAGATGACATTATATTTGGGTCTACTGATTCCAAAATATGCAAGAGGTTTTCTGACCTCATGCATTCTAAGTTTGAAATGAGTAGCATGGGTGAGCTCTCCTACTTCCTTGGTCTCCAAGTGAAGAAGCTACCTGATGGCATCTTCATATCCTAGGCTAAATATGCTAAAGAGCTTAATAAAAAGTTTGGGATGGCTGATGTCTCAGTAAAGAAAACACCCATGGCCACTAATGTTATAATAGATTCTGATGCACAAGGGAAACCTGTTGATTAGAAATTATATATGGGCATTGTTGGGTCCCTACTATACCTTATAGCTAGCAGACCTAACATTATGTTTGCTACATGCCTTTGTGCTAGGTTCCAAGTGAACCCTAAAGAATCTCACCTTGTTTTCCTAAAAAGAATTTTGAGATATATAAACAGTTGTCCTAGTCTAGGACTCTGGTATCATACTGAGTCAGACTTTGATTTAACTGGATATTCAGATGCTGACTTTGCTGGATGCAGAATAGATAGGAAAAGTACCTCAGGAACTTGCTAGTTCCTTGGTATGATATTAGTGTCTTGGTTCTGCAAGAAACAGTCATCTGTGTCTACATCAACTGTTGAAGCAGAATATATTGCAGCTGGTAGTTGATGTTCCCAGATGCTATGGATTCAAAACCAACTCCTGGACTATGGGTTCAACTTAAATAATTCAACTCTCTTATATGATAAAACAAGTGCTATATTCATAGCACAAAATCCAGTCCATCACAGTTGGACTAAGCATATAGACATTAGGCATCATTTCATTAGAGAGTGTGTAGACAAAAACAAAAATAAACTTGTCTATATCTACACTGATTTACAAAGAGCAAATATTTTCACCAAACCCCTGGTTGAAAGAAATCACTTGTTCTTTATAAATCAGCTTGGAATGACAAATGGACAAGCTTTAATTTAATTTCTGTCTATGCTCGACGAATTTTTCAAAGTTTGTCGAACGGAGATCGACGAACAGAGAAAAGTTCTAGAGATATTCGTCGAACGGAGATCGATGAACACTCTGTAAGTGAAGTTATTTTCGTCGAACGGAGATCGATGAATCTGCTTCAGAAAAATTTCGTCGAACAGAGCTCGACGAAATGTTTTCAAATCTTCAGACTAAGCTCGACGAATTATTTAACTATAAAATATTTTGTCGACCTCAAATCGAAGAATTCTTTTATTTTTCGTGGAACGGAGTTTGTCGATTCATATTCTGAAAAACCATATATCTAGGTTTTTCTTCGACCTCCGTCCCACGCTTTCAGTTCCATCGCACTTGATCTTTATTTTACTCTTGCAGGTGTATCATGGCGATTCCGGCTACTGCTTACTCTTCAATGAAATTTGACATGGGATTTAACATAGACTTTGATTCATTCCAGTTTTCTGATAAAATTTTCGTGGAGATCTTGCAGTTGTTTAAAGAACAACTAAAACAGCTAATGACGGTTAGAATAAAGATTTCAATGACTGAGGTTAAAGAATGGGTTTTTACTTCTACAACAACAGACGATTCCATGACAGGAACGATTTTGGGTAACTCAGTTTCTCTCTCCCCAAATGTACTAACCAACATTATCGGTCTACTGAATGGTGAAGAAGACATCGAACTGGATACTAAAGAGTATAATGATATGTTAAATAAAATGGGTCACTGTGGCGATAATCCCAACAAATTTCTCAAGAAAAACTTGTCGGCTGAATACAAGTTCTTAGCTGATGTGGTCGGCAAAGTGCTATTCGGAAAACACACAGCACATGATTATATAACCACACAGCAATTCTTAGTGATGGTTGTGTTAGTGGATAAGAAAAGAATTAACTGGGGATAATTACTGTTTGATTTGATTAAGAGGAAAAACAACAAGAAAGAAGTTTGCTTCGACCGGATACTAGGGATTTTTCTACAAGAAAAGGCTTCTGAACACTTGGTATCAACAACAGTGTTCATCAATGCCTCCAAGAGGCTCACCTCTGCTCTCTTTGGCAGATGGGAAAGGAGGATCACCAAGCCAACCAAGGCCTCTTCTTCCTCCAGGCCTTCTGAGAGTACAAGGGCTAATCTAGCCACTCCCCACCCTGCTGAAGATGTCCCTCCTCCACCTCCACCACTCCAACCATCCAAAGCCATCCTCAGATGCTACACCAACTCCCCTCCCCAGTTCACACCATAGTCCATACTCCCACACCTACATCATCCCCAGTACATATATCCCCAACTCATATTCACTTTCATACCTCACCTCCATCCCAACATGGTACACAAATTACATCATCACATTCATCTCCTCAACCACCACATTTGGCTGACATTCCCCTCTCCAATCTGCCCTCCCTACCATCATCAATCATCTTTCATCCCCCCTTCATACTCCTTCTTCCCCAGATGAACCAATACAACATTCTTTACCTCCTCCTCCACCATCATCTTCCATCCACCCTTCTGTATCCACTGAGACACCTTCTGAATTCCTGCCCCTGGACCCGTCCATCATTCCACCTCTTATAGCACTTCTCACTCCCCTCCTCAAAACCCTTATAGCAGAGGCTATTTCACCTCTTGCTTCCTCCTTCTCTTCTCTTGCTAATAAAATCTCTGCTCTCTCTGCTCCTACCTCTTCAGTCAGGGGCCTGGCTCCAGTACCTACCGAAACTAATCAGGGGGAGATACTCTGTGAAGAAGTAGTAGCAGAAGCAGCAGTAGAAACAGCAGAAGAAGAAGTAGCAGCAGAAACAGTAGAAGCAGAAACAGCAGTAGCAGCAGCAGTAGCAACAAAAACAGCAGTAGCAGAAATAACAGATGTACCAGATGCAGATGCAGCAGCAGCTGATGATTTAATTGATTTATTTAATTTCATTGAATCTGAAATAGACTTAAATGAGACAGTCTTAGAGGAAATAAACACTGCTGGTGATTACATCATAAATCCCACAGCAGACCTTTTAAATTTGTTGAACATTTTTGATACAGTTTATTTGAATGAACTTCCAGAGCACGACATAAGCCCCAAGGTTGCCAAGCAACTCAAGGATAGTTTTGTTGTTCCAGAAGCTCCTATCCTGCCATCTACTCCTAGAGCTGATTCCCTCATTGTTGCATCCCCTCCTAGAGACATTTCTGCTCCATCCTTTATTATGGATGACTCTCCAATGCCTGATCTTGATGAGTTGATCATGGATGATATATAAGAAGAGAATAGATCAGTTGTTGAAAGCACTGATGTGTATAGCTCTCCAGCTCCAGCTCTTCCTCCTGCTCCTCCCCAGGCTGAAAAGCCTATTGATAAAGCTGTACTAAAAGCCATTGATGCTTTATATGATTCTCCTCAAGGATCATCTGATGATGAAGATGAGGAAGAAGATTCTGATGATGAGCCCAAAGCTAAAAAGAATATCTCTAAGAAAAGGAAAGCTCCTCCACCTCCTACTCCATAACCCAATCCAACAATGATATCCCCTATAACGTCCTTCAGAAAATCACACCATATAAAGAGATGCCTACTTGGATGTGGCTATCCAAATACCAGCAGAAAGATAGAAAGAAGAGCAGGAAATATTCACCACCTCCAAAAAGATACAAGAAGGACCCTCCGCCTCCTCCTCCACCTGCTGATGGTGCTTCAGGTTCTTCATCTCAGAGGACTACCCAATATCAAACATATCAGAGACATCAGGGTAGGTCCTCCTCTTCTAGAAGCAGCCAGTACATGCATTATTCATCAGACAAGCAACAACATCATCAGTAACATCAACATCAACATAAATAAATCACTGAACATCTGAAAGAAAATGGTTGTCGACCTAAATCACCTAGAGGGGGGTGAATAGGTGGTTTGTGCATCTTTTGCGGAATAAAAAAATAATTAGAGGACGGCATAGAACTATCTACCAATATCACAGAAGACACAAGATTTATAGTGGTTCCCCAACCTTGGGTATATCCACTTTCCCTCACAGATCTAGCAATCAACTAGACTCGGCTACTCCACTATCTCGGATCAAAAATCGATCCTACCCTCGGAACAAAGTTCCTACAAACTCGATCCAAACAAAAGGATCTACACCTCGGAAGATAACACTTCCTACAAAATCGGAGTGAAAAACTCCTACACTCGGAGAAACTTTCTCCTACAAGAATAAAATGAGGTTTACAAGAATACAAACAGTAAATCACTCAGATCTGAATGAAATGTCCAGGATCTTCTTCTTTTCAACTTTGTAGTACTTTCAGGAGTCGGTGAAGAAGTTCTCGGCTTCGATCTGGATTTACTTGCTTTTAGAGAAATCGAGAGAGAATATGATCAGCGAAGTCGATCTCGATATGTAACTTTCTTCAGAATAGTCCTTTGAAAGTAGAAGCTTTGGCCGGAGAAGATGGTGGCGGCGGCGGCTTCCGTTTCGTGAAAATAGTGAGGAGTCGGCTGAAGAACTTTCTCAAAATAGAATGACAAGAAAGCTTGGAGAATACTTAGGGTTTGTCATTTTCTGATAAGACCTTATATATAAGAGACTAACGGTCATAATCGGTCATAATGATGTATACGTGGACCAATCATGTCGCGTGATTTCAAAATCCCGTCAGAAAAAGGACTTAGTCAAATTTCAGAGAAGGTTCAGCCATATACACGAGTAGGTGAATAGCTACTCGAGTAGTTGAATAACTAATCGAGTACATGAAGGAGAACATACTCGGGTATATAAAGATAGGCTACTCGAGTAGGTAGAAATCAACTACTCGAGTAAGCAGAAAGAACTACTCGAGTATGTAGAGAGACTTACTCGAGTACATAAAGGATCTACTCGAGTACTGGAAAAACTACTCGAGTGTATTTCATAGACTACTCGAGTACATGAAGGATTACTCGAGTGGATACTTAAAATAAATTCTGAAGATGTCAGCAAGAGCTACTCGAGTAGTTGAACTAAACTACTCGAGAGAAAGTAATCTACTCGAGTAGGTGAAAGATCTACTCGAGTAAAAGACTTAGAAAATCCTGGAGAGGGAAAAATATCAAGGTACACGAGTGAAACATGATCTACTCGAGTAGGTATAATGAACTACTCGAGTATGATTCTATCTACTCGAGTAAGTGAGTATACTTACTCGAGTCCATGACTTAGAAAAAAATTGAAGAGCGAAGCCTTTAATACTCGGGTATGATGAGTAATCTACTCGAGTATATAAGCATGCTACTCGAGTATATGACTATGTCTACTCGAGTAGGTGACTTAGCTACACGAGAGATACACTTAAGTACTCGAGTACAAGGTTCCTTTACTCGAGTAAATTATACCCAAACTACTCGAGTAGTTATAGACCTACTCGAGTAAAAGACTTAGAGAATTTTTGATGTTAGAAAACCGGTTCTTCTAGTATAGTCAACTTCCAATTCCTTTCCCATAGTCCAATAGGTTGAATATGAAGTGTATCCCAATAGAGAGACCACATATGAGGCAACACCTTGGAATATGCAATGAGGGATTACATTGCACAGTTCCTGTGTTTGGTGACCCACTGTGGACTGACATTGGTCTACACTTCCCAGTGAAATTCCTGCAAACATATAACTCAAACCAAGCATCAGATACAACTTAATTCATCTTAGTTCCAGGGTGACCTCATCAAATCTGGGTTAATGTGGATGTAATACCCAACAATCTCCCCCTATTTGTTGAAGTCAGAACCCTTTACACAAAGGTGAATTATGGACATAAAAGAAACTAAGTAGAAAAGCATGAGCAGGTAAGCAATATACAATGAAAAGGATAATTAGACAGAAATGAAGAATTGTATATATGTAAGTTTCCAAAAACATCAAGTCTACACCTTGTCATTTCAATCTCTCAACGTCTTTTAGGTTTAGGCTTGGGATTGCTACTTATCCATCTTTTCTTACTTTCTCCTTAGATAGTTGAATGGATTAGGGAAATATTTAGGAGGCCTTGGAGGAGCAGCAGGGTTATTTCTCACAAACTCTCTGTCATGGATCTTCCTTTTTAGCATTGATTTCTCATATTACTCCCATTCCTGGGAACTGTAGTGAATGCTTCTGTTCTCATTGTGATCCATAACTAGCCTGAGTGTGTCCAAAATGAGAGACTTTGAGGTTGGAGACCAAGCTTCAGCATGTTCAGTGGCTTTGGAAGGAGCAGTCCTGCTAGCAGAGGGACCTTCACCATACTTCCTTTTCTTCTTGTGGATTCTGATCTCTGGAGGAGCTTGAAGGAATATATCAGCAGGATCGTCTTCCCAGCCTGGAACATAAGTATCTGGAGGAGCAACTGAGTCTCCAGACCTGGGAGAGAAAGAGGGTTGCAGAGGAACAGCTGGGGCAGTGACATCTGTAGCTAGAGGGTTGAGATGATGGGGAATGATGTTTGGGTCAACTGCAAGATCTGGCAAGATCTGATTGTGCAACCATACAGCAGTGTCATAGGTGTGAAATTTGACACTCTGTATCTGGGCTAGCACATCATCATGAATGGTCTTCACATGAGCTTGCCATTCATCTGTCTTCTGAGCAGTAGATTTTTCTACATGGTCTTTGAGTTCTTTTATCAAACCCTCCCCCTTTCTGATTTCAATAGATAGTTTCTCTATGGTGTCATCTTTGAAAATGCCAACTTCTTCACAGATTGTCATTTTGTTAGCCTCATTTTTCTTGTCTAGTTCTATCTGATTGTTTGCCAGGGTGATACCTTGTTCCATGACATTTCCAATACTAGTGATAGTATGATCAAGGGCTTTGCAACCAAGTTGGAATAGGTACTTGAGCTTGTCAGTGTTATGCTGAATTTCAGCAAAGCCTCTGCTCATCTCAGACTCAAGAGCAGTTACCTTGTCAGTGACCACCTTTAGAGAGGTGTCAAAATGATGTCGTTGTTCTTGAAAAAGAATTGGGATGTGTTGCAGCAAATATGAGGAGGAGGAGACTGTAACAGCAGCAGTAGATGGAGCAGCAGTAGGGAGAGGAGTTACCCAAGGAACTATTCCTTCAATGATGACAGAGCTGAGAGCTCTGGTGGTATGAATTATAGCATCCCTTTCTTCTGTATGATGGGGAAGGGAGAAATCTAGGTTTCTGAGAGGGGCCTCAGCTGGCTCAGGAGAAGGCTCATCAGAAATAAGAATGGTGTCTGGCTTGTCTGCTGGAGGATGAGGAGAAGATGTTGAAGTCCTGGCTGGAGAATGGGCAGGAGAATGTACTGGAGAGAAGTCCTTGTGATATTCAGTGGTTGGAGCTGGAGGACATAGAGGAGGAGGAGGGAGCACTTCTTCAGAGAGCTCTGCAATCATGGCATCTATGGCAGCAGCTGTGGACAGAAGAGTGTCTTGAGGTACTTAATCTGAAGGAGTGGCTGGACTCTGTGGAGTATGAGGTAGGGATGGAATTTCTGGCTGAGGAGAGGGCTGCCTGACTTTGCTAGAAGGAGCAGGCTCCCCCTCACTTGGTGCAGCAGAGGAGTTGGCCACATGATGAGGAGAGGGAGATGGAGTCCTGTCCTCTACAGCTGGAACTTATGGAATTTCTGAAACCTTTGCAGCTTGGGCAGAATTCTTGAGCTTGAGATCCCATCTCTGAATTGAAGAGATGGATACCTTCTTCATGTGGTGAAGTGGGGTCCCTTTGGAGAAGTTGAAGACTTCAGGATTTGTGGCATGGAGGAGCAGAGAGATAATTCTAGCGTAGTTGCGGGATTTCAAGCTGTCCTTGATTTTGTCCAAAATCAGCATACTAAATTGGTATTTCTTGCGGCAGATAATTGCTTGCATTATATCGAAGAAATATGAGGGAATGTCTCTGATGGAGTGAGTCTTGCACAGTAGAATCTTGCCAATAATGTCAACTAGAAATTTTCCTTCTGCATTCATATCTGACCTTTTAATATACTGAGCTTCAGGAGAAATGCCACAGAAAAGGGCTGTTCTGTCAGAGTCTTCAGCATCTAAATCATCTTCTTCATCGACAATCGGCAAACAGAGAAGCTGAGAGACAGAGGTCTTGGTGAACTTAAGTTTCAAACCCTTCACTTTGGATTTTAGGACTTTCCCATTCCTTCTGACCTTGAGATTGGAGAAGAACTCAGCAACTTCGGGGAATAGAATACGACAGGGTTCCTAGAGAATGAAGGAGAGGCCGGTGGTGTAGAGAAGGATGAGGAGGTTTTGGAAATCATCGGAGAGCTCTGCAATACCTGCGGTGACTAGTTCTGACCCGACGCCGATCTTGGAGGAAGTCATCATGGATGCGAATATCTGGAAGAAGTGAGAGAGGCGGCTCTGCAACAGCGGCGGAGGAGAGTAGCCGAGTCGGCAGGGTAGGCGAAGAGGCAGAGGGTACTCGAGAGAAAGAAATGATGTCGTGTAGGTTTGAGTTTTCAGAATTTCATATATATATAACTCTTAAATTTCCGCTAATTAATTTAAAGGAAGAGGCGGCATTTAGCCTTCGGTGGCGAATAGAGCAAATTTCAAAAACTGGGAAACAGGACACGAGAAAGAGATAGACTACTCGAGTAGGTAAGAGGTTACTCGAGTAGGTCGTCAGGAGTTACTCGAGTAGGTCTGCAGAGAGTACTCGAGTAGGTGGAG
This sequence comes from Platanthera guangdongensis, assembly GCA_039583875.1. Classification (NCBI taxonomy): domain Eukaryota; kingdom Viridiplantae; phylum Streptophyta; class Magnoliopsida; order Asparagales; family Orchidaceae; genus Platanthera; species Platanthera guangdongensis. Next base: position 36,912,165 of record CM077156.1, on the reverse strand, counting down.
AAAAAGACTCGAGTAGATAGGTGACTTACTCGAGTAGGTAAGTGACTTACTCGAGTAAGTCAGTAGATACTCGAGTAGGCACATCCTTATACTCGAGTAAGTAGAGAAGAGTACTCGAGTATGTTAGTTGTTACTCAAGTAGATATGTCGTGACTCGAGTAGGTGAAGTCACATACTCGAGTATGTCTTGTGCTTCTCGAGTTTAAGTATGGAAAAGGTGAGAAAAAGTAGGTTTTGACTAACCCCTTGCAATTACTTGCTTCTTAGTCATCCAGCCTTCTTTAGTTCTCTTTGTTGAGCATCCCAAGCTCTGTCTTGAAGAACGAGAACTTGGCCTCGTCCAGCGGCTTTGTGAAGATATCTGCAACTTGCCTATCTGTAGGCACATATTGGAGATCTATGTCTCCATGCTCCACATGTTCCCGGATGAAGTGATACCTTAGCTCGATATGCTTTGTCCGGCTGTGGGAGACTGGATTGTTGGCTATTGCAATTGCGCTGGAGGAGTCACAGTACAAGGGAATATCCTTGAACTACAGGTTGTAGTCCTCGAACTGATTCTTTATCCATAGCAACTGTGCGCAACAGCTGCCTGCAGAGATATACTCTGACTCGGCTGTTGAGATTGCGACACAGTTCTGCTTCTTGCTACTCCAGGAGATTAGCCTTCTTACGAAGAATTGGCAAGTCCCTGAGGTGCTTTTCCGGTCGTCTTTGCTACCTGCAAAATCTGCATCTGAAAATCCAATTAGTTCGCTGTCATTACTTCTTGGGTACCATAAGCCAAGGTTTGGTGTGCCTTTAAGGTATCTCAGGATACGCTTTGCAGCAGCGTAATGAGATTCCTTAGAGTTCACCTGAAATCTAGCACAGACACATGTTGAAAACATTATGTCAGGCCTACTAGCAGTAAGGTAGAGCAAGGATCCAATTATGTTTCTGTACTTGGTTTCATCAAAAGGTTTCCCTTTCTCATCCTTGTCCAGAGACATAGTTGAGCCCATTGGAGTCCTCATAGAGGTTGCGTTCTCCATTCCGAATTTCTTAATTAGTTCTTTGGTGAACTTGGTCTGTGAGATGAAAATTCCATCTTCAGATTGTTTCACCTGAAGCCTTAAGAAATACTTCAGCTCGCCCATACTGCTCATTTCAAACTTCCCTTGCATAAGTTTTGAGAACTTTTTGCAGAGGTTGTCATCGGTAGAGCCAAAAATAATGTCGTCGACATAGATTTGTACTAGCAAAATCTTGCCTTTTATTTCCCTAAGAAATAATGTCTTGTCTATCTTTCCCCTTGTGAACATGGTCTCAAGTAGAAAGGTAGACAACGTTTCATACCAAGCTCGAGGAGCCTGCTTCAGACCATATAGGGCCTTGTGCAGAAAATAGACATGATCAGGAAAGTTAGGATCAACGAAACCTGGGGTGTTCCACATACACTTCCTCCTTTATGTTACCATTTAGGAAGGCCGACTTCACGTCCATCTGATAGACGGTGAAACCTTTGAAAGCAGCATATGCTAGGAACAATCTTATCGCCTCCAGCCTCTCCACTGGAGCATATGTCTGGTCGAAGTCGATTCCATCTTCTTGACGATAGCCTTTAGCGACGAGTCTAGCCTTGTTCTTTATGATAGTTCCATCTTCATCCATCTTGTTCCTGTAGACCCATTTTGTTCCAATGATGTTCTTTCCTTTGGGTCTTGGAACCAGCATCCACACATTGCAGTGCTTGAACTGATTTAGCTCTTCTTCCATTGCCATTATCCTTGATGCGTCTGAGTTTGCTTCGTCAAATTTCTTTGGTTCAACCTGTGAGAGAAAACTCAAATGAAGATTCTCATTAGTTGTACCTCTCCGAGTTCTGACACCATCCCGGGGATCTCCTATGATCTGGTCCATGGGGTGATCCTTCAGATGTCTGAGCTCTAGAGTTCTTGCATTTGGATTATCTTCAAGCACCGGAGTGATTTCTTCATCCTGGATGACTTCTTCATTTTGATCATCAGCCTCTCCAATAGGAGTTGGAGTGGTGATCTTAATGAACTTCTCGCCTTTGTCTTCGGACGGATCATCCAAGCTAGTTTCTTTCAGCTTTTCACCTGCATCTTCAGTGAGCACACTAGACGGATTGCCTTGCAGCAAGCTCGTCTCATCAAATACAACATGTATTGATTCTTCCACCACCAGGGTTTTTCTATTAAATATCCTATATGCCTTACTATGGCTACTATATCCTACAAAAATACCTTCAAAGCTCGTTTCGCTGAACTTGGTGGTATGATACTTACCATTGTTAAGTACAAAGTATTTACAGTCAAAGATTCTAAAGTAAGAGACTGTTGGTTTCCTCCCTTTCAGTAGTTCGTAAGGTGTCTTATTGTGGTCTTTGTTTATGAGTGCTCGATTTTGCACGTGGCATGCAGTGTTGACAGCCTCAGCCCAGAAGTACTCCGGTAGTGAAGCATCACTCAACATGATCCTGCAGGCCTCTATGAGTGTTCTGTTCCTTCTCTCAGCCACTCCATTTTGTTGTGGAGTACGAGGAGAGGAAAACTCATCAAAGATACCTATGCTTTCACAGAATTCTGTCATGGCCCCAGATTTGAACTCTGTTCCGTTGTCACTTCTGATTTTGACTATGGAGCAGTTGTATTCATTCTGGACTTGCCTGACAAAATTTATAAAGATATCGAAGGTATCTGACTTGTGTTTCAGAAAGAACACCCACGCAAAGCAGGAGTAATCATCAACAATTACCAATGTATAGTCCTTACCTCCCAAACTTCTAATCTGCAGTGGACCAAACAAGTCCATGTGCAATAGATGGATACATCTGTTAGAGTCTTTGCCAATAATGCTTTTAAAGGTAGCCCTTGTTTGCTTGCCTTTTACGCATGCATGGCAAGGTATGTCTTTGACGCATTTGACATTTGGGGCATCACGTACTAAGTTCATTGAAAATAGTTTATTAATTGTTTTGAAATTAATATGTTCTAGTCTCTTGTGCCATTGGTCACCAAGAGACGCACTATCTTTTGCTAAAAGACACACTGGTGTAGAGGAATCTATACAGATGAAATTTAAACAGAAAATATTCCTGCTTCAAGTGCCGGATAGAATCGTTTTCATATTGTCAACGGATTTTATCAAGCACTTATCAGCATGGAACTCAACTATGTATCCTTTATCGCAGAGTTGGCTTATGCTAATGAGATTGTGTTCCAATCCTTCGACATAGGCCACATCCGAGATGAATACATTGCCGTTAGTAATCATACCATACTCTCTAGTAATTCCACGGTCTGAACCTCCAAAGATGACCTTTGGTCCGTTCACGACTGGAGTAAAGTTCTGAATGAGGCTTCTCATCCCGGTCATATGCCGAGAGCATCCGCTGTCCAAGTACCAGATAGGCATTTTGTTGGCCTTTGGACATCCCTGCAATCACAATCAATTTGCCTTAGGAACCCAAACACGTTTGGGTCCTTGGTCTCGAGTTAGAGTGCTCCCCCTACGAGTGTTAGCATTATGAGCGGTCTTTATCATATGCTGACATGAGGGGTAACAGCATTTCTGGAATTGAACCAGCAATCTATGGCGAAGTGACCAACCTTGCCACAGCACCAACAGTCAAATCTGTTGTACCATTGCCTCAAGATCTCCTGCTTGACCTTTTGGAACTTTGGTCTAGCAGGGGTAGCATTCTTGGAGGAAGATGCCTCATGATGATGACAATCACATGGCTTCTTCTCCTTTATGGGCTTCTCGACAACAGGCTTTGTCTTTGGTGCCTTCTTGAAGTTATGCCCATGATTGAAAGGGCCATAGCTCTGAAGAATAACTTCTTCATAAGGTGCCTTAAAGACACTTTCGCCAAAGTTTCGGGGTCGAGCCCATCCTTGATAGCGGGACTTTGGCTCTACATAAGTAGGCCTAGCAAAGTGCCCGTATGATGAGTCAAAATCAAACTCATTTGATGGAAAGATGACCTTTTTGAATGTGGTTTGATTTTGAGGGGCTTTTCCCTTTTCTTCGGCTGAGGCCTTTTTGGCGGCCTTATTTTTCCGTTGATTCTTGTTTCTCCTAGAGGATTTACTAGGAGCTTATTCATGGCCTAGTCCAGCTCCCTTGGCCTTTGCTGAGAATTCAGCAACGAATGGAAGAACTGTTTTGGGCTTCGATAAACTCTCAACAAGTTTCCTTTCAGCCGCAAGTTCGGCTTCTAATCCTTTGATGATCTTCTCCTTCAGGTCAAGGTGCTCAAGAGCCTTGTTATATTCTTCAATAGCATTGTTGAAGTTTTCCTTGAGGGAGTCAGTCTTTGCGACTTTCTCTCTCAAGTTGCTCTCTTCGGCTTTTAGAGATTTGATCTCTTTGGCCTGAGTCTTCACGACTCGACGACATTTATCGTAAGCCATGATTAACTCCTTGCACTGGGCCATTAGTTCTGACTCATCGTCAGAGGAGCTACCCTCGCAATCATGTTCAGAGACTTCAGAATCTGAAAGAGGGGTATTAGAGTTTACCTTCCCAGTGAACTGGAGCTCTTGTTCATCATCTGTTTGAGCCATTAGCCCAAAGTAAGCTTCTTCTTCTTCGCTTGACTCAGATGAGTCGGTGTCGCTAAGAGTCTTGCTCCTTTTGGCTATGAGGCTCTTCTCTTTCTTTTTCTTGTTGTGTGAGGATTTCTTGTCTTCTCTTCTACCACCCACCTTCTTCTTGTGAGGGCAGTCAGCAATGACGTGACCTGGCTTATTACAGCAGTAGCAAATGATGTCAGTTGAAACGTATTTGTTCTGTTTAGTACTATACCTTTTGTGGCTGCTTGAGCCTTTTCTTTGTCGATCGTCATCGCGCCGCGATCTTCTGTATGAGGCATCCTTGCCTTTCCATTGTTTCTTTTTATTAAGAAACTTCTTGAATTGCCTTGAGAGCAAGGAGAACTCTCCTTCAGATAGTTCAGAGCCTGAGGTGCTAGGCTCTGATGTTTCTTCTTCTTCATCAACTTCTGGAGCTGGAGCGGGGGAGGCAGCCTTAGTCTTTTTGGAGGTGTCTGCCTTCAGAGCGACAGATTTCTCCTTTAGTGCAGACCTGCCCTTCTCTTCTTCAGCTTTTCTTGTATTGATTTGGAGTTCATAAGACATAAGCTTTCCAAAGAGATTTTGCGGGTCCGTTTCCGCTAGCTTCCCGAACTCCCTGATGGCGCATACCTTGTTATCTCATTCCTTGGTTAGGGATCTCAAGAATTTGTCGTTCAGTTCTCCGTTGGTGAAGACACAGTCATACACACTTAGGCCATTTACAATTTTGAAGAAGTTCTCAAAGATGTCGGCAATTGTTTCCTTATTCCCTTGTCGGAACGCGTCATATTTTTGATTGAGAAGGGATCTCCGATCATCCCTTACTTCTTCAGTCCCTTCCATCAAAGTGACTAAGGAATGCCACATCTCCTTAGCTGATTGACAGTGAATCAAATTCTGCAGCATCGAGTCATCGACTGCACTTGCTTTAATGTTCTTAGCTTTCTTGTCGAGAGAAACAAGTGCAATCTCGTCATTGTCGAGATCCATTAGCTTTTTGGGAACTTTCTTGGTAGGGTCGATAGTGGACACAGTCATGGGAACGTAAGGACCTTCGTCAACAATCATGAAGATCCTTGGATCCACAGCTTCCATGAAAAATTTTATCCTTTCTTTCCACATGGGAAAGTTATTTTTGTTGCACAGTGGGAGCTTAGCGAAATCTTTGCCCTTGTCCATTTTATGGTAGAATCTTTCAGACAATAGATCTGGATCTGATCAAGGTGTTAACCTTTTGACGATCAACCTCCCTCTGATACCAATTGAAAGAAAACGGTTGTCGACCTAAATCACCTAGAGGGGGGTGAATAGGTGGTTTGTGCGTCTTTTGCGGAATAAAAAAATAATTAGAGCACGACACAGAACTATCTACCAATATCACAGACGACACAAGATTTATGGTGGTTCCCCAACCTTGGGTACATTCACTTTCCCTCACCGATCTAGCAATCAACTAGACTCGGCTACTCCACTATCTCGGAACAAAAATCGATCCTACCCTCGGAACAAAGTTCCTACAAACTCGATCCAAACAAAAGGATCTACACCTCGGAAGATAACACTTCCTACAAACTCGGAGTGAAAAACTCCTACACTCGGAGAAACGTTCTCCTACAATAATAAAATGAGGTTTACAAGAATATAAACAGTAAATCACTCAAATCTGAATGAAATGTCCAGGATCTTCTTCTTTTCAACTTTGTAGCACTTTTAGGAGTCGGTGAAGACGTTCTCAGCTTCGATCTGGATTTACTTGCTTTTACAGAAATCGAGAGAGAATATGATCAGCGAAGTCGATCTCAATCTGAAACTTTCTTCAGAATATTCCTTTGAAAGTAGAAGCTTTGACCGGAGAAGATGGTGGCGGCGGCGGCTTCCGTTTCGTGAAAACAGTGAGGAGTCTGCTGAAGAACTTTCTCAAAATAGAATGACAAGAAAGCTTGGAGAATACTTAGGGTTTGTCATTTTCTGATAAGACCTTATATAGAAGAGACTAACGGTCATAATCAGTCATAATGATGTACACGTGAACCAATCATGTCGCGTGATTTCAAAATCCCGTCAGAAAAAGGACTTAGTCAAATTTTAGAGAAGGTTCAGCCATATACATGAGTAGGTGAATAGCTACTCGAGTAGTTGAATAACTACTCGAGTACATGAAGGAGAACATACTCAGGTATATAAAGATAGGCTACTCGAGTAGGTAGAAATCAACTACTCGAGTAAGCAGAAAGAACTACTCGAGTATGTAGAGAGACTTACTCAAGTACATAAAGGATCTACTCGAGTACTAGAAAAACTACTCGAGTGTATTTCATAGACTACTCGAGTACATGAAGGATTACTCGAGTGGGATACTTAGAATAAATTCTGAAGATGTCAGCAAGAGCTACTCGAGTAGTTGAACTAAACTACTCGAGAGAAAGTAATCTACTCGAGTAGGTGAAAGATCTACTCGAGTAAAAGACTTAGAAAATCCTGAAGAGGGAAAAATATCAAGGTACACGAGTGAAACATGATCTACTCGAGTAGGTATAATGAACTACTCGAGTATGATTCTATCTACTCGAGTAAGTGAGTATACTTACTCGAGTCCATGACTTAGAAAAAAATTGAAGAGCGAAGCCTTTAATACTCGGGTATAATGAGTAATCGACCCGAGTATATATGCATGCTACTTGAGTATATTACTATGTCTACTCAAGTAGGTGACTTAGCTACACGAGAGATGCACTTACGTACTCGAGTACAAGGTTCCTTTACTCGAGTAAATTATACCCAAACTACTCGAGTAGCTATAGACCTACTCGAGTAAAAGACTTAGAGAATTTTTGATGTTAGAAAACCGTTTCTTCTAGTATAGTCAACTTCCAATTCCTTTCCCATAGTCCAATAGCTTGAATATGAAGTGTATCCCAATAGAGAGACCACACATGAGGCAACACCTTGGAATATGCAATGAGGGATTACATTGCACAGTTCCTGTGTTTGGTGACCCACTGTGGACTGACATTGGTCTACACTTCCCAGTGAAATTCCTGCAAACATATAACTCAAATCAAGCATCAGATACAACTTAATTCATCTTAGTTCCAGGGTGACTTCATCAAATCTGGGTTAATGTGGATGTAATACCCAACAACATCAGAAAGCTGAAAGCCCAAAAAAGACCCGCATCTCCTCCTGTACATTTTGAGGATCCAGAAATAACTACAACTGCAAGGATGGCCAGGTTCCAGGAATTGGTTGGCCTATCCATGATCAACAAGGCAAAAGATGAAGGAAAGGATCCCTCTCAATACTCAACTATGTCCAAATACAGAAAGGAGGAACTCAACATGTTTGCAAAAGTTAATAAATTCTTTATTGTTGATGATTATATGAAATTGCATCCAGAAGCTGTGGTGCCAAGAGCTACTTCCCTCAATATTATTGGAGCTGCTGATATGATAATGACAAAGACACAAGCAGGCAATCCAAATAGGGAAATCAAATTTACTCAGGCTGGTGAAAAAGCTAAAGAGGAGAAGCACAAGGAGCAAAATAAGAAGAAATGAATTTTGAACTATCTTAGCTTTTCTGTTCTCCTAAAACTGCTTATCTATTTTTTGATACAAATCTCTCTGTACATATATATCTGCTGCATATTTTAAAGCATCCTGCCAGATATATTTTTCCCTTGCTTTAAGATTATTTTTTGTCTGTAATTAGTAACCTCACCCAAATAGGGGAGATTGTTGGATCCCTAGTTGGATTTGGGCTAGGTTCAGTAAACTAGGATGTTTGACCAAAATGTATAGTCAGGGTCATGTTTGTGTCGTAGAGTTTAGGCCATGTCCTTAGAGTCAACACTGCATGGACCAGCCATCAACACATTGCAAAAGACTCAAGACTAGGAGAAATTTCAAAGACTCAGGAAAGTGAGTTTGACGTTCGTCGAACTCAGGAAAGTGAGTTTGACCTTCGTCGAACTCAGCTCGACGAAAGTCGTGCTCAGCTCGACGAACTCGGAGACAATTCTGTGAGCTGAGCTCGACGAACTTAATTCTCAGGTCGATGATTTCTAGATACTCTACTTCAACATTCTAAGTCTAGAAATGTTTCACTGAATTCCAGTTGACAAGTCCATGTTCTCAGCTCGACGAACTTAGACCACAGTTTTGACAGGTTTTATCAAGTAGCAGTTAGCAGGTCTCAGGTCGACGATCTTGGATCTCAGGTCGACGAAGAACAATTATCTGGTCGACGAACATGACTTCTCAGCTCGATGAACTCTGGACCCACACCGACGAATTCTATTTTTTGCTCGACGATTTCTGTGCAGATCCAGACCTGGACTTTTGGTTCCTTCTGTCCTCATTTTATTGCAGTAATTCCTGAATAATCAATGCTTAATATTCTCTGAATATTATCATTAGAGGCAGCATTGATTATGGCCTTCATCAGGATTATTATTGCTATTTTTCAGTGGGACAGTTGGGGAAATCAATCAAAGCAGAAATTCTCAAGGCCGCCAGCAATCAATGATGGAAGGAATTCAAAATTCAGAAGGAAGATTTCATGGAAAATATAAAAGGATTTTTCTTCTTCCTTCTCGACACACAACAGAGCACAAGGATTTTGAAATAGAACAAGCAATACACAGGGCAATAACACAGTCCAGAAACAAGAAGTCCTAGACCAGAGAAATAATAACAAGCTGAAGAAGAAGACGACCTATCAAAAATCAAGAGTCTTCCTCTTTCTTCATTCCAGGATTTTTCAAGGATAATAAAAACTCTATTAGTCAAGAAGTTCCTGGATATCTTCTGGTCAAGGCAATGCTGAAGATTGAAGACCTACTCACCCTAAATCAAAGCTTAAGACTTCTTGAGTTCAATATCTTAAGGGGAGCTTTGTTAACATCAAATATCCACTAGTCTTCTCAGTTGTATTTGAGAAAGAGAAGACCCCATCACTCTCTCACCCCCTCACTGTACAAATAGTTCTTTAACTCTCTTCAAAAGTTATTCCTTGGTTGCAAGTCACCTGATCAAAAGACTTGGGGTTGGTTTTTGAGCACCTGATCAAAAGCCCATTGGTGACAGTCACCTGATCAAAAACCTGAGTGGATTCCTACCAGTGTGGTAGAAGAGTGAATGTACCCAGGTTGGAGAACCACTATAAAATTCTTGTATTGTCTGGTTGCCCTCTTTTTCTTTTGTTCTTGTTGTGCCTTTGCTAGTTAGGTTTGTTGTGCCTGTGATAGTTAATTTACAGCAAAACGCTTTAGAAGATTTAAAGATACTCTATTCACCCCCTCCCCCCCCCCCCCTCTAGAGTATTTCAGGTCTAACCCTCACTTTCACATACTACTCAAAGTAGAGTGACATTAAGTTGAAATATGTGATGAATATAAATTAGAATGCATCTTTTATATTTAAAAATACCTAACATGCATCGTAACATAAAATATTCTCAGAGAGCAATTAAAAAAATAACCAGGAAGTAAAGTAGAACAAGTTAGCAAATAGTCTAACACCTACAAGCAATAGTTACGGGCGTCAACATCCTGACACGGACCCATAGACACTGAGCATAAGTCTGATCTGAAACGGAACCAGCAATTAACAGCTGTTACAGTCAGGCTTGGAATCATCAAACCTAACCACTTGGACTGATACTGCTAAGAGCCTAAGGCATTCAAAAGAAAAGAATGCCTCAACAAAGAACGAGCAAGTGGAAACAAAAAATCAATGAATCAAATATGATTACCATTACTACAAAAGAAAACGGTGGGTAAAACTAGCCCAACAGTGAGTAACTATAAGAAAAAAAGTTACTTTATGAGCATTAAGGATCTATCTTATAATTATATAGATGTACATAAATAATTGAGACTGATCAGCTCGAGAAAGTGCATCATTAACACTGATCATAATTTGGCACTGAGGTTATGGCTCATATTCCAACACAAACCATCAGACCAAATCATGAAAAAGGCACAATAGTGGTGGCTATCTTTCCGACACAACCCAACAGTCCAAAACATTGCAAAAAGGCATTGTGGTGGCTATCTTTCCAACACAAGCCAACATTCCAAAACAAAGTCACATGATGTAATGATTCACAAATAGGCACTGTGGCGGTGTTATAGTGCACTAACACCCACAGTCTAACCAATTTCATAACATAAAACAGGTTCTGGGGTAGTGGAATCTTTCCAATTCACACAAACTAACCACCAAATTCCAAGAATTTGGAAATGAATAGTGAAGGCGTTGCTGAGTAGAAAATACTCTCATATTATCATTAATCCTGCACTATGTAGCTGATTTTGAACTATGCACCCAATTTTGAACTGTGCAACCAATTTTGAACTATGTAGTTGATTTTCAACAATGCAATCAATTTTGAACTTAACAAGAATTATGAACCATGTAGTCCATGCGGTGGATTATTTATTTAGCTAGAAATATGAACCATGCAGTCCATGCAATCAATGCAGTCGATTATTTACTTAACCAGAAATACAAACCATGCAGTCCATGCAGTTGATTATTTACTTGGCCAGAAATATGAACCATGCAGTCTATATAGTCGAATACTTAGTCAAAAATATGAACCAAGCAGTCGATGCAGTCGATTATTTATCAGCCAAAAATATGAAACATGCAGTTCATGCAGTTGATGTAGTGGATTATTTACTTAGCCAGAAATAT